>ML777857.1:402513-424457 GCA_009831015.1 Picea engelmannii | reverse complement strand
AGAGAAAGGTTCTTCAATAAAATAGTTTAACCACTAGAAGGAGGATCATGGAGAGAACCAATTTGTATAGAAATGGAATACCACAGTTCAATGGTCAGAATGGTCTAAAGTATGAGATGTGGAGAAACATAATGAATTTTCTTTTACAGGCACATGGGTATGATGTTTGGTACCCAGTTGTTATAGGATAAACTAGTTCAAAGAAGCCAAATACTGTAGCTAAGAAAGAATAGAAAAGAAACAACAAAATTGCAATGGATTTCGTCATAGAAGGATTACCTAATTTGGTAAAAGTCAAAGTGGGACAATGTTCATAAGCCAAAGAACTTTGGGATAAGATACATAATTTCTACTAAAAGGAACCCCATTCTAAAAAAAATCCAGAGAATATTAAAGGAAGTGTAGGTACAAAAAATGAATAAATATGCTCATCATGTCAGATAGAGTCAAAAGAAGAAGATTGTGAACAAGGAATAGTAGACCATGAAGTAGATTTAATCAATGCTTTAGATGGATTGACAAAATAAAGGAAGAGGATCAAGTCTCTTGAGGAACAATTAGCCAAGAAAGTTTCAAAGAATCTCAACAGGTCATCATGAAATTGAAAGCTCAACTAGAAGAAGCCAAAAAGATTGAAGAAACATACAAAAGTCATATGGAAGGGAAGCAGTGTTTGGAAGCCAAAATAGAAACACTAAGAAAGGAATAAATGGAAGAGAAGAAATAGTTGGAAGATGAAAGAAAGGAAGCAGAGTAAAGATAAAATATTTTCACAGATCATCTTCAGGAAAGAACTGGTGACTTAAATAATCTTGAAGTAGAATTCGGTAAAGAAGAGAGAAGACTTGAAAAAAAAATCATCTCCTTGAAGATCCAACTTGAAGAAGCAAGGAAAACAAAATAATTCATGAAGATTCAGATGATGAAGAAAGAATAAGAGGTTGATAAGTTTGAAGAAGAATTTTTCACATTGAGATCCAAAATCATCAATCTCAAATAGAATGTTGAAGAGCCAAAAACATCCACATCATCCATAGAGAATCTTGAAGAGAAACACTCTAGGTTGCCAGAAAAGAAAAATGATAGATATACATCTTCAATAAGACCCTCCACATTCAAGATACAAAGAAGATTCAATCATGATCATGATCATCCAAGGAAGGAATTTAGAAGGACTACAACACAAAGAATATCATTCACTCCCATGTATGTAAATTTCTTTTATGGTCATTGTTTTTATTGTAATAACTTTGGACATAAACTTACAGATTGTAGGGCTCATGGAAGAAACGTTCAAGAAATAAATGCTTATGTTTCCCCACATAACAATAAATGTTACAAATGCCACAATTATGGTCACATAGCTCATGATTATAGAAATTTTGGAAAAGAAACCAAGAACATATGAATGAAGGACACCCATAAGTCATACTCTCAGGATTGGAACTAGTATGAGATCAAGAAAAATCTGCAGGAAAAAAGGAAGATGTCATATATAGGAAGGTTTGGAGAAGAAATGAAAAAAAAAAGAATGAATGAATAAAGAACAAGCCCAAGATATTATACTTTCAGGAATTGTAGTGTGAGATCAATCCACAAGAAGAAAGGAAGAAGTTAGAGTTCGAAAAGATTATGATTCCACAGATGAGGAGGAATATTACTCCTCATCAAAGAAGGTATTTTTCTGAGCCACCCAGGTTGGAGACTCCCAATAAATATGAATACTGAACATGGGAGTCAGTGAAGTAGCTACTACAGATCAGAGAACCACCCTTCAAGTAGTTTGAGGCATTTGCAGAGACATATCCAAAATAGTTATATAACAAAAGTACAAAGTGAAATATTGATCGATTGATAAGTAGTGTTCCCACACAAGGTTTTCCAAACATGCATAGGTTGATTTGTGTATAGAGAAGAACAGAGGAAAAATTTGATTCATTTTGAAGAAACAAGAATATGTGATGATAATTTGCAGCCATGAAACCTTCATGATAGTACAATGATAGATGGGTCAACATTGTGGATAGTTGAGTAGCAGAGTTATGGACAACTTATGACATATGGACATGATGCGACGTATTGAAAGAGATGGTTATTTAGCAGGTACAAAAAACATGGGTCAGAGAATATGAATAGCAGTTATGGACAAAGATGCAGACTTATAAGGTACATAAAACATGGTTCAGAGAACATGCATAAAATTTATGGAAAAAGTTGGATACTTAGCAGGTACACAAAACATGGGACAGAGAATATGCATAAAAGTTATGTATATATATGGATACTTAGCAGGTACAAATAACATGGGTTAGATAAAATACATAGCAATGAATCTACAATTGAAATCAATGGAATTAGTTGGAATCAATTGGTCACATAAAGGCAAGTAGTAAAAGGCACAACAGAACAAGGAAAGTGAAATAGTCAAGAGAAGCTAAATCATTAGAATAAAATCATTGAAAAGTATGGTCAAGTGAACATGATAAGTGAATGATGAAATCAAGTAATGAATTCTTTTTATATATGTTATAGAGTTACACAAGGAAGCACCAATGGAAAATTAGCAAGCACTAGAAGAGAGGAAAATAAACATTTACAGGTAGCCCTACAATGATCTACATGACAAGGGAAGAGAAATCATCAAGAGATTCAGAAAGGAAGATTAGTAGCATAGAGACAATGGGAGCTATCCTTTTGTTGATGATGTCAAAGGGAGAGAAAGAGGAATATCAAAAGAGTCAAGTGCATAAGTCGGAAAATGATTGTTCAGATAAGGCATACTTTCAAGAGGAGTCTCTCTTTTATATCAAAAGAGAAGAATAAAATGGAGAGGAACATGAGGAGAGAAACATGTGAAGAGAAAGAAAAAAAGGCATGGAAACAGAGAGAGAGAACATATGCATGAAGACAGGGGGAGGATCCCCAAGAAGAGAGACCCTTTTCCATTGATGTCAAAGGGGGAGAGTGAGAAAAAATGATGAGGAGAAATGGTCACAGGGGGAGAATGAGTGTTGGAGCATAAATGTTTCCATCAATGTTGGTGCTACCATCAATGCCAAAGGAGGAGATTGTTGGACAATTGTTTTGGATATTTGTTTGTCATTGATGTCAACCCTTAGAGATTGATGTTAACCCTTGGAGAAGTCTGAAATACCTAGAGATATGGTTAATATTGATGGTAAGTTAGTTTCCATTAATGGAGTGGTTGACATCAACCGATGTGATGGGTGCATTTGATGAAGTCTACATGAATCCCCAGAGGTGTGGGTATGGTACCCGAACTTGGATGAAGAATATGGAAATGAAGGACAATGTAAAATAGGTAAGACAATCATATATGGATAATACTTTTCGTGTCATTTATGGTGATAGGTGGTATGCCACGGGGTTCCTCATAGTTTTTTTTTTTTTTGTAAGTGAGTATTTGTATTATATAAAAAGCCTTCTCAGAACCAGAGTCCAGAGTATAGTGACAGAGTAAAGCGGTTGTAATTACTGAGCTGCTCTGTGAAGAGAAACCAGCTCAGCCAACCGTATAGCTAAAGTAGAAAAATTTCTAACAGTACTTAGAGAAAAAAGAAAACTAGACCTATTTATCTGCCATGAGAGCCACTAGAGCTAGAATATGGAACAAGCATTGTATATTCAGGAGCATACTCGGGCATGGGGCCAGGACATGGTTCCTTGATGCTAGGTGTCCCGCCGGTAGTCCACTGCATATCCGTGGTGTTGTGGATGTTGTCGTCATGCTACTGAATGTTGGCTTCCTTTTCCTCGGCTGTCGTTGCTGAAACTGCACCGTCATCCCCTGCCTCAGAGCTTACCCAATTTGCCTTCTGTGCACGAGCAGTCCCGGGTTCTGGAGACCATGTCGTCCCCTCGTCTTGCAGGATTTTTTCAGTGGAACCAGAGTGATGGCTGCTTGCAGGGTCACTGGAGCTCTCATGAGCCTCACTGGAGTTCGCAGGAGCGACTGGAGGAGGATCGGCTATAAGCTAGAGAAGGGTGGAGAGCTTGTCCTCCATCTGTTGAAATCTGAACTGGAGGTCACTGACCCCCTCCCTAAGCTCAAAAACCAGGTCCTGCAGAATGGCTGAGTGTCCATGCAGCGGTGAGGGAGGGGTTGTTTTTGGATTGGGACGAGGTCGACGAGGTCGGGAGGAAGCATGCTCGTCAGGGGGTGAACGCCATGCCAGGGTCCGAGAAGTGTCGACTACAGCGAGATAGTCAAGACCCGGGGTAGAAGAGTCAGAGGGCGAGGAGGAAGTTCGTGGGCGTCGTGGGTGCCAGGGAGAGCCCCGATGAGGGTGCATACGCTGTCACGGCATGGCCAAGCTCAGCGTCTGCAGAGGGTCTGCAGAGCCAAGGTGAACCAGAGAGAATACTCGGAGAATCATAAAAGTCGCCGAACCAGAGTCGACGCCACACAACCAGGCCAGAATGCCAAGAGAGTTCTGCATGGTGTAATACATAGCGGTGGTTGAGGGTGGTGGATTAATGCCCCCTCCCATCAGAATTGAATGTGATTTAAAGTCGGGGAGTGTTGGATGCAGCGGGCACGAGCCGCCCACATGGCTCCATGCTGCGCTGGCCTCCTCCTTCGCCGTCAGCCCGCCAAGTGGAGCGCAATACCATCCCATGCGGGAGAGAATCAACTGAAGCTGCCTTGCGGATGCAGTGTTGAAGAGTAGGGTGTTCCGGTTCTAGCTCAGAGATGCATAGGAGATCCGATTCCATCCAGGTGGTTCCTATGTTGGCGAGCTCATCTGCTACTTGGTTTTCCTGCCTTCGCACATGGGAGGGGATGATTTCCTGTGTTGGAGTTAGTAAGCTGGTGAGCAGTTGAAGACCATGAGAGAGCCTCCAGCTTGGCGTGACTTTGTCCACATTTGTTCCATTCATGATGTGCTGTAAGAGGTTGATGATGATCTGAGAGTCGCCTTCCACCACTAGGTTATGAAATCCTTGTTCCTTGGCAAGGTGCAGACATCGAATCATTCCCCAGAGCTCAGCTGCGTTGTTCATTGAGAACCCCAAATAGCCTGCAACTATTAAGAGAATGTGGCCCCTGTGGTCCCGAAAAACCACTCCATACCCTGCCGCTCTGGGGTTGCCTTTTGAGGCGCCATCGAAATTGAGTTTGATGAAAGGAGAGGGTGGGGGGCTCCAAGAAGAGGGGCTCGAGATGTGGAGGGGGGAGGGGGAGGGGAGAGAAAGGGGGAAGAAGGGAAGAGGTTTCCAGTGCTGGAGGATGAGAAGTTCAGAGGGATTGTTGCTCCCCTGGTCCTCAGTCCAGTGCTGTAGAGAGATGGTTTCCAGGACATGGGTACGACAGTTGTGCCAGCAGGATTGCCAAGGTTGTGAGAGATTTCGAAAGACCCTTCAGTTCCTCTCTTTCCAGATTTTCCAGAGGATGAAACCTGGAAGGAGTTGCCAGATCCTATTGAGGAGGGGTGAAAGGAACGCCTTATCTCTCCAATTTGCAATGGTATCAATGATGCTCTCTCTTTTTCGGTCGGATTTGCGCATGATAATAGCCATTTGATCCCAGAGTTGGCCTGTGTAGGGGCATGAATTTAGAAGATGATTCATGGTCTCTTCTGCACTTCCACATAGTAGGCAGATGGAGGGTCCGAGAAAGCCTCGCTTCGAAAGATTTTCCCAAGTGAGTATGCTGGAGTGGGAGATGAGCCACAAAAACGTGGTGACTTTTGGCCAGTGCTTGAGACTCCAGATTTTGCACCAGAGTTCGTTAGTAGGAGGGGGATTTGTCTGTGTCAGGAGTTGGTATGCTTCCTGTGTGCTGAAGGTACCTTTTGGACGATTCCCCCATCGAAGGATGTCCTCTCTTTCTAACTTGAGTATTTTTCGTTTGGACATCTCCTCCTGCAGAGGTTCCACATCCGCCCGTGCGTCCAGATTTAGGTGCTCCTTGTCCAGGTGCCACTTGCGCCATTTGTCCTCAGGGAGTTGGCCTGCCAGTAGTCAGTCACTCTGGTTAGACCTGCCCGTGTCGCGATTGGGGATATTGCCGCCACCCAGCTGGATTGGGCTAAAATGGGCCACTGCTGCCAGGAGTCGTGCCAGAAGAGAGCCGTCTCCCCGTTCCGAATTTCCCAGAACGCATTTCGGGTGACCACTTGTTTATTCTGTTTGGCTGCTGACCAGATCAGAGATCCAGGACCATCCCCATCCCATCTTATTAGGTTTTTCTCTGCTGCGTTTGGATTATATTTCTTCCGCCAGAATCTGGCCCAGAGATCCTGAGGTTGCTTGAGCCACCGCCACGAAAGTTTGGCTGTGAGAACTTTGTTCAGTATAAGTGGGTCACATAGTCCGAGACCTCCTTGGGATTTTTGCTTGCATAATTTGTCCCAACTGACCAGTGCGAACTTCTTCCCTGTATTGAGGCCTTGCCAGAGAAAGTTCCTTTGGAGGTTTCTGATGCTTGAAAGGACAAATCTTGGAGCTTCCATCGCTGAGAAGGAGTATATCGGTAGGGCTTGAAGGACGCTTCGAAGGAGAACTAGGCGGCTGGGGAAATTGAGAGATCGGAAGGTCCAGGAGGAGAGCCTTTTGGCGAAAGACGAGAGAAGATGCTCCCACGAGGAGTTGCGAAGAGCATTGTTTATCAGAGGGATGCCCAGGTATTTGGACGGAAGGGAGCTCCTTCGGAAGCCAAGGATATCGGTGATGTGAAGCTGGAAGGGAGGGGGGGTGTTGAAGAAGAAGATTTGGGATTTTTCCTTATTGCATTCCAGTCTTGAAGCATCGACGAACGCTTGGAGGATATCAAGGAGGGCATTGGCTTCACGAACAATGGGGGTGCCCATAAGGAGCGAGTCATCCACAAATTGACTATGCGATATTGGAGGAGAGATGCCATGCAAGGGAAGGCCTTTTAAGCGATTGCTTTCGATTGCCGCTTTGATGGAGCGGCCTAGACCTTCAGCCATGATGATGAAGAGGAAGGGGGATAAAGGGTCTCCTTGTCTAATACCTCTGGACGGGGAGAAAGTTCGGGAAGGGACACCATTGATAAAGATAGAAAAGAAAGTTGAAGAAGTTAAATTCATGATCCATGAGACCCAAATTTGGTCAAAACCAAAAGCTATGAGCATAGCGCGCATGTACTCCCAGTTCAGCTTATCAAAGGCTTTGGAGATGTCCAGTTTGAGAAGCATACCTGGAGTTTTGGTCTTCTGCAGAGAATGTATCACTTCGTGGGCCAGGATGATGCTGTCCATTATTTGTCTGCCTTCAACATAACCTGATTGCTCTGGGGAAATGATAGTCGGTAGGATGGGCTTGAGCCTSCTAGCTATGRCCTTYRTCAAGAGTTTATAAATTATGTTGCARAGAGCGATAGGTCTGTAGTGYTGAGGGTGTTGYRCYTGTCCCTCTTTGGGGATGAGAGCCAAGAAGGTTGAATTTAGAGCTCTTAGAATTTGTCCGGAAGCCCGGGAGTCCTCTAGAATTTCCCAGACCTCGTGTCTGATCATTGGCCAGCAGTGATGGAAGAAGTCACTGGTAAAGCCGTTTGGGCCTGGAGCTTTACATTTGGGAGTGTCTTGAAGTGCCTGGTCTACTTCCTCGATTGAGATAGGGTGAAGTAAGGCTATGTTTTTCTCCCTCGTAACAAGGGTGGGCACATGCTGGGTTATTTTGGCTATGGCCTCATGTCTGTCTGGGATCGGTTCAGTGAGGAGATTTTGATAGTGTTCAACCAGAGCTGCTTCCATGGCCTCATGTGAGTGTAGGGGCTCCCCATTAGCATATGTCAGGCTTGTGATTCTATTAGTATGCCGTCTTTGAATAGTCGTTCTGTGGAAGAACTTGGTGTTACGGTCTCCCTCCTTGAGCCAGCGAATGCGTGATTTTTGCTTCCAAAGGATCTCCTCTTTCTTTTTCCTGGCTGCTAGCTGCTGGGTAATATCCTGTTCCTCTTCCTTTAAATTGCTGGTGAGCCCCTGTGTTCTGATTTGCCTCTGAATTTCACTCATGCGATTTGCGAGATGCTGTTGGGACACAAAAATATCCCCAAAGGTATGCTTATTCCAAATCTTGAGTGACTGTTTGAGATTTTTTAATCTTTGTTGGAATCTGTACATTTTGGATCCCTGATCTATCTCAGCCTCCCTCCACCATTTATGAATGTTGGCTTGGAAATCTGGGTGTTCGAGCCAGAATTGCTCGAATCGGAAGGGTCTCCTACCTGTTGCCGTTGGGAAGTCTATCCAGAGTTGAATGGGCCAGTGGTCTGATCCAGGGATGTCCATGATTGATGCTTCCATGCCTGTGTCGTCCATCATGAGGGAGTCCGAGATGAGGAAACGGTCGAGCTTGCAAGCGATCTGATGTGAGCCAGATCTTCTATTCGTCAAGGTATGAATGCCATTAATGGTGTCCAGATCTATGAGGATGTGGGTGTCTATGAAGCTGTTGAAGTTGCTAGTTTCGTGTTCCAATCTTCTCGTGCCCCCCCTTTTCTCCTCCAGACTGCGGATGATGTTGAAATCCCCTCATATGATCCATTTGTTGTGCTGGTGCAAGGCAGCGAGAAAGTCTAGGTTCCAAAGGAAGGCTGATTTTTCTCCTGTAGTGGTTGGACCATAGACATTGGTTAAATGTCCTGGTTTATCGGAGCCGATAAGTCTGTAATCCGTAGTGATGGATCCTCTAGTAGTCATGAAGTTCTCGAGCAGTATTGAGCTTGTGTTCCAGAGGATGGCTAGTCCTCCTGCTGTGCCTGTGGCGTCAACCGCAACAGCTGCCCCCTGCTTCCAACAGTAGGGGAGTAATTTGTCCACATCTTCTGAGGCACATTTGGTTTTTTGCAGAAGCACGATGTCAGGTTTTTCTGCCATGATCAAATCGCGTAGCAATTTGTGCTTGCTACGCCCGTTGAGGCCTCTGATGTTCCAGGAGATAATCTTCATGATGGCGGGGGGTTGGGGAGGGGCGGAAATCTATCCGAGATCATGTGGATTTGCCCTGAGTTCACCATGAAGTGCCCTATTTCTTAAATAAGCTTGTTGGTGGACTTCCTTCCTCTTCTCTTCTCATCCTTCTGGGCTTTACCAGTGCTTTTCGATTGACTACTTTGGATTCCTAGCCCTTGAGTGGTTCTAGCCGTTGATCTAGCCGAAGAGTTGAGGTATACCTTATGCACCTTTCGTAGCTGATCTCTGGGGATGGTGAAAAGTTTCTGCTGTCTATAGGCGTTCTCTAGATGTTCCAGGTTCACCCCTGCTAGATCGGGTTCTTCCAATTCCATGTCCGCTTCTCCATTATCTGCATCCCCGGGGTTGTGTGCTTCCTGGTTGCCGCTTGGGGGAGTGATTTCGGGTTCTTTGCTCGGAGGGGTAATGTCCTCCCTTTGCTTGACATTTTGGGATCCAGAAGCCGGCGATGGATTATTAACAGGGTTTACAGGCTGGTCTTGCAGAGCTGTGAATCTGTTGCTAGATGATGGGTCCTTAATTACCTGGGCTGGTTGTCTTCTGCCTCCTAGACGCCGTTTCCCTGTGGGCTGGGTGAATCCATCCTTGTATTTGTTGATGTCTGGGTTGCTTTCTTTGGGAGTATTGATGAGGGGGCATTCTCTAAACAAGTGGCCATGCTCATGACATCTGCGGCAGCGGAATGGGATGTGTTCATAATCAATGGTCTGGGTCCAGTCTTCGTCTTGATATTCCAGTGTGATGGACCCAGGGAGCGCCTTAGTTATGTTCAAGTAGACGCAAATGCGAGCGTAGGATGTATAACGCCGCTGCTTCGTGGCCTCAGACGATTTGACATATATGCCAATGGTGTTGCCGATACCTGCCAGCACCTCCTCGAGCCAGAATTCCTGTGGGAGGGAGTATAATCGGATCCATACAGGCGCGTGTGCAAAGTCTTCCTTTTCCGGACTGAATTTTTCCGTCCAGAAGCGCAGAAAGAGACCAGCTAAATTGAAAAAATATGGTCCCCCATCGAAGATGCGGTTACGGTCTTCAATATTGTAGAAGATTATTGTAAAAAAGCCTTTGGACCCTAATTGCAGTTCATAGTGACCCTTTGGTTTCCACCATTACTGGATCCAGCGGATCAGATCTCGTTCTGAGGGCCAGAGCCCTAAAAACTTTCCCACAAAGGCATAATCTCTCATGAATTGTTTTTGCTCTTCGATTCGAGGTGAACTAATCACATATTTGGGGGCTTGTGGTGCTAGTGGGATGCACTTACCAGGTTTCCATGGAGCGGTTGCTGATGGAATAGTGGCTCCTTTCTCGGGGTCGATCTCCATTGCTAGGTCCTTAGACGCGCCTTCTGCCCACATTGCCAAGTAAATGTCTGGCGGCGGCACAAAGGCCGGCTGTTTGGTTCTCTCCACGTCCGCACCGCCTGCTGTAGCTTGCTTGTAAGAGCCATTGGTCGGCCCTCCATCGCTGGATGGCGAATGCCCCATAGGGGCACCTACTAGACCCCTGCACCGCGAGATTTCTGCAAACCCTAGTTCGTCAAAGAGAAACCCTTGCGCCGAATCACCTGAATTGGGGTTCCTCATAGTTAGGGAGATATGGCCTTGTGAATTTAGAAGCACCAAAGAATGGTCAAGAAGCCCCTAATTGGTTACAAGTCATTATTGAAAGGGTAAAGTGGTTGTGACAAGAAAGCACTAGAAACCCTAATATTAAGGAAAGAAGTCACTATGAAAAATTATATAAACACCTCAAGGAGTCTCTCATAAGGAAACACACTTAAATTGAATATATATCTTGTGAGAAGGTTATGGTATACTATTTTTTTCTATTGGTGAATCTGAAGAAAAGTCTGAGGTAACAAAGAAAGTATGAGGAAAGAGAGAAAGTTTCAAAGCTACATATTGCAAGAGTTTTTCTATAGCCCTAATTTGGCAGGCCCTCACAGGTCATCTGGAGGGTGTCACACAAGGAAACCCTGTGTGTTTCCTAAGTGACATCACATGAGGCCCTACGTAATAATAATTCTTATTCCTGGAAGGATAAGGAAAATTTGGGGCAAATATTGGTACTAGGTTGCTAAAGGCTATGGAAGAGTTACAAGTTAGTATTATAGTACAACAAGTCAGCTACAGGTAATAGGTATGTGCATGTCATTATATCTTATACTTGGTGATGGTATGGTACATTCATGAGAGGCATACCTTGTTGATGCATGGTACATCTTGGTGATATTGGTATGGTATATTGAGTAGTATTACATCTTGGTCGTATTGGTATCTTGGTATCTGGTTTGGTTACATGGTGATGATGCTATGGTACATGTTTTAGGCTTATTCTTTCTATACTCTTAAGGCATTGTCACATGGTGTATGGTTGTCATTTATATTGATACATTATTCAGGATTACACTTGGTATATGACAAAACATGTATGAGATACAATTCTTGGTGATGTTGGTATTTGGTTGAGATACACCATTGATAGTAATTTCTTGGTAAATCCTATGATGCATGTGTTATAACCCTAATTTGCACCAGACATGCTTACCTAGCATCAGGCCATCTCAGATTCCTTTTTTTCCAAAGCACTGTTGAACAACTCTTCTTAAAAATCTCTTTTATAAGGGCCCACACACCCTACTCCATTACTGCACATGTGTACACGCTAGTTGACCCAAAACAACCTGCGTGTACCTACAAAAGCACAAAAAGGGAAAGTTTGCAAAGGAACACACAACTTTGGGTAAGTTAACTAAACCTTCTAGCCATGTACAGCTGAGGGTTCGTCCAAATACCTAGGAGTTTGGCTTCTTTTCCCTTCTCAGAAGTGCTTGGTTTACTATAGTCATGCACTCTAGTCAATATAAAAGCATCACCCTTAACCATATATACATTTGCTTGCAGATGCGGGGTTGTTCGAAGATGGAGAGGGTCCTTGGCCGCCCCCTTCCATGCTTGCAGAGGCTTGGGTTAGATTTTTCCCATGTTGAAATGGATTGGTTAACACAACAGGTTGTTGTTGTGTCATAAACGTTTGGGATTCTGCAAGCCGAGGACATAGATGGGTCGGGTGGTATTCCACACACAAGTTGCATGGATACCTCACCTTTCGTTTCTCAGTGTTGTCCCCGCCAGCATTATTGGTAGGTTTTTTATCCCCCTTACCCTTCTTTCATTGTTTTTTCTTTCCTTTAGGCTACTGGGTGGCCTTTGGATTAGTCGATTGCACTGTGTGTACATCCGACGTTTTGGTAGGGGGAGTAGCCAATTAAGTAGTTTGGCTAGCCATTGTGTGTTGTATAGACAACTGCTGCAACTTTGTCGTCAATTGCTTAGTGAGCTTTGTTTGTGGTGAACCAACAATACCATCGGCATGTGGTCTAGCTCTCTGTCTGGAAAGATCTCGTATAATAAACTGGACCGAGAATATATTAGATCAAGTTGTTGAGCTCTCATGATGGCGTATTCTTTGAAAAATACTCCCGATGTCGCGACGTCTTTGGATAACTGTGGGACCAAAGACTTAAGGAACCACTTGAGCAGGAATGCTGGTGGGAATGGTACCTTAATTAAACTCTTTCGGTGTCTCCATTCTCGGATGTGATTAGAGATATGGTACACTTTTGTTTGTGAGAATCTGGCCAGCAATTCGGTGCCAGCATCGTATCTCATAGGTAACTGTAAATGGTTTAGGAAAGCCATCACCAGTTCGTCGAAGGAAGAGTATCTTGAGCGATCAAGCTCAATGTACCATTTTGCGGCACTCCCAATGAGAGTACATTGAAACAATCACAACTGTACGAAGTCGTCTTTCAGCAAGTTAGATGAGCACCAAAGATGGAAGGTAGTCACATGATCTCTTGGATCTTCGTTAGGCTTGGCTTCGAACTTTGGGATGTTCGAAGGCAACTTCGTCCGAATAGGAGGCCAATACGGATCATGACAGATAGGGTCATTCAACAACCTTGTCAAGTCTAGAAAATGCAAAGTTGCCAGGAAGGGTAGTTTGGGTTGTTGGTGATAACCTAGGAAAAAGGGGCCTGGAGTTTGACTGGCATCCGGTTGCCAGGAAAAGTTCGGTTGCTAGCTTGGATTCTGTTAAAAACCATGTCCTTGGCCAGCATATGTATTTTGTGTGTGAGGAGATATCTTCAGTTGATTCCTAAAATAGGACATAGATGATTGGGCATGCATTACATTCGAAGGACTTTGGGAAGGGTTTCCCCATGTCGGTCCCGTGGGGATAGGAATAAAACTTTGTCCGAGATTCCATTGATTGTGAAAAGAATTACCCTAGATCAGCATTCCTAACAAGGGAACGGATCCCTGCCAAGAATTCCAAGGCCATGATGCGAAAGAAGTTCCTTGGTGTGCTCCCCTGTGCAGGAATAGTACCCTGCATAGGAATAGATTGTCCGATACCGGGATTTTCCCCAGTCGGGAAAGAATCTGATGAGAAGGCGTTGTTACCAAACGCACGGAACAAATAAAATGGTGTCGATCCTACCGACATATTATGCGAAGGTGGTCCTTGACTCCCTACTGCAAATAAACTATGGTGTGCAGGCGGCCCGATGGATGGCTGGTGTGTGCCATCGAGTGAAGGAGGTATATGACCTCCTCCATAAGGGAAAGCATTAAAAGGAGAAGAAGTGCACCCCATGTGGCCTTGCAGAGGAGCATTAGAGCTCTCTACCCCCAGACCTGAAGCCTGTGAAGTGGAGTAGGAAAGTACAGGACTTGTACCTGAACTAGGCCTCCTGTATGAGAACGGAGGGCCTATCGTACTTGGTGTGAAAGGGGTTGTGGCCACTTCTAGAGACGAGATCAGACCATTGTGTGATGTAGATGCGGTCGAGACCATGGTGGCTCGGACCGGTGACAATGGGTTAGGAGGTGGAAACTCTCTTGTGGTGACAACCATAGTGGGAATTGAAGAATTCCTAGAAGGAGTAACAACATTTGTTTCCATTGCTGCATGCGACACTGTCTAGCACTCATAAGGATGAACCGGTACAATGGTGGGTGCCAAAAGATCAATTTTGGAGGTTTCAACTAGACCAAAATCTTTCGCTCCAAGCTCTAAAACGGTCGATTCCTCTGGATGTTGGTCAGGCACAATTTCTTGTGACCTAGTCACTTCAAAAGACCCTTGTTGGTCTAGCTTTCTCCTTAGTGGTGGTCGGGGTGGCTCTAGTGTAACTGGTGGTAGGACAAGAAGCCTTCGTGACTGGCAGAGCTCGTGATCCTCCACTGTGTGAGAAGATCAAAGAAACTCTAGGGTGTTATAGTTGTTCAAAAACAACACACACTAAAAACAGTCCCTATAAGATAAGACAGGAAAACACTAAATTAATTGGAAGAATAGTTACAACAACCAACACTAGAGAAACTTACCGGTGCAAGTGCAACTAAAACATGGAAGCACCCTCTAGGTATACTCTACAAAGCATGGCCCAATGTCTGTCCTGGGTACTACAGTATACCCTCGTAGTCACCTGTGTATGTCCCTAAAAAAAAATAGGCAACTAGGTTTCCAGCACGCAAATAGTCACCAGGAGGGTACAGTCAAAAGTCGGGTAGACCATAATGAGAAGGGTATTGAGCCCGAAAACTGTCAACGGTATCGAGACCCATGAAGCTCTGTGGAAAATGCAATCAACGAAATCTCAAGACAAGCCCTCTATATGTGTTCTCCACTACGATTGGTCCAGCTTTGGAGGGGTTATCTCTGCTACCTTTCCTCATGCAACCTCATGTTTATCCCCTGTGTTAGAGGGGGGTCCCAGATAAATTTCATGATACTGTACTTGGACACTCCCTAACTCAGACTCCAATGTTTGATTTTAATGGCCTTGAAGATTTTCCTCTCCAACCTAATCCAAGGCCCTAATCCTGAACTAGTTGGTTAACCCTACAAACATAAAAGTCTAATGAATTTTAGATTTAGCGTTAATTTTATGGCTTGTCTTATGTCAAAGGGTATGAAAGTGAAACTAGTGATGTTTTAAAGACGAAAGTAAAAATGAATAGAATGTTGGAAACAAAAACCTTCACTTAACACAAATTTTCAACAACTTTTCAAATTAAAAAAAAAATGTTCTAAGATCTTTTGAACAACAAACTCAAAGTAGGATTTCACTCGACTACAAGCTACTTACAATATAAGAAAATTGTCAAGAACTTATGAAAGAAAAGACTTTTCCCTGGCTACTAATGCAAAACAACACTTTTCAATAAAACAAAGAAATGAAAGATTTATTTTTTTATTTGAATGCTCACAAAGAAAAAAGGAAAAATATCAACAAGTCAAAAACCAAGAAAAACTTCTGGCCTAATCACAGATCGCAAAGAATCACTTCAAGAAATCACACACTAGCAACTTAAAAAAAGATTCACACTTGTCTAAAAACCCTAAAGAAAATTTTGATGAAAACTTTTAAATGAAAAAAGAAAGCTATGGATGAGATTAAACCTAAGCTACTAACTTCTAGAACAAAGATTCAAAAACCTGAGAGGTATAACTCTTGTCAAGGGAAAGGATGACTGACTCACCCTCAACAAAAGCTATCCTTCACAAGCACACTACTGACAATTCAGCAACAAGCATGTGCAGGCGAGCTGTGTAGAGCCAAAGGGTGTGTACACGTGTGATGGCCTTATACAAGCCGCGTGTATCTCTAAAACTCTGAAACAAATAAAAACAAACAATCCAAACCAGGAAGACACCACTGATACTGAAAACCAGGATCTCTTGAAGGCTTAGACACTTTCTTTAACAGAAAAAAGAAAACAATGTAAGGAAAAAAATTCGTAGAACAAAACAATCTGAGGTGAACCCTAAGTTATAGAATGAAAACAACCAAGACTAGAAAGAGTTCCAGAAAACCCCTGAGAATGACTTATTCTGACAGGGAAGAGGATGACTGCCTCAATTTTTTTTTGGAATCATACACGCTACTGTTACTTCTTCAGCTAGCATTTACACACAGTCTGTAAGAAATTAGGGTGCGGGTACACACGTGCAGACCTTATGTAGGCTGCGTGTACCTCTGTGGGTCTCAAAAAAAAAAAATACTGTCAAACAAAGAAACAAGGATAGCTGGTATGGAAGACCAGAATCTCTGTTAGCTCAGACTTTGCAGAAAATGCAAAAAACAGGAAATAAAACCAGTCTTTTAAAAATATCCAAAAATATTCCTAGGAACCCTAGAGACTTCCCTAGTATGGTCTCCAATTCTATTGTGGTGGGAAATTCCCCTATGAAATAGCATTTAGGGTTATATTATGCATGTAGATAAGACCGAAAGAATCCTACTTTCTACCATCGTCCCACACCTAATCCCCATTTCTTTTAAGCAAATACATGGTTAAACGAGCATACCTTGTTCCGGACGTTCGATGTTGATCCTTCTTCATGCTTGACCTCTTGTTAGCAACTATCCTCCCAAGACCGATCTTTGTATAAAACAAGCAACAAACTCTACATGCATTTGTTCTACAGATTAATGGGTTAGAGATTCAAACATATATTCACTAAACTATGAATAACTCATATAGTGGGATGGGAAAGACATTTCTTTATTATTAACTTTAATGAATCAACTTACAATGTCAATACCGGCCACCTCTCCTTGAGCCTGATCTTGGGCTCCTCTTCAAATGTCCTCCAACTTCTTTGCTCTGTATCTCTCTTTGCACAAGGATGGATAAAGGTTTCGGACAATGGGAATGTGCAATTGGGTAGAGTTTCTTTACTATTATTCTCCTCCTCCAAATGGGACCCTTAACCCTTCTTTTATAGGCTAGAAGAAGCTAGGTATTTGGATGAACCCTTGGCAATGCATGGCTTGGAGTTTCAGTTAACTCACCCAAAGCTGTGTGTTTCATCGACAACTTTCATGTTTTCGTGCTTTTGTAGGTACACGCAGGCTGTTTTAGGTCAGCTAGTGTGTAAATGCATGTAGTAATGGAGTAGGGTGTGTGGACCCTTATAAAAGAGGTTTTTTAAAGAGTTGTTCAGCAATGTTTTGGCAAAGAAGGAATTTGAGATGGCCTAATGCCAGGTAAGCATGTCTGGTGCAAATTAGGGTTATAACACAAGGTCGACAAAGATAGATATGGAGAAGTAGCTAGGGCAAGAGATAAAGACAAGTGACAGAGACAGAGAAGGGGCTAGGGCCCCGATAGAGACATACAACCCATGCACTCATTCCATAGAGGAGACCAAGACACAGAAAAACCTGAGCGACAGAGACAGATAAGGAGGCCAAACATTCCTCTGTCGAAAATCATAAATTCTTTGGATTTATTCCTTTTCTAGTTTGCATATGAAAGCAATGTTGAAATCATAAACTGATTTTGCAAATCAACTACCAGGATAGGTTCAAGGGTCAGGTTGTTTTGTTTAAAAATGGTTGGTAAAGATATATGAAAGGATAGGCTTGTGGGATTTGTCCCCAAACTCACAAGACTCCAATCGAGTTAGGGTTAGAGTCAACACATGTATTAAATGAGTCTTTATAAATAAAGGGGTAGGTTCAAGCCTCACGGATTACCCATCTCCAAAAAAATATAAACAAGAATGAGAGTGTTATAACCATGAATAAATTGCTATATAAAAACACCAATATGATAGAAAAGGTGGATTGTATCACAATGGTGTTGTATCCTTTTCGTCACCTAAATGAGAAAAAGAGGGACACTTGGAAGCCCAGTTGGGTTAGCTAGATAGAACAGAAGTGAGTGCAAGAGTTAGAAACATCAAGAACAATAAGAAAATAAACAACTGATCTAATAACAATTAAATAAACTAAATTAATGTGCATAAGGGAAATAAAACAAAAGAAAGACTGATATTCATGCCACCAATGGATAGATTGTATTAGTGGGCAAACACCAAAGAGAAAGGGAGGCTTATGGGTCCCCTCTTCCTCCAAGGGAGGGCTCTTGAACCACCAATGATTGAGCTCTTCTTACAAATAACAAACTAAAAGGAAATGGTGAATAAATGCAAAGCTCATTCACTCAAGAGGTGATGTGAATGGCCCAATGAAATGATGCTTATATGCTCCAATGAGGAAAGAGGTTCCTTGCAATAGAATAGAGGTAGCATAACAATACAAATAGATTGTTGGAAATATAGTGCACCCATGGCCTCTTTTTATAGAAAATATTTGAGGCATTATTCAACCAGTCTTTAGTGTGAACAAGGATCCATTTAGGGCACCTCTAGGTATTTGACCATCCCCCCACTCAGATTCAGTTTGGATTTGAGGGTCAAATCAAATTGGGAGCTGAACCAGAAGTGGGTGGGAGGCCTACCAAAATCATAAATTCATTTTTTAAAGGTGTGCGTGGTTTTTTGCGTCCATAGTCGCACATCGGGCGCATGTGCTCTTTTATGGCATTTTTGACTGGTGCATGTGCGCGTGCTTCCTATGTATTCTGATCACATGCTGATTTTATAAATGGTTGTATAGTTTTGGGCCCTTTGGAAATGCATTTTTTGGGCCATGGATGAACTAATAGGTTTTTGGAGATGTTGGATTCCTGTAACCATTTGCAGATGAAATTTCAGTGATACCATATGAGTCACCAATCTGTTGTATCCTTTTTGTCACCTAAATGAGCAAAAGAGGGACACTTACAAGTCGAGTTGGGTTATCTAGAAAGGACATAAGTGAGTGAAAGAGTTAGAAACATCAAGCACAATAATCAAATAAACAACTGATATAATAACAATTAAAGAAACTAAACTAATGTGCCTAAGGGAAATATAACAAAAGAAAGATTGATACTCATGCCACCAATGGATAGATTGTATTAGTGGGAAAACACCAAAGAGAAAGGGAGGCTTATGGGTCCCCTCTTCCTCCAAGGGAGGTCTCTTGAACCCCCAATGATTGAGATCTTCTTACAAATAACAACTAAAAGAAAATGGTGAAGAAATCCAAAGATCATTCACTCAAGAGGTGATGTGAATGGCCTAAGGAAATGATGCTTATATTCTCCAATGAGGAAAGAGGTTCCTTGATGGAAAATAGAGGTAGGATAACACTACAAATGGATTCTTGGAAATATAGTGCACCTATGGCCTCTTTTTATAGCAAATCTTTGAGGCATTATTCAACCAGTCTTTAGTGTGAACAAGGAGCCATTTAGGGCACCTCTAGGTCTTTGACCATCCCCCCACTCCGATTCAGTTTGGATTTGAGGGTCAAATCGACTTGGGGGCTCAACCAAAATTGGGTGGGAGGCCAACCAAAATCATAAATGCGTCTTTCTAAGGTGTTCGCGGTTTTTTACATCCACAGTCGCACATCAGGTGCATGTGCATTTTTTCGGCGTTTTTGACTAGCGCATGTATGTGTTCTTCGTATGTATTCTGAGCGCATGCTGATTTTATAACTAGTTGTATAGTTTTGGGTCCTTTGGAAATGCATTTTTTGGGCCATGGATGAACTAATAGGTGTTTGGAGATGTTGTATTCCTGTAACCATTGTGGACAAAATTTCAGTGATAACAAATGGTGAGAACAAATCATACCTAGGTTGAAAATACAAGGGTTGGATTGATAAAAAAAATAGGTGGGTATGGACACTAGTGACCTTAAATTCACCTAAACACATTACTATGTAGAAAACATAATGGAAATTGCATGTCAGTTAAACCATAAGCATGCAACCTACCTCTTGTCCAATGTTGGAGTCTGAAAAAAACGTGGTCATGAGTGCACCCTTCATTTATTGATTGAGAACACCAATAAATAACTATATCCAAAATATCTCAATAAATTAGACCACTAATTCATGCATGGTATAATTATTTATTGGAGCTTAGCCCTCAATCACCACTTTTTGAGCTAAAAGAGGAGGGACAAAATCAAGAAAACAAGTCGAGCCTTCACATAACAACTATGTGAATAATATAACGCCCATATTTGACCTTGAAACCCTTCACAAATGCCAATAACAAGGGCTTGATCTTGGCATTAGGGTAGTTGAATAAAAGGCTTGACTAAAGATCAAAATAAGTGAAAATCTAGGGTAAATGCATATGTGCAATTGAGGTCAAATATCCACCCTTCGATTTGAATAAAGGGCTATGATTTGTTTCCCAAAAAAACATGCAAGACTTGATTAAGGACGGATTTGCTTGAGGATTTGTTTCCCAAATAATGTCATTGACGTGATTGGGGACGATCCTACTTCCTTTAAGTAATACAAGACTTATCCATAGTTAGCTTATTGAGTCGGAGCACGAGAAATATTTGGACATTGGACTTCACAGGAAAATACATTTAATAAACTCTTCACCCTTCTACTGCATATTACGACACTGATTTCTCACAATAGTTAACAACCATTCCCATATTGTTTCACATAGGTAAAGGAGGAGCAGGTGATCTTCACCCTTTGTCACTATTACAAACATCCCATAATGCCGTGTAGTCTTCCATATAGGAAACAACTCGATCTCAGATAATAGGTGGCTTTCAAATCTACTATAGACCTGATTCACAATATTAATTTGAATCATTGATTTTATGGTGATTGAGGTTCACATTGTGATATTGAAACATACCAAAAAAATCTTAATCTTTTAATGTAAACTTTTTATATTTCACAAAATGGAATGTAAAATTTTGTATTTGACAAAATAGAAAATTGATTGATACAAGTTGACAATGAGGCATTAATGATGGGTAGGATATATATTTTTGAGAACGAAGTATAAAGAAAATTGAAAAAATAATAAGGTATAATAAGTACAAAACAAGTGCCACCCAACCGCTTTAAGATTTCACAAGGTCAGCATTGAAAGACATGATCCCCCAACTCTTGATAATTCAATCAAAATCCCAAATTAAAGAACACATCAAAATCCCAACTTAAGGAATGCTCTCTCCACAATATTATGAAACCCAACAATACAATTGTCATCAACACCCCAACAACAAAATATACAATGCCCTAGTATCGAGAATTAGAGAGTTGCTCCAAGATAATAAATTTTATTCCAACAACAAATACAATATGTCACTACAATAGATAAATATATCTATATATACTAGAACACTCAAGATCTACTCAACATTTATTCTCCTAGTATTGAAACACATATGTCTCTATCCCAATTCAGAGCAACAATCATTATCATAATGATATCATATTTCTTTGTAGTGTTTGGATAAACAAGAACTTAGCTCAATAAAACAATACACATTCTTATCATTGACATGTACATAGGCTTCTTATCATTGACATGTATATTCCAATGGACCTTCTCTATATGATAATTGACATACACAATAGCCACAATGAATGTTTTGTATGCCAATTGGCATATAGAGCAATCCCATTGGGCCTGTTGTGTATTCCAATTGGAATACACAGTAGCCACAATGGATATTGTGTAGGCCAAGTGGAATACACATCAGGCATATGTCAAGTTAGGGTAGGTAGGTAGGTAGGTCAAATAAAAGTATGACATATAAATCAATGATAATATTAAATTCATTTTGACCAATTTAATGATTTCTTTTTACATGATCAAAGATCTATTGGTAACTAATTGGACATATCACCTTGACTGGACATGCATGCGAACTAACTCAACATGAAGTTGAGTTGTATGCATGCACTTGACATGTATGCATGCAATGCATGCCATGCATGCAACATGCAACTTATGCAACTATGCAACTTATGAAACTTTATGCATCTATGCAACTTATGCAAATTTATGCAACTATGCAACTTATGCAACTTCATGCAACTATGCAACTTATGCAATTTTATGCAACTATGAAAATTATGTAACTTTATGCAACTATGCAACTTATGCAAGTGTATGCAACTGTATGCAACTTTATGGAACTTATACAACTTTATGCAACTTTATGCAACATCCGACTTATGCAACAATGAAACTTATACAACTATGCAACTATATGCAAGTTTATGCAACTATG
>ML777857.1:373418-396522 GCA_009831015.1 Picea engelmannii | reverse complement strand
CAATAATAGTAGAAGCGATTCTGTATTTAACAAGTTGTGGTAATTGTTAGATCAGGAGAATCGCAGGATACATTAATTTGTATCGAAATTTCTACATCTAATGTTGGGACTTTAATGCCATTCTATAAAAGAGAAGACTCACACCCCAAAGCATACCAAGATAACAATAATGGGATTCCAAGTATGATATGAATCAAGTAAACAAGGACCCCAATAAATTTGTTACATACAATAGAATCAAGTATATTCTCCAAGCAAAACATGGGTTCCCTAAATATTTGCTCGCTAACTTATCTTCTCATTTTTTTGGGTTTTGGTACCACAAACTTATATTCACACGATAACTTATCTTCTTGTTTTAATGAGTGTAGGTACTAACAAATATGTACATTTTGGATCTATATTCCTCGAGTGATGATCAAAATATACTAGGAGAGGTTGAAAGTGAGACATGTTGTACTAGATATATCGGTTCTAGATCAACTAGATCTGAAAAGGTAAGGAAAAGATTTCCTATACACATGCAATTTTTTATTGCAACGAAGGGTCATGCAATTATGATGTTGAGAGCATACATGACATTGAATTTCCCTTGAGGTATATACATCTAGTGCAATGATGGGAACCTAAGGAGCTACCAGAAGTGGACACATATTTCTTCATCAGTGGGAGGATGTATCACATTGCTCCTTCATCCTTACATGGATTGGGATTATTTTACATGGATGGCATAAAGGTCGGCTATGGAACTATAAATTAATTGATGGAGTATGTTGGACCATTATACAAATACAATCATTGATTGATGTTGGTCTGATATATGAAAAGTATGTGAAGTGTTGGCACAGGGGCAGACTCAAGGTTCAACGCTTCAACAACGCATGAAAAAAACCCTAACTACCAGCCCTTTCGACAACACCTGTGAATCAGATGAAGCCTCACCCGAGGTAGAGGCAGTGGGGTTGCGGGACTCAAGTGTCTACAACCAAGCCGAGACACAGATCTGTGATTACAATACTTAACAGAGCACTTAGCCAACAATATGCATTAGTTCTTGAATCTCACTCACACCATAGATCAAACCCTTATTACATATCAACACAGTAATAAAAAATATCTAACACTTCAAATCACTTATCACACAACATTAGATCAGATCTAGCATTCATTCACATCATTAATCAGTAAGATACAACATCATATGCATTCATTATACAACATCAATAGCACTCAACAAATAATCACATAAGAAACATAAACAACATCGCACAAAGCACATCAATATAGGCTATACGTGGTTCACCCCAGTGTGGGGCTATGTCCACCAACTTATTCTTCTTCTTCTTTATTATTCTGCAATCTCTTACATGCGTCTTCTCCTATGCACAAAGCCACAGAGCCAAGCCTTGCATTGGATAGGTGATCTGCGCATAACACATTAGATCCACTAATGCAGGCACGCTCCCCAGGCACGTTCGCTCGCAGGACCCTTTACTTCTTTCCTAGCCCGAAGAAATCAAAGGTTCTCTATTTCCCTATCGGGAAACATTTCACACACATATATCTCTTCAGGGACTCTCCTCCTTCTATCGGGGTTCCACTATCGGGGTTTTGACACCTGCGATGTTCTGGCAACCTGGATCACCAATCTCCGACCTTCGATGCGCTCCTTTCGTTTCTTTAGCCCCACCTGGCTAAGCCTTTAGTCCACACGACCGGATCCTATAAGACCGTAGACTAATGTTTCTTTCCGTCGACGTTTCTATCTTCAACAATCCCGACGTGCTTAAATTCCTGTTAGCCTTCTAGGCTAAGCTCTGGGTTCACATGACCTCCTCTATATGACCGTGGTCATAACTCCCGTCGGGGCTACAAGGTTTCTAATGTCAAAATTCACTCACCCCAAGACTTGCGATCCTTCGAATCCCGATGCACTCCTCATGCATTAGCCCTCCTGCTATAGGCTCTGAACCATATGACCGTTAACCTGTGACCACGGTCTTATCCCTTATCAGGGTTCCGGGTTTCGCGTGTCAAAATGCACCGAACCTCTTGTCAATAGAATCCCCGATTTCCTGATGCACAGATTCTCGTTTTGATGTCACCAAGAAGCCCTTCCTCTGCAACCAAAATCAATGGCGGTGAGCAGTCGCTGAGATCAATGGCTCCGGATCTCCCTCGGGATTTCGCGACTTCTAGTGTCGAAATTCTTTGGTCTTCGATTTCCCCAATCTCACTAATGCCGATTTCCCGATCACTTCGATCTTGGCCATGCATCCTCCAGGATGGACGGTTCTCGCTGCTCCTCGCTATTTCGCAGTTCGCTATTTCAAAGTGCATAAACACTTTGTCACCGGGATCTCCGATATCCCGATGGCCCCCAAACATCCGATGGATGACTCCTTGTCGGGACTTTCCCGATGACACCGATGGTTGCCATGTGTCCTTCCATATGAACGGTCCCGATTCTTTCAAGATTTCAAGACTTTTGATGTCCCGTTTCCTTCAACCTTAGGAACTCTGATTTCCTGATGACTTCAATATCCCGATGACTTCTTAGGGACTCTCCTCTGCTCACTAGGGCTTAACCCTGGTGTAACTCCTGCCAAATATGACGGTTGACAGGAGTTCAACTACTGGTCCAACGGTTCACCACCCTTTCGAGCTCGGACTCTGATGTGGCCATAACCTCCTCGCTAATCTGTCGCTTCTGACGGCTGACGGGATTTCCACGAGTTTCCTCCACAAGATCGCGACCGTCGCTCCTCTCTCCTCGAGGATTTCTTGATGTGAAACCTTCAGTGCATTCCTTCAACAAATTTTGAAGGCTCTACTCCTCCTAAGCTTTCCCAACTACTCACTCTCTTAGAATTTTGGAACCCTTTGCTCGCACTCCTTGTGGAAACTCTGCAAACACGTCAAGTGTTCAGCCTCCCTTGACTCTGCGCACACCTGCAACAATAGTATTTTTATACTGGCTCAGAATAGAAACTCTAAGACTTCTTCTTGTCCTGCGCACTCCTTGCACGACACGGTGCCTAACTTCACCTCCGAGGAAATGAGAACAAAAGATAACTCTAATTGAACCCTTCTATCAACGCACTCCTTGCGGACAATTCAACTGCACTCCTTGCAGGAATCCTCTGGCTTAATTAGAGAAACAATTGAAACTCATCTATTCACCCTCTCAAACTTCAATTCAACCATGAAATCACATACATAGCACATAAAAGCAAATGTATGACAGGAAGCAAATATTTATGAGCATAATATCAATACACAGAGAAACAACACAAACCATGAATTTTTGAATCAAAGCTTTCTTCTATTAATTCAAATGCATGTACATGGGTGTTCTTCATACAGTTCTCTGTGTGCTCTTCTCTTGCTCCTGTTAATGTTACAATGATACAATGAGAGTGTCTATATCCCGTTTCCCTCTTTCTTCTAAAACTGTCTAATCTAATATTCAATTCTACCTACTTACATAAATTCCTCCTACCTACTATGGACGAGAGCGGATCGCTCAAGGTCCAATACAATGCACAAGTACGCCTCTTCTTAACTATCACATTTAAGTTTGGCGTATCCCTTTTTCAAAAAGTTTAAACAATTTAACATATGCTCAAAATGTGTGACGCTTGCCCCCATGCTCGCTTGATGTTGACGATGCTCCTGCATCATCCACCTTCCTCAAAATGAGGTCAAGGAACAAAGCCAACTCCTTGATCGCACAAATCCTCTCACAATCACTTTCACTTAGCTTTGCAAGTCTTAACACATAGTATGCACAAAATACAACAATTGTTCTTCGCAGTTAGCAACTTTTACATATTATTGCACGTAGCCAACTTAGACAGGATTCTCTTTAAGGCCTATCTACTTATTTATACATTACAAAAAGGCCTAAACATGGGTAAAACCCATGGGCTGACATCCCATACCCGTTAAATAAACCCTAAAACCCTTTGTTGGGTCCACACGCTGCAAAATGACTGAGATCCCACGATCTCTGCTCCTCCTAGGTGCTCCATCTTCTACCAGCCTATCAAAGTCCCAAAAGTGGTAAAACATGAACAATGTTTCCTCAAACATTGGTCGAGGGATAACATGCCCCCAACACTCACCCGTGACTCGTCCCGAGTCACTCAGATCTAGGAAACACTACTTCAAATGCCTCAAGCTTAGATCGAGCTTCCTCGACTTGCTACTTCGCCAGAGCTTCCTTCTCGGTGAAATCCTAAAACACTTTATCAGTGACAAGCCCTTCTAGGCATTGTTTCACTGTCGCAACCAGTTGGTCTAGCTGTGAGCCTTGTCCTTCGACCTCTTCAAAAATTGTGAAGGCTTCGTCCTGCACCGGTTGGAGTCTCTGTGTGACTTCCATGACTTTTATTTGGATAATATTAATCTATTGTTGGACTGCACGTTGTTCCTATGATATTTTCATCTTCTGAACTGCAGTAAGCACTTTCATCTATGCTTATACAGTGGATGCCTATTGCTTCGCCTCTTGAAGCTGTGCTTCCAATTTCCTCAACTTCGGATCTTATGCAAGGTGCTCATAGGTCTGTGTGATTCGATCACTCAGTTGCTTACACTCTAAGGTGAGTGCTCTGATTCTTTCTATTGCATTCCTGGAAGCTTCCTCCCTTTGGTCCCATACTTCTTGTGGAGTGCTCGACACTGCTTGAATCTCTAGCTCGTTTGCCCTTGCTTGAAGCTACTCAATGGCCTCAGCGATCTTCCCCACTTATATCTCGGTTGAATCTTCTTCTTCCCACACCAAGACCAACATAGAGAGAAGTTTTTTAGTCACTTCCTCTTTGATCACAATCTTCTCTACGAGAAGTTGGTATTTTTCTTATTGTATTCTCGCATTGTTCTGCTCGAACTTCGTCGGAATGTCATTTTTCTCCTTCTGCGCAACTCGAAGTTGCTCTAGGGCCTCCTCCTTTTCTTGCTTCAATGCCTCTATGGCCTTCTCCTTTTCTTCTTGGACTCAATGGAGTCGAGCCTCAATTTCATCTGCTAGCCTTCATAATTTGGTGGGCTCATCCCCAAATTCTACAATTTTTTATGATGAAGGTGCAGTAGGTACTGCGTGGCTTGAATAGATGGCTTGTTGTATGTACTTGAGATCTTTCTCTATTATTTCATACATTGTTTCTTTATTTTCTTCATGTATTTGCAGGATATCCTCTGAGGTTTCCTCCATGGCTATGATGATGAGATCGACATCATCCACTATGAGTACATTCTTCAACTAAGGCTTATTGGCTCGGGTCTTTTTTCTTGCTGAGGGTTTCTGCGGAGAAACCTTCCTTTTCTTCTATTTCTTGACCTATGTAAGGGGAACCTTCAGTGGTCTAAATTCATCTTTGTCTTTCTTGTCTCCTTCTTCCCCTCCTTCTTCTTGGTTCACTTTGTATCCTCCTCCTCCTCCTGGTGAGTCTGGCCTACTGTCCTCTAAGGTGTTGTCCTCCTCATCACTTTCTATGTTCTGGACATCCTCCATTCTCTTCTTTTTCTTCTATCCATCATGTTCGACCTGGGTGACCAATGGAATTACGATGATGTCGGGATCAGAGAGCTCTGCATATTCCACTGGTATGAGGAAATATGTTGGCCATTCTTTAGTGATATCTTCCATGTATTCATTGATCAAATATAGTAGTACTGCATCTCCTCCTTGCTTTCATTCCTGGATGCAGTGATGTAAATAAAGTGTCGATCTATGAAGAACTTCACTAGCGGCCTATACTCATGCAAAGTGTTTAGGGTCATTCGTGGAAATGCTTCAATGGCACCCTTCAGCTATAAGTAGTAAGCATGGAACACTTCATTTGATTGCCACTTCTTCACCATATCATTCATGTACCACAAGGTGGAAAACCTTGCAGCCAATGACTTTGATGGCTCAACTTCGGGGAATGTTTCTCCTTCTGGCATTTTCCGGGTGACAAATGCGATTAATGCTAGTAGCCAACTAAAATGAAACTCATATCCCCAATATTGTTCTTCGCAGTAGTCCTTCTCCAACTTGTTGACGAGGTAACTCACCCAATTCATTTGCATTCCTTCGACACACTTCCCTGCAAGGTATACTACAAATCCAGTGACTTGTGTCGGTCAGTTATTTATGACGCGATTGCCAGCTATAAGCTGACAATATAGGCACATTGTGCCATCTTGGATGGAGGCTACCTTGTAGCCTCACTTTCCCTTCTCTACATCGTCGTATTCTTCCTTTATATGTTGTTCCATGGAGCGATCTAAAGTCTTCTCTGGGTAGAACTACTGAGGGTTTGGTCCCTACATACTTAGTCCTGTGATGATATGGATCAGCACCGGATCCATAGTCATGCGCCTATCAAGCCATAGATACCCTCCATGTTAGAACGACATGAGGAGTTTAATGCAAGTGTTAACCCCATGATGTCAGCCGAAGTGGGGGATATTTATCACATTCAATATCGTCGACTACATGATCTCCTTTATCCGCGACTGAGAGAATATGCATGATTTCTTCCTAGTCTTCTTCATCAAATACCTATGCGGTGCGAGCAGCGTATAGTTCTTCCTGTCTCCGAGGTTGAAGTCATTGATTTTAAGAGCTGGAATATGTCCTAACTGGGGTCCAACTGTGCGTATCCCCTTCAGGAGGTACAAAGTGATCAAAATGTATTCAAAATCCCATGGGATGTTGTCGCGGTTAACCACACCATCCAAAGGAGGGATGTAATTCGACAAGACCGATAGGATCTGCTTTGCGTTAGCCAGATCATCATAGTGTTTTCTTCGCTTCTCAGTCGTGGTTTGGCTAGACTGACATCTAGTCAAGGGAGATGCTTTCAATCCTCCATTCGATGATGGTTGTAGTCCTATAGACATGACTTTCTCAGTCATGAGGTCTACAAGTATCTCCTCCACAGACTTCTCCACTACGCTACGTTCGCCCGACATGCACACTCATAATAAAATAACTCATGTAGGAGAACAAACAATGAGGTAATTAGACGGATGGTGAAGTATAGAAAGAACAACATGATATGATGGATTTTTTATTAGATCAGATATCTTTGTTTACAAAAAGTGGTCTCGGCACAACGTCCGACGGGTTAAATAAGCAACGTCATAACAAATTCCTCCAATGGGTAGGAATTCCTTAATCGATATGAATCCATCCATTATGGCATGGTCTCAATGGTCCAATGACGATATTTCCAAAAATAACTGTGTTTCTAGCCATTCTGGAGCATCATTCTAATGGTCAGGATGCCTCCAAAGGTCATATAGCTTCGTCGTGGCGAAGTCCCATTCTGTGTTATTTTTTTATTCTAGTGAGGTTCAAATTCTGTAGATTTGTCCCCTGCAAAGTCGTTTCTGGAACTTCCTGTAGTTTGTCTAACTTAGATTTCTTCTTACCGAGCTTCCTTGCCTTATTTCCTATGATATGAGTCTTTGGATTTCTCTTTCCATTCTTATTTTGACTTTCTCTTAGCCTAGTAGCTTCATACTACTGATGTTCTTTCAAAGGGTTTGGAGATAATACCTCTTTTCTTGATAGGTCTTGTGTGGACATATGTTCTTCTTGCATGGAAAGGTTCTTTAAGTCTTCATGTGTTCTTTCAACTTACACAACTAATTCTCTTTCATTTTGTTGATTTGACACAACTCCTCGTTCTTCTATCAGTCGGTCTATTCTTCGAGTGATGAAATCTCGTAGTTCTTGCCTTTTCTTTTTTGTAGCTTCCTCCACTACTTTCCTTCTGATATGATCCTTCTCAATCAAAGTCTTTCCCAATAAAAGTGAAAAAGGGGCATTGTTCTCAACAAACCTAATAACTTCAAATTATTCTTCAGTCGTAGTTCCATGAGAAATCATAGGTATATTAATAATTCTTCCACATTGGGTTATCATATTTCCTTTAACCAAGCTTATCCTTCCCAATGAAGGTATTATAGCAGGATTTCCCAAAATTTCCCAAGTTCTTTATGGCATAATATTCATATGTGTTTCTTCATATAATACACAATCTATGTCGAAGTCTTCTATTCTTGTGACTATGCATTGTTTTTCTTTCAGGATCTCTGGTAAACTGATGTCTTTGTGATCATCCATTTCTTCTTTTAACTATAATAACATAGTCTCTGACTCTTTTTCTGTATGGTTCTTTAACATATCCTTAGTTTCTTGACCTTATTTATAGTCTTCTTGTCTCATGTTCATCTTTTCAACTTTAGCAATCATCCTTGGGAAATCCTCAACCTCATGACCAATAGATATACAACAAAGATAAATAGGGCCTATATCAGGGAATTCTTTAGCAATATGTCCCAATCTTCTGCAATTATAACACAGTGTCAATCCTCTCTTTCTTTTAAATGATCCCCAACCTTTCCTATACTGCACACTGGGATCACAGTGATGGACCTGCATTCTGCAAAAAAAAATCTAGGTTCCTGCATCCACTTATTAGTCCAAAAAATATTTCTATGCATATGAATAACATATCTTTCTCTATTTATATCAATTTTATCCAGATCAACTCTTTCTTCTAACTGTGCCTTAACATTCAGATTAGAACAAAATCTATCAAACATGCCTAGATTCATACATTCGAAGAAAAAATTTCCACTTAGCTTACCTCTACCAGAGAATAAATCTTTAAGATCTTACCTCTTTTCTTCAGATCCAATTTCTTTCTTAGCACAGAGCTTCACAACTCAAGTAGAATACAATGCACTACAACAACAGATCTACACATAGAGTTTTTTTTTTTTTTTTTCCAATTCCCAGCAATCATAGTTTCAGGTCCCGGTAACAGAACCATTTTTTGGCACAGGGTTAGACCCAAGGTTCAATGCTTCAACAATGCACCAACAAAACCCTAAATACTAACCCTTTTGGCAACATCTGTGAAGAAAATGAAGTCTCACCCAAGGTAGAGGCAGGGGGGGTTGCAAGACTCAAGTGTCTACAACCAAGCTGGGACATAGATCTATGATTACAATACTTAACAGAGAGCTTAGCCAACTATATGCATTAGTTCTTGAATCTCATTCACACCACAGATCAAACCCTTATTATAGAGAAGAACAATAATAAAAAATATCTAACACTTCCAATCACTTAGCACACAACATTAGCTCAGATCTAGCATTCATTCACATCATTAAGCACTAACCTAAAACATCATATGCATTCATTATACAACATCAACAACACTCAACAAATAATCACATAAGAAACATCAACAACATCGCACAAAGCACATCAACAAAGGATATACGTGGTTCACCCTAGTGTGGGGCTACATCCACCAAATTCTTCTTCTTCTTCTTCTTCTTTATCAATATGCAATCTCTTACCTTCTTTTTCTCCTATGCACAGACCTACAGAGCTAAGCCTCGCACTGGACAAGTGATTTGCGCACAATGCACTAGATCCACCTTCCTCAAAATAAGGTCAAGGAACATAGCCAACTCCTTGATAGCACAAAGCCTCTTACAATCACTTACACTTAGCTCTGCAAGTCTTAACACACAGTATGCACAAAATCCAACAATTTTCTTCTCACTTAGCAACTTTTACATATTCTTGCACGAAGCCAACTTAGACCAACTTCACTCTAAGTCCTATATACTTATTTATACATTACATAAAGGCCTAGACATGGGTAAAACCCATGGGACGACATCCCATACCAATTACATAAACCCTAAAACCCTTTGTTGGGTCCATAAGCCCACAAAATGAGTGAGATCTCACGATCTCTGCTCCACTTGGTGCTCCATCTTCGACGAGCCTGTCGAATTCCCAAAAGTGGTCAAACACGACCAGTGTTTCCTCAAAACTTGGTCGAGGGCCAACACGGAGATACAGAGTTGCCACAAATTATATACAACTAGTAGATAAAAATCAAAATAAAGGGTCAACTATATATATTGATGGAAGGCCAAAAGCTTCTGGAAACATTGCGGACTTTATAAATAGTACATGACCAGTGGAAACAAGTAAGAAACCGAATTGCATATTTGAGGGACACAAAGGAAATCATATATTTGTATGTGCAACAAAAAAAATAGTTCCAGGTGAAGAATTGTTGATCGGTTACAACTTAATTTGAATAGATGGAGCGAGTGTAGCTATGGGGGTAAATATATTACATACCATTCAACTCAACCTTTGATCAATCATTGTTATAATTTATCACTGCAATATTTCAATTTTTTAATGCATATATTTCATTTTTCTTTATTTATTTTATGATATTACTACAATATTTCATTTTTTTAATGTTACGATTACTTTCATAACTCTTATTGATTAATTTATTGTGTCAACATCTGTGCAAGGTGACCGTGAGAAATCACACGCTACATCTGTCCAGGGTGACCGTGAAAATGCACCCAATGTGCCTCAGCAGGTAAATGTTAAATATAGTAACAACTTATGACTACAACAACTAAATTTATGAAATTTCATTATTTATTTTCTGATATTACTGCAATATTTCATTTTTTAATGTTACAGGTGAATTTCATAACTTTTGTTGATTGATTTATTGTGTCAACTTCTATCCAGGGTGACTGTGGAAAATCACCCGCTACATCTGTCCAGGGTGACCATGGAACGGTACTCGTTGTGCCTCAACATGTAATTGCTAAATATAGTAATAACTTATGACTACAATAACTAAATTTCTCAAATGTTAAAGTTCATCTCATTAATTTTATTCATCAATATATTGTGGCATGGTCAACGTGGGAAGGCACCCACTGAGGACCTTGATGAGTACAAAATATTTTATTCCATTGACCCAATAGAAACTGTCGCCAAGGCCTTGAAGAAGGAAAATATAGAATATCTAGGTTTGTTTCACAAAATACCCCTGACACAAGAGGACAGGGAAAGAATTGCAGAGCTATAAAATCTAATAACTAATTTTGGGGTAAGTTGCATCTTCACATATTTTTATCAGCTATGACAATTTCATATCTGTTTTTTTTCTTTATATATTCTATATGATTTGATAAAGTAATTTTTTTCATTTGTAGGAGTTTTTAAACCATGTGCCCCGAGAACCTGTCAAGCCTGCAACTGCTATAGGTAGCAGTGATGATCCAATGCAACAAAAAAGTCGACATAGAAAAGTACAAGTGAGGATTTTTTACCCTCATGAGGTTCCACTCTAATCCATTGATGAGTGAAATGATGTTGATTGACATGATGCGTCGGAGCATGATGGGACAGAGCTTGGGACTCCACATGACTCTGGAGATGAACATATTGTAGATGGAGAGGAAGTTATTCATGGAGCAGAATGAATTAAAAGCATCAGATCACTAGATATCACCTTTTTGGTGGATGACACATGTGTTCCGACCAAGATTCAGAAGATTGCAGGTATTTGTTAATTAATTGATTCATTTTTATCATGAAATTGAAATGGACATTTGTTGAGATTATTATAAATTAATGGATAAGACGTTTCTGCAAGAAACAACGCTTTCTATATAAACTTGAAAGACAAATCATTGGAGTTGTTTGTCTCCACCATCCACACATGGTGGAATGGCCAATATAGAAAAAATAAATATGAATTGATAGACCACATGGTAAACTTGTTCGGCAATACATTCAACAAAAAATTGGCTACAAAGTTAGTCGGTGAGAATTTAAAATATACCAGGGCCCAATATAGGGAGAAATTGCAATTAGACCTCAAGCATGAGTGCCCTCCCCTGGTTCTGGAGAAAGAGTGGAAGGCCCTGATAGAGGATGCAAAGGAGAACTTGTTTAAAAAACAAGGAAGACATCCATGAGATGGTCAAGCAAGGTACAACACATGCCATCTTATTAGTGAAATTGCTCATTTATGTTTTTCTTTCTTGTTTTAAGTAACAATTCCAATATCTATAGTTTTTCAAAAAATTTATATATATATGCTACCTGAAACCTCCAAAGAAACCAAGGCTAGAATTGAAAATCACGAGAAGCATAAACTAGGCCAGGGTGGCTATGGAAAACTAAAATCCCGAATCGTAAGAATTAAATGATTAACTGTGGTGAATATTTATTTAACAATAGCGAACAAATATATGTTTTTGTTATTGGTAATTTTAATGGTGTTATGCATTGCAGTTAAATATGTTCGGAATTTCTACCATCAAGAAGGACCTAAAGATTTGTTACAAGCATGGTTTTAAAAGTGTGATTGAATATAGGAAAATCTTGGGGAAGACTCCAATCTCCCCATCCACATAGGTAAATAAAATGAACAAGGAAATCGTAGTAGCATGCTTGTAAAGTTTATTCATATTTTATTATATCACCCTTAACTAAGTATTTATGTTTATTTTCAAGCAATAGTGCAACCACAACAATGAATATAGCGATATTAAACAAACACCACTTCATACAAAGGAGCACATGTCCAATTATAGTGGGGAGCAGAGTACCCATTCTGGTATGTATGCTTCAGAATTAGAAATATTTACTGTGACTGTAGATATTTATTTCCTGACTTATACTTATATATTATCTTCTTTAAATGGAATAGAATGTATCTCAGGAGGGTGAACCATGAGAGGAACCAAGTGGACAAGAAATTAACGCACCAATGGTCACATCTACACAGACAAGTAAAGAGAAATATTGTAATGATAATCAAAATAATGAAATAGTTATTTCAATTATAATTAAACATATCGATATGATCATTTTCATTGTTGCAATTCACGCCCCTGCACATATTCCTCGATGCTCTCCTTTAAAAACATTCCTTAGAACACATGATCACAAGAATTCATCTTCCCTTGGAATTTTGCGCTTGTTGGGTATGGGTAATTGAGAGCGATGTGGGGAGGGGGGCATATGAGCTTCCACCTTCATGCAGTTGGCCTTATTCAATAGAGAATAACCTATTCTCGAAACAAGGAGAATCTCATTAAGGTATGTGGCCACTTAAGTTTTTTCTAGAGTATTTTACATAACTAAATGCTTGTTTATTTGCTTATATATTATTTACTCATATAAAGCATTTGTCTTTTATGATTCATGCCAGTATTGGCGATGGAAATGGATCTCATTGAAAACTCTTATCAATTTGTATGGGATAATGGATCTAGAAAAAGGACAATGATAAGGTTATGGTTTTGACGTGTTTTTTAAAGTATAGAACTCAATGTAGAACTTATGGAGACATAGAAATGTAAAAATACAATTTTGATTATTGTTAAGATATTCATAATTTCTAGGACATTACTAGCATCAAATTAATGTATGAGACCCCTATGCTTGTGGGATGCATAGAGGGTCTATTCATTGTCCCACAAACAAGCGGGTCTCATACATCAATTTGGTGTCTCGATAGGTTGTGACCTATCAGTATATTTTTTAGATATAAGTAATTTTATAAGTTGATGTGCAATAATATATAAACACATAAACATATTTTGATCAACCATTGAAATATTGCATCTACAAATCTACTTTGGCATGTTTCTAGGACCATTTATCTCCCCATGCATATTGAATTTTATGAGTAATTGAGTTGATGAGTTTATGTGAGATACGTTGGCTTAATTTTTATTTTATATGAATTTAAGCATGATTGAGGTTTTGATCTAATGATTGGTACATAATTTGTCTTTGGAATAATACTTTCATAATCATGATAGTGAATTCAAATTGTAGAGGACACATTGTTGTCATGAGTTAACTTTATTAATAAGGAGACTACATTTTCGAGAACTTATGGTTTCACCAAGGGTTCTTGTAGAGAGACCTTGAGTAGGTCCCACTCAACAGAATGAAAATAACCCTATTTTCTATGATATTCTCGTTTCTATAGTAGTTTACAAGTTCATGTAGTAGTTTCATTCAAGTTATTACAATAGTTTTATTTTCTTCATGTGATTTTATTTCAAACCATTTTAATTCTGCAATTTTACCCCCCCCCCCAAACATTTTCTATGTCAGGTAGTGTTTCCTTTGAAACTATTGCTAGTTCCTTTGAAATTCCCTCAACCTACATATCCTAAGTTATCTCAACCATATGGGTCTTGGTATCCACATACAAACTGAAAACCAAATCATTCTGGGAATAAGTGATCTCCCTCTAAGTACAAAAGAATCAGATCCACCTGGCGCAGACCCCCTGCCCTCGGATCGAGATCAGTGCAGGATATTTTCCAAACCATGCAAAGAGTTAATTAAACCCTTTGTTTAAGCCACAAAATATTTTGGGCTTCGCGAGTTGGAGGTTCTCGACTCGATGTCACAACTCTTACATTCGTAGAAATGCGAAATGTCAATGAAGGTTGACTCCTCCAACGTGACGAGCACACGCCACCTATTATCCACTAGTTTTAGCTTTCGGGACTTTGAGTGAACAACCAATAGTCATTTCTCTTCCCTTATGATTCCCCGAACTATGAAATTTCACCTTTGGTGGGATCGATGACTGTGAGCCTCCCTTGATCCAACAGTCCTGATATTTTCGGGATTTCGTGAACCAGGAGTTTGAAACTCTTGACTCCAAAATCACTTGTCGTGCCAATCCCTGAATTCCTGAAATAGTGAAATTTACGCGTGAGATCAACGACTCCTGTTGATCCCCATCTAACGCCCGCTACTCCTCCCGAGATTTTGAACGCTAAAAGATGCTCAGCCTTAAATTCTTCACAGATCTACGAGATCCAACGGTTCATGAAATTTCGGTACTTTACCACGAAGTGTTTCCACCGTTCAATTCCACACCTGATAATACTTTTCGTGATTCGAAAATTAGAGTGAGCAAGGATTTTGGCCTACAGTCCAAACTTACGAATCCCGAAATTCATGAAATGATCTAACGGCTCAAACTAATCACGATCAACGATTCATGTTGATTCTTGATATCAGGGTGGTGGTTCGTTTGACTCCTAACCACCTTGCAACTCCTCTGGATCCTATGGTCCTCGTGATTTTGCGAGTTCTCCACGGAGAATTATGACCGCCCGATTCACTCCTTAATGACTCCTGTGCAACAATTTTGACCTTCCTCTCCTTTTGATCACTTCAAAGGTTAAATCCCTCCCAAGCTTTCACTTGTAAAATCAAGCTTCCAAAAGGATCCCTGCACACACTCCTTCCGGTAGATTTTAAAATAACCTCTGGTTATTTGAGTCTTTGACCCTGTGCACTCTTTGAAACAATAGTCCTTCAAATTTTCCCCTTAGTTGATAAGTTCTAAAACTTCAACCAGCCTGCTCACACCTTGCATGGCTCCGGGCTACACCTACACTTCTACTGGTACGAGAAGAACGATATCTCTCCAAAGATTTTTGAGATAAAACTCAGACTCTCATCAACGCACACCTTGCGGATGTTCACTGCACTCCTTGCAGGAATTCTGAGGGAGAGAAACAATTGAAACTCATTCTTCTCCTCCCTCAAACTTCATACATTCAACATGAAATCATACACACAACAAAACATTGAAATAAATGCGTAACAAAGAAATAAATCAACTGTAAACATACCATTCAACAAATGTAAACAATAAGCATCATAACACCATGAAAGTTGATTCAAAGCTTGATATATTAACTCAAGTGCTCATGTACATGGGTTCTTCTCTACATCTCTCTGCTACAACTCTATAGCTTATGAATTCCAAATGATCATAAAATTACAATGATACAAGGGTGAGGGTGTCTATATCTATTTTCCCTCCTACGCTTCTAAACTATCTAATCTAACATTCATATCTACCTACTTGCATTAAACAGACTTAAATTCCTTTTACATTCGACAGATGAGAGAAATCGCTCCAGATCTATTCACATCTCCTAGATATAAATGTAAGTACACTTCCCTTATATATTACATTAATGTCCATTCATTAATCTTCAAAACACTTCAAAATGTGCACTGGTGCTTTTCCAGCTGTCTCCCGCCTTTACACTTGCTTGTTTGGCTACTTACGATGCTTCTGCATCATACTACCTCGCTTGAAATCTTTCATGAACTCCTGTTCATGAGCTCTTGTATAGTCTGTCCATGATTTTGAATTGTTGCTTCATCTTCCCAACTGGCATCTTCATCTGGATGTCCTTTCCATTTGACCAAGTATTCAAAATACTCTTTTCTCCTGGTCGTTTTTCTAATCCTTTTGTCAATTACACTTTCCATCTGTGGCTTTTCAGCTACAGGCATTTGTTTTTTCCATTGAATTTCTTTATGTTCCTCCTCTGCTCCTGCTTCTCCAGCTTTGTAAGGGTACAAATACATGATATTGAATATCGATGAGATTCCAACCCCATCAGGTAATTCAATTTCATATGCATTTGCCCCAAATTTCCTTATGACCCTGCATGGTCCAATCTTTTTCATCTTCAGTTTGTTATGCGTTGCCCTTGGGAACCTCTCCTTCCTCAGATGTGCAAGAACTAGATCACCAAATTCAAATTGAAGTTCTCACCTATGTTGATATGCTCTACGCTTGTATTCTTGATTTGAACTCTACAATCACTCCTTAATTTGGTTGTGAAGCTCCTTCATTCCTTCTGCAAAGTCCTCTACACTATCACTTCTGAATTCATCTTGTTCTGCATATTTCAATTCAGAAACTCCCCTTGGTTGCATTCCATATACAATTTGGAATGGACTCTGCCCTATGCTTCTATTGAGTGAATCATTGTAAGCAAATTCTGCCTGTGGCAGAATGTGATCCCATTGACTATGGTGTTCATTCACTAAGCTCCTTAACAAATCTCCTAAGCCCCTGTTTATGACCTTTGTCTGTCTATCCGTCTGAGAATGATATGCTAAGATAAAAGAAAAAATTGTCCCCAACTTCTTTCATAAGGTCCTCCAGAAATGTCCCACAAACTTGGTATCTCGATCAGAAATGATGCTCTTTGGAAAGCCGTGAAGTCTGACGACTTCCTTGAAAAATAGGTTCACAATATGAGTTGCATCGCTGGTTTTCTGGCATGGTATGAAATGTTCCATCTTTGAAAATTTGTTGACTACCACAAAGATCGAATCACATCCTCTTTGTGTCCTTGGTAGTCCTAATATGAAGTCCATTCTCACTGCGTCCCATGACCTTTCATGTATGGGTAATGGTTGATATAATCCTATGTTCTTCCTTTTTCCTTTCGTGTGTTGACAAATTCTACACCTATCCACAAATTTCTTCACATTCGTCATCATCCCTGGCCAGAAATATGAGCCATTCATCTTTGAGAATGTTTTATCATGACCAAAGTGTCGAACCAATCCTCCATTGTGTTTTTCCTTCAACAAATTCTCCCTCATGGAGCATTTCGGAATACATAGTTGATTTCCCCTAAACAATAATCCCTCCTAGATCATGTATTCAGTCCATTGTCTTCCATCCCTAAGAATTGGATTCTCAGATGCCTCATATGCCTCTTTAAAATCTGGGTCATCCCTGTACATTTCTTTGAGGTTATCAAAACCCAAAGTCTTGACTCTGAATTCCTGCACAAGAAAACATTTCCTGCTCAAAGCGTCAACAACTTTGTTAGTAGTTCTAGAAATATCCTTAATCACAAAAGTAAAATTCTGCATGTATTCAACCCATTTAGCATGTTTTTGGTTCAACTTCTCCTATCAAGTCACGAATTTCAAAGCGTGATTATCACTGTACAAAACAAACTCCTTGGGAACCAAATAATGTCTCCATTTCTTCAGTGCTTGTATGACTGCATAGAATTCTTTGTCATACGTGGAGTACTTAATATTCGTTTCATTAAGTTTTTCACTAAAATACATGACCGACCTGTTGTCTTGGCTCAAGACTGCTCCAATGGAAAATCCACTCATGTCACACCTGACCTGGAATGTCTTGCTAAAATATGGCAAAACCAGAATTGGTTGCTCAGTGATATTCTTCTTCAGCAGATTGAAACTCTTCTCTTCTTCCCATGTTCAGTGAAAATATTTGTGTCGTTTCTTCACCATATCCATCATCGGTGCACTAATTCCACTGAAGTTTTGGATGAATTTCCTGTAGAAGCTAGCCAAACCATGGAAGCTCTGAAATTCAAACATGCTCTTCGACGATGGCCAATTCTTAATCACATTTATCTTTTCTGGATCCATTTTCAATTCATTTGCAGAAATAAAAAAACCCAAATAAATGAGTTATGTCCTCATAAACGATGATTTCTTCATATTGATCAACAATTTCTCTTGCTATAACCTCCTCATTACTGCAACTAGATGCTTTAAGTGCTTTGCTTCAGTTTTTCTGAAAATTAATATATCATCAAGATATACAATGACGAATTTCCCAGTGAAATCCTTCAGGACTTCGTTCATCAACCTCATGAAAGTACTGGGTGCATTCATTAATCCAAATGGCATGACAATACATTCATACAATCCTTCATTTGTTTTGAATGTTGTCTTCCATTCATCACCTTCTCTCATTCTAATATGATGATATCCTCTTTTCAAATCAAGTTTTGAAAAAAACTTTGCTCCACTCAAGCAATCCATCAAGTCATCCATCCTTGGCAATGGAAACCTATATCTGATGGTAATCTTATTGATTGCCCTTGAGTCTGTACACATTCTCCAGCCACCATCTTTCTTTGGGTTGAGCACTTTCGGATCAATGCATGGACTCAAGCTTTCTCGAATCAATCCTTTGTCCATTAAGTTCTGGACCTACCTCTTAACTTCTTCATTTTCTTGTGGCGTCAACCGATATGCTACTTTGTTCGGAAAAATGGCTCCAGTTATAAGATCAATATAATGACTTATACTCCTGATAGGTGGAAACAAACAAGGTAGTTCATCCACTACTATATCAACAAACTCTCACAACAACTCTTGGATTTCTTCTCGTAAATCATCTATTCTCATACTGGTCAAAACAATTTTGGGCTTCCTGACCACAATAAATTGTGTGTCTTCTGTCTTCTTAATTTCATCAAGAAGTTCCTTCCCACTCATGAGAAGTACATTGTTTATCATTTATGTTTTCACCTCTTTATTCTTAATTGGCATCAACATGTGAGTCCTACCATTTTTCTCCAGGGTGTACGTGTTCTTTCTCCCATCACGAACCACATTTCTGTCATATTTCCATGGTCTACCCAGCAATAGATGAAAAGAATCCATGGGAATGACGTCACATAATATCTCATCTTTATATCCTCCTATTTTAATTTCAACTAAACACTGTTTAGTGACATTTACCTGATGTCCTTTTTGTAGCCACGAAACTCTGTATGGGCTTGGATGTGCAACAGAATCCAACTCCATATTTTCTACCATCTATGTAGATATGAGATTATCTATGTTATCGTTGTCCACTATGACCTTGCATACTCTATCCTTAGTTTTGCAGGTAGTCCTATACAGGCTGTTTCTTTGGGCCGGGTTCTCCTGTTCCTTTTCCGGTTTCAAGAGAACTTTCCTCATCATTAAGGATATTCCGCCCTCAACGTCCTCTGCCTCAACATTTCATCCTTGAGATTTGGAAATGTGAGTTTCACCACCATTTTTCTTCCTATCTGGACACTCATAAGATTTATGTCCAATTTTTCCACAGACAAAGAAATTCACTTCACCTCCTCTACCTCTTCCTCTTCCTCTGGATCGAGGAAAAGTATTCCTATCAACATACTGCCTTCCCTATGAGCTTCCTCCTCTCTCAAGTTGAGTTTGAGGTTTTTTCTCTTCTTACTTAGGTTTCTGAGTTCTGTCTTGGGCAATTGTCTTGCCTCTGCTTTGACTTCCACCTCGGTGTCTTTGACCTTTCTTCCAGCTCAAATTCTCTTTAGCTTTCAGAGCCATATGATAAGCATCTTCCACATTTAGAATGGTCATAATGCTCATCTCATATTGAATGTCATATCACAAACCATTCATATACCTAGCAACCTTTTAATCATCGCTCTCTCGATGACCTGCTCTGATATTTATCCTGTAGAATTCTTCAGTGTATTCTTTCACTGACATCATCTTTTGTCTCAAATTATGCATCCTATGAAATAGAGTGATTTGATAATCCATGGGTATAAATTTGGCTTTTATCTTCGCAACCATTCTATCCTAGTTTTTTTATTTTCTGCTTTCCTTTACAACATCTATCAGCCTGTAGTTCATCCCACCACAATGTTGCATGCCCTTTAAGTCTGGTAACAACATGTTTGACTTTCTTATCTTCCTTGACATCCTCATAGTTAAAATATTTGTCTAGAGCTCTAATCCAGTCTAGAAGATCTTCAACATACAAGTTTCCCTCATACATGGGAATGTCCATTTTTTCCCTAGCACCTATCCTTGCAATAGCCCTGAATAAGCATTCTTCTGTAGCATCCTGCAACTTCTTCGTTTACGACTTCATTTTCACTTTCATCTTCGCTGATATCCCCAACATCAGCTGTGAGCATTTGTGTTGTCTCCATAGCATCAAGCCTGGCACATAATTCACGCATTTCCCTTTCCACTGCTAGATCAGGTATTTGCCTGTCTCGTCTTCTCGGTGGCATGGTTGTAAATTTTCGTCTTTTCTCTTTGCTATAGAAAGAAAATAATTTGATTTGTTCTCTGATACCACAACTGGTGCATATCAAACTACTCCTTTTCCTCTAGCTCCCCCTCCTTGAAATATATAGACAAAATCAGGCTCTGATACCACAACTGGCGTAGATCCCCTGCCCTTGGGCTGAGATCAACGCAGGATCTTTTCCAAACCATGCAAAGAGTTAATTAAACCCTTTGTTTAAGCCAAAAAATATTTCATGCTTCACGAGTTGGAGGTTCTCGAAGCAATGTCACAACTCTTACAATCGCCGAAATGTGAAATGTCAATGAAGGTTGACTCCTCCAATGCGACGAGCACACGCCACCTGTTACCCACTAGTTTCGACTTTCGGGACTTTGAGCGAATAGCCAATAGTCGTTCCTCTTCCCTTATGATTCCTCGAACTCCAAAATTTCTCCTTTGGCGGGATTGATGACTGTAAGCCTCCCTTGATCCAACGGTCCCGATATTTTCGGGATTTCGCGAAGTGGGAGTTTGAAACTCTCGACTCCAAAATCACTTGTCGCGCCAATCCCCAAATTCCTGAAATAGTGAAATTTGTGTGTGATATCAACGACTCCTATTGATCCCCATCCAACGCCCACTACTCCTCCTGAGATTTTGAATGCTAAAATATGCTCATCCTTAACTTCCTCACAGATCTGTGATATCCAACGGTTCACAAAATTTCGGTACTTTTCCACAAAGTGTTTCCACCGTTCAATTCCACACCTAATAATCCCTTTCACGATTTGAGAATTAAAGTGACCAAGGATTTTGGCATGCACTCCAAACTTACGAATCCCAAAATTCATGAAATGATCTAACGGCTCAAACTGATCATGATCAACGGTTCATGTTGATTCTTGATATTAGGGTGGTGGTTCATTCGACTCCTAACCACCTTGCAACTCCTTTGGATCCTACGATCCTCGTGATTTTGCGAGTTCTCCATGGAGAATCTTGACCGCCCGATTCACTCCTCAATGACTCTTGTGCGACGATTCCGACCTTCCTCTGCTTTTGATCACTTCAAAGGTTAAATCCCTCCTGAGCTTTCACTTGTAAACTCAATCTTCCAAAAAGATCCCTGCACGCACTCCTTGTGGCAGACTTTCAAATAAACTCTGGTTATTTGAGTCTTCGACCCTGTGCACTCTTTGCAGTAGTAGTCCTTCAAATTTTCCCCTTAGTTGATAAGTTCTAAAACTTCAACCAGCCTACGCACACCTTGCACGAATCTGGGCTACACCTTCACTTCTGCTAGTATGAGAACAACGAGATCTCTTCTAAGCTTTATGAGATAAAAATCAGACCCTCATCAACGCACACCTTGCGCACGTTCATTACACTCCTTGCAGGAATTTTCAGAGAGAGATGTTGGATTACTGAGAGGGGGGGTGAATCAGTAATAACGTAATTATAATCCTTTTTCTTCAAATGTTATATCAATGTAGAATTATTATCCAATAATGAGCAGTAATAAATAAACAATCACACACATGCACAGGACACCAGTGTTTTACGTGGAAACCCAAATCGGGAGAAAACCACGGAATTATTTTTCTTATATGTATTGAAGAATTACATTCATTGGAAGCACCAACTTCCTTTGTTTTGCAGCTGCAATTAGAAGGAGGCTCCAACCCCCTAGCTTCTCAGGCTACAACCTGAGGGAAGCTCCAACTCCCCAATTCTCTGGCTACAACCAGAAGGAGGCTACAACCCCCTATGTTCTTCAGCTACAACCGGAAGGTGGCTACAACCACCTGTCCTTTCCCCATCTTGACACCCTGAAGTAGAAGTGGAATGATGGAACCACTGTCACACTATCACTATGATATATACCATTGTAAACCTGTACCAATAAATCTGAACCATGCATCAACCTGTAATCAACCTGTACCATAAACAAGTGCATCAACCATGCACCAACCTATAATCAAACTGTACCATAAACAAGTGCATCAACCATGCACCAACCTGTACCATAAACAAGTGCATCAACCATGCACCAACCTATAATCAACCTGTACCATAAACAAGTGCATCAACCATGCACCAACCTGTAATCAACCTGTACCATAAACAAGTGCATCAACCATGCACCAACCTGTAATCAACCTGTACCATAAACAAGTGCATCAACCATGCACCAACCTGTAATCAACCTGTACCATAAACAAGTGCATCAACCATGCACAATCCTGTAATCAACTTGTACCATAAATAAGTGCATCCAACCATCTACCAAGTATGTACCAATCATGTTTCAACTACTCATAAACTATGACTCATCAATATGTACCAACATCATCAACTATACACCTCATGTATGTGCCAACTCATCAACTACTGTCTCAACCATGTACTCAACATGTACCTCAAACAAAAGCTCTCATCAATTTCATCATCAAAATCTGATTTGTAGCTCTATAATAGACCTGGTGTATCTGATCACATTCCTGCAAACCTTCCTTAACTTTAACAGCAAGAGACTAGCATTTTCATCAAACTTTTCTTTAGTCTCACATGCCTAG
>ML777857.1:340243-367002 GCA_009831015.1 Picea engelmannii | reverse complement strand
TTCTCTACAGCGCTACAGCTTATGAATTCTGAATGATCATAATATTACAATGATACAAGGGTGAGGGTGTCTATATCCATTTTCCCTCCTATGCTTCTAAACTATCTAATCTAACATTCATATCTACCTACTTGCATTAAACAAACTTAAATTCCTATTACATTTGACAGATGAAAGCAATCGCTCCATATCTGTTCACATCTCCTAGATATAAATGTAAGTACGCTTCCTTTAGCTATTACATTAATGTCCATTCATTAATCTTCAAAACACTTCAAAATGTGCGTTGGTACTTTTCCAGCTGTCTCCCACCTTTACGCTTGCTTGGCTGGCTGCTTACGATGCTCCTGCATCACCACCCTTCTAATATTTAAAGCATCAAAGAAACCATTCCCATGAGAGACCATATGGTTGTATAACCATAGGACTCCAAACTCTACCTACATGCTCTCTACCCCTTGTGAAACTCCATATGGTCGCGGGACCTTGTTCCCTAATGTGTCATTCTCCCTATGTGGATCTCTCTCCTTGTGCCCTTGGGTGGATCCAAAATTCAACTCATAGGTTATGTTGAAGGTTGATCCTTCCTCCCTAATAATATAATGGCGCATTGTGTGTTGGATGAAAGGGTAGGAACCTACATTTTGGGATGTCTTCTTCACTCTAGGTTGAGGCCCAAGTTTCTTATTAGGTGTAGTTTGCGGGTTGTTTCACCTAGCTTGGGATTTCCAACAATAAGATTTGTTATTCTTCTGCCTATTAGATTGAAAATCCTTTGTCTTTAGAGAGGAAGCTGCATAAAGTTCTTCAAAGTGTTGCCTAGCTTCTTATTTCACTTCTATGAAATCTTATATCTTCTACCCTCTTTCTAAGTACATTATTTTAATTATATTCCTATTCCCCGTGCTTTAGTGTTCTTGAAGAAATAAGTGTTTCTATCTCCCGCTTTCTCCCAAGTATCCTCTACAAGAGCCAGAACTGCCTCCTTTTGAAGCCAGAGAGGGTTAAATCTAAAAGGAATGGGCCCAAAATTTTCTAAGGGTTCAAAGGTTAGATCAATAGGCTTATGATCGACGACAAAAAAAGGTATAATTTTATAAGAGATAATATAATTAGAGATTAAAAATCACTATGAATAAGAAACGTATCCAAATGAGTCGCAATGGAACTAGGATTCACTCTTTTGTTACTCCAAGTATACTTTCCTTTGGATGGTTTTACATATGAAATATCCCAATCAGAAATTAAGTCCTCCATTCTTTCTCTCATGGGGTCATGAAATATAGTACCTCCCTTTTTCTCTAAGTTTATCAAACTAGTGTTGAAATCCTCAACCACAATGCTATAGTTTGAACCATACTTTTTTCCATGTATCTAGTGTTGAAATCCTCAACCACAATTCTCATAATTTTTTATATAGGAATAAAAATACAGGTATCACATAAGGGACCTTTTGACAATCTAGATATTTGAATCTTCCGAACAGAGATTGACCAAGGCAGTGATAATTATTGAAAACTAAGCTCTGATTTTCTAGGCACTAAATTTAATATCTATGATGAACCACATGCATACTTATTTGGTGCAATATTACTTAAACATCAAATATCTTACCCATTATGTGATGTAAACATGATCACAACTCCTCTTGAAGTAGTTTTTGAAATTACAAAATCCCTAAGCGGCTTAGGTGGGTTATGACTTGAAGGTGCATTTCCTAGAGGTAGTCAAAGAGGTGGATCTACAACGGTAGCTAGTCATGACCAAATAATCGAAGGTGGATCTGTTGGGCTAGCTATTCGTGACCAGATAATGGAAGATGGATCCCAAGGATTACTTGATTATTTTGACCTATTTATGGAAGATGAAGAAAGCTAATCATAGAATAACTCAAATCTTTTATTGAATGGTTTCAATGGCTCAGTTTGTTTCTGTCATTCATTCTCTCATCATTGCATCCAAACAAATCCAAAAGTTTGATTATGTTAATGAGGATAAAATTGTGTCACTTTATCTCCTCCCAAGGACATCGGGAAATAGTGAAATCATATTTATGGAGACGATTAATCACATCAGCCCCTTCTTTTGTTGTTAGGAAGCATGCCACTAGATTTTTATTATCACTAAACAAAAGCAGTTGAAGGTGCCAAATCCAGGTTACTTAACTATCTCTTTTTTTTCACTTAACACATATGACATCTACTACAAGAGTACCTTCAAATTTGTTCAAAATGAGCAACACAAAGAGGACAAATCGATATCATATTCCCAAAGTTCTGGCAACTCTAGATAAGCTAGCTATCATTGAAGAGAAACAAACTATTTCATGTCTAAAGGTGTGGGATTCCTTTCTTGTAGATTTTACAGTTCACTATACATATTTATGTCTATTGTGAAAACTGCATGTGTGCACTTTTTCAAATGTACTCCTTGGCATAGAAGAAAACAACTACAACTCATTTCAGTTGATGTGTGTGATAGAGAATTCTCATTATAGATCATTCAATATCATTCCAAAAAAACATTCTCTCCCAATACTAGATCGGGCCTAGGTCACATATCCTCCTTTACTCTATTTGCATAAATGAGGTCCATTAGGAGCTTCAAAATCCTTTAGAAAATGTAGCAGATAGAAAATCTATTCTTGGTAAGATAATTGACATGAAATCCCATTATAGAACTGTGTGAAAATTTTTAATGAGACAAAGAGTTCATTTAATTAGAGAAGGGTTTGTTACCAAATATGATCACCATGGAGCCTTTAGTTATGAGCTATGGGTGTCTTATGCATCTCTATACCAATGGTGATATGTTCTAAATCAATGGAGATGAGTAAGGGAATGGAGGATTATGGTATAAAACACAACGCAAAGAAGTATTCAATGTTGATTCATGCTTGAATATGATGCAGGAGCATCGCTCCAACTCAACAATGTGCCAACTAGATGGCACATCAAGTACACATTCAATGCAGAAAGAGGCACCAACCCTGGTTTTAAAATTTCAAATTGTATTTAATGCAATTAAATGTGTAAGATTTGAAGAGATTAGGTCGTTAACTTTGCACGGGTTGGAGGTGAGGTTGCCTTAATGGTTGATAGGCTAAGGAGATCTAGATCTGATTCAGACTAGACAACCATTGAATGTAATTCAATGTAATTAATGAGAGTAGGTAGCTTGGAGGGAAGAGATCGAGGAGCCCCCTTTCATAAAAATATCTTCTCTATCTAGATTCATAAGAACTAGAATGTAGAGAAGAGAAGAGAGGAGAGAGCCAAGACTCAATTGCAGTCCGAGATTTTGTAACCTTTGTACAGGCATTCTAAAATTAATACAAACAGAGTATTTTTCCTTCATATTGTATTGTGTGTGTTTATGAATGTATTTTATTATTTTATGTGTAGGTGGGGCTTCAACAGAAGGACTTGTGGATTTATTTCATGAAGATTCCAGTTGGGAATTGAAGACATGCTTCATCTAATAGATAGATTGAACAATCCTTAGACCGGGAGGTCAACGGGCCCTGTCAAGGTAGAGATAGCGGGTTTGCGCTAGAATATATCTCCACCTCACCTACAATTTTCATGAATGAGTTTCAAATTATTGGATTCATTAGCCAAATTCCTAGCACGTATTATGTCATATCATTAATGCTTACATAACTCCATAAATCTTCTATGTTTTTGATACTTTTGTTAAACTTTAAATAGTAGTGACTTCCATTATAATTACCATTTGAAGTTATCTATCCTTCTTTAATATTCCTCTGCATCTTTCATTTTATCATTTTATGTTTCAACCATTTTTAAAGAGGTTATGATATTTACTATTATTTTGTATATTATCATGAATGAAACTCTTTGCACATTTGTAAACAAGCTAGGATATTTGTTATCATTTTGTATTTTTTCATGAATGTTTCTGCAATATATGTAATATGATTAAAGAATTCTAGGTATAGCAATATGTGGTTTATGATATTTATTATCAATCTACTTTGTGAAAAGAATACCTTTCATGCTTGAATATATATCGGATATCCACCTCACATACATGTTTTTTGAATGAGTTTTGTTATCCCCAACTCCTAGGGATAACTAAGGAGATGAGGTCTCAAGGCCCTCAGGTTGAAAATATGGAGTTCCAAGAGACAACTTGACCAACAATGTCCACTTGCACATATAGAGATCCTCTTCACCACCATAGTTCCAAGTTCATTGTGAGGGTATCCACCACATCTGTTGTCTTCCAAAAGACATTGGGTCTTGCTCCATGAGGTACAAGTCAGGTATTATGGTGAGTGTCATTTCAATATTTGAGGAATTTGAGTTTGTTTTATCTTAATTGTTTGTTTATTATGTAGTGTTTTCTTGGAAATTATGCTTTTTCTTGTGTTTCACTTTGGTGGTTGGCATTGCGCTCTAGTAAGTGAATCACCCTTAGGAATATGCATGCTACTAAGAGGTCCTCTTGACGATTCATCGTTCCATTACCATCCATAATTGTCACTTTCCATACTTCATCCCCTCATCTCCTTACCGTTTGGGATTGTTGGGTGTACTGACCAAGAAGGGATTGTTCCTCATTTCATGGGAAGAAGGGGATGAATGCCCAGAGGGAAGGTAGCTAGAAAAATATAAAATCCTATTATGAACCTTTGAGATGGTCTCCCAAATAGGTCTTGAGAGCAATGAAATGATTCTCTTGGAAAATCAAATACCTTCAAAAGCAAGCACATAATTATGAATGTTCCACTTGTTGAGGGCTTTACACAAGGTGTGTTACAAAATAGAGTATACCTCCATGGCACCATGTGTAGTTCTCCCTTCAAGTGACACTTTAATACTACCCCCCAATATAATTGATTCATCATAGGGATTACCAAGTGTTTGGACCTTAATAAATTAATGACAATAAATGGTCTTGGAAAAAGGTTGCATTGAAAACGAAGGTGCATCACACCCTCTACAAAGGCACCCATAAATGAGACACTAAAACCCCTTGTATTTCATGAACCCATGTCCAAAATACTTTCCCTTATCCATGTAACTCCATACACATGAACTAGAGAGGGGTCCACTTGGGAAACACTCCTAAAATTTAGGTATGATTCACCAAATAGGTCACTTTGTCAACCCTCCCATAACTAAACTTGGAAAATTGTGTAAGATCTTTGAGAACTTGTTTATTTTGATGAGGTGGTTTTTTATATACATGCTTAGATGGATCTTTTATTGATTTGTTTTACTCATTATGATACATTTGAATTGATATCCTTGGAGGGCATATTCATTGTCTTTGCACGACCTTGTTTGGTGGACATATTTGGAAGAACAAGCCTAGCTTGGGCTTCCTTGGGGATTGAATCCCATATGTTAGATACCACAGCCCACACAACAAATGATGATGACATTCCTTTAGAGGCATAAGAGACACCTTGGAGGATCTCACCTGTCCCCTACAATCCAAAAACTTTCCTTTGGAGGCCAAAACGTCACCTTTGAGAGCTTGACGTCACCCTAGGGCTAGGGTTTGGTGGTGATTGAAGAAACTTGGCACATTTTGAAGGATGGATATATTGGATCATGGAGGAGAGGCTTGGATTGAAGACACTTGTCCTTTGGAGGCCTAGCACACTCATATCCAACTCAACCAATTGACCTAAATTTTCGAAACGTTTCCCCAAGAGGTTGACATCGTGTTTCTAGGGCTTATCTTATGTGAAAATTATGATTTAAAAAATGTTATTTTGGCAAAGGGAAAAGAAAACATAGCTTTATAAGGAGCCCTACATTATACATGAACCAGTTAGAGCCATCATCTATAACATGTGAAAAATTCAACTCAATGATAAATCCTAGGAAGGAAAACCCTTTAGAATATATGGATCCTAATCAATGGCATCAAAAAAGAATCCCAAGAAGTATATATACACTTACAAATATTGTTCGGTGATGTACATAAGCCATTAAGGCTATAGACTAGTGAGTGCTTTAGATTATAGTCTTCTCCCTTCTTCACCCATATAGGACCATGTTTCAAAATCATAACTGCGGTTTCCTTATCCACACAAAAGGATGTGATAGGAGATTTATTAGAAAGTAGGGGAAAACTATTAATTGTTTTTTAAAAAACCTAAAGAAGGCATGGCAATAACGACGTAAGTTTGTCACAAGTATGGAATTTGTGTGGAAAGCCACTGGTGGGTTTTTTTACTCTACCACACTTTTTCGTCACTATTACCATGCTTTTTCGTCGCTACTTACCACACTTTTTCATCGCAAATATGGCATTTGCGTCGCAAGCCATTGGTGAGTTTTTTACTCTAGCACGCTTTTTCGTCGCTATTGTGACAATTTTTCTTCGCTACTTTCCATGCTTTTTATTCACAAGTATGGCATCTGTGCTGCAATCCATTTGGTGTGTTTTTTACTCTGGAATGATTTTTTGTCGCTATTGTGATGATTTTTTTGTTGCAAATAAGGTATACCTCTCTTTAGGATGATGACACGTGGGGGCCTGATTTCATCGTTGTTTCCACAAATATTGAATGCGTGGATATAGCGACGAAAAAAGTTCCACGAAAAATATTGTTTTCCTTCGTGGAAAGTGCGATAGATATGTGTGGCAATAGAAACGATAAACCGTGGAAAATTTGGTCATATGTAGTAGTTAAAAATGCACCACAACTGTACCAAACCATGCATAAACAATGTACCAACACCTGTACCAAACCATGCATCAACCATGCACCAACACCTATACGTAACCGTGCATCAACCATGCACCATAACCTACACCATATTCCTCAACCATCAACCATGTACATCAACACCATACCAAGTACCAATCTTGTACCATACCATGTATCAACCATGTACATCAACACTTGTACCATACCATTTACCAACAAAGTATCTCAACCATATACCAGATCACTCAATCATTCCATACACCATGCTGTTATAACCCTAATTTGCACCATACATGCTTACCTCGCATCAGGCCATATCAGATTCCTTTTTTTCCAAAGCACTATTGAACAACTATTCTTAAAAACCTCTTTTATAAGGGCCCACACACCCTACTCCATTACTGCACGTGTGTACATGCTAGCTGACCCAAAACAACCCGTGTGTACCTACAAAACCATGAAAAAAGGAATGTTGTTGACGAAACACATAGCTTTGGGTAAGTTAACTAAACCTTCCATCCATGCACGATCGAGGGTTCGTCCAAATACCTAGCTTCTTCTAGCCTATAAAAGAAGGTGTTATCACTCCAGGAAACTCTCCTAGGCTGTAAGTCAGAGATGCCTGGTAACTCAATCTTTTTGGGAACTATTTTCTCAATAATGGGTTGGGATTTTGGATCAAGATGAATATCTGAAACTCTGAGTTATATTCTCAAGACAATATTAACTATAATCATGCAACACAAGGCCTTCAAGAGCTATTGTCAGATAGGTTTGAATAACAGGTGGATGAGAAAACTAATCAATCAACCAGAGCATACATAAAACCATATGTATAATGGGTCAACAAACTAGTCAAGGATGCTTATGATTCTTGCTTAATAATCAAATGTAAGATGACAGTTACCAGGATCATTAAACAGAGACAAAAGAAATAATTCCACTCATAAGCATAGACATAGATAAAAGAAGGTCTGACAGTAACAAAACAAAGAAGCTTGATGGCTGATATATTAAAGAAAGTGTCTTGTTACAAAACAATAGCATGTAGAACTCAAAATCGAACCCTTGGTTCATATTTTATCCTAAGCTTTATAGATTTACAGAGTAGTTCTGAGATCTTGAAAACAAGGATCAAATATACTAAATATAGTAACTCAAAATTTAGTTGAAAAAGATGTGGGATGATCCCCAAAAATGAGGTCAATCCCAGATTTTATGGTCTTTCTCTCTTGTTGATTGTTGGTGAAGTGCAGGATAGCCTTCCAAGGCTGACTGATGACTCTTCCAAGAGGTAAAATTCGAATTTGCTGAGGTGTGCCAAAATCCCTATATTATTTCCTTTGAAAAATGTACCAAACTTGATTAAAACACCTCTTATTTGCCTTATCCATCAAAGTAACCATTGGATTTGACTTGATAATTCACCACCTGTCTATTCCAAGAGGTTTCATCTCATTATGATTCGAAAATTCTTGATCTGGGTGAAATTTCAAGTATTCTGGTCATTACAGGCTTTCGGTGGTTAACATAGAATACTTCTGGGTGGATTAACTACCGAAAGCACTTCTTTTGGTGGTTAATGAACAATCATCCTGTTCACCTAAACCACAGAAAAGGAAGGTTTTACAGAAATAAACTGCCTTGGAAAAAATCAAAATTTTCAGTCATGGAGAGTCCGTTTTGCATGCTTGAATAGTCGATCGACATCTACAGATCATAAGATTTCCAATGGTGCAATCAGATTTGGATTTGGAGCTAGTGAAGCTAGTCAAATGTTTCCTACAAGATTAGGCATCATTCTTGCAAAAATGCCAGTGCATTTTTTATCGTTAACAGAAGGGTTAGGGGTCCCATTTGGAAGAGGAGAATCATAGTAAAAAAAATATACCCATTTGCACATTCCCTTTGTCCCAATCCTTTATCCATCCTTGTGCAAGAAGATATACAGAGAAAAGAATTTGGAGGACAGTAGAAGAGGAGCCCAAGACCAGGTTCGTGGGCTCCTCTTCTACTATCCTCCAACTTCTTTGCTCTGTATCTCTTCTTGCACAAGGATGGCTAAAGGGTTGGGACAAAGGGAATGTGAAAATGGGTATAGTTTTTTTACTATGATTCTCCTCTTCCAAATGGGACCCCTAACCCTTCTTTTATTCGAAACAATGACACACATCCCAAAAGGCATGTTCAAAAAAGATTCTCACAACCCAAATGCAAGGGCCGCCCAGAACTATTATGTGGTGGAAGATCTATCACAAACCCCTTGTGTGATGTCCGCTTTGGAGGTCCTCCAAAGCTTCCCTTCCCAAAGGAAATCCTTTTTAACCGCTTTAGGATCTACCAAGACTTGTAATCCGGGTACAATCATGCTGGATACAATTGACTTAAAACCTCATATGCCTTACCATGTAGCGTTTTAGATAGTAGTGGCTTATCCCACGAAAACGTTTACTTGGAATATCTTCCGCATGGTGGTTGATGAGGGTGCCTTGACATGCGTTATGTCATTGGCATGTTGGAAAGTCGTTGGCCAGCCCATTTTGTCTCCGTCACCTACTCTTCTTATTGCTTTCGACGGTCGTTCGTTCTAACCACATGGTATCATTCCCTCTTTCCCCATGCATTTAGGAGGGAAGATCGTGTGTGTCGAGGTAGAGGTAGTCGATGCACCCCTCGACTATAACCTCTTGTTAGGGAGGAGTTGGACTTATTCCATGCAAGCTCTGGTTGCTACAGTTTTTTGGGTCTTGTTGTTTCCACACGAGGGCTAGATTGTGACCATCGATCAATTGTATTTCTCGAGACTTGACCCTTCATTGGGGGCATCCACGGTCCCGATGATTGATAATCCTCAACCAGGCATGGTCAACATAGGGGTTGGTTTGTGCCCATCTTTGATGGGTACCTTTGATTACCCTCCCCCTTAAGGAGATATCAAGTTTATATCTAGTCACCATAGGGTTGATATTTTTCATGTTTCGTCATTCTGCACGACTTAATTCAATGATCCGTGGATACTTTCTTCCCCATCGACCACGATGGATGGGATAGGTCACCCAGGTATGTCCATGCCCTTGTTCATAGATGAATTAGCGTACTCTTTAGTCCAACAAGCTTCAGCCAACACTGATCCAAATCCTTCACAAGACTTCGATCCACTTCTAAAGCCTATTTGGGCTCAGGGTTCTCTCGCTGACACTAATTCATTAGACTTAGTCTTTCCCTCCGATGAAGCTATAATTGAAGCAATGACTAGTCCAGACAAACCCTGGGAATATCTTCATCCCAAATCATACTTCCTCCCAGAGTTAAGCAGAATCGAAGCTGGACAATTCACCTTGACTATGACAGGAGATAGGTCTTGTCCTATTAATCCCTTAGCTACACACGAGGTTTATGCTGAGCGTAATATGGAAACTATAGTTGAAACCTTACCAGTCAATATCTCTCAAAACCCTAGCTTCATAGAGAATGTTTTCGTCGGAGCTGACTACTCCCCCGGAGAGATTCAAATGTACATAGATCTTTTTAAAGAATTCCGCAACATTTTTACCTAGTCTTATAAGGAAATGCCAGGCATCGATCCAAAAATAGTTGAACATAAAATCACAACGTATCTAGATGCCAAGCCTGTCTGGAAGAAGCTTCATCCAATTAACCCCAAGAAAGTAGCAGCCATTAAGGTTGAGGTTGAGAAACTTCTAAAAGGTGGTTTTATCTATCCTATCCATTTAACCCAATGGGTGTCAAACCTTGTGTCGGTCAATAAAAAACAAGGCATGATTTGTGTATGTACAGACTTTCGTGATTTGAATAAGGCATGTCCGAAAGATAATTTTCCCACACCATTCATCAACCATATCATTGATGAATGTGTTGGTTGTGAGGCCTTCTCTTTCATGGATGGTTTTTCAGGATATAATCAAATACAAATCATACCCAAAGACCAGCACAAAACGACATTTATTTGTCCTTGGGGTACATTCATGTATCGTAAGATGTCTTTTGGTCTAAAAAATGCTAGAGCGACCTTTTAGCGGGCCATGTCTTTTTATTTCCATGACCTCAAGCATATATTCGAGGCCTATTTAGATGATTTAGCATCTTGATCTTGCAAGAGAACAGATCATCCCACACACCTCCGACTTATCTTTGTGCGTTGTTGCTACTTCAGGATTCGCTTGAATCCAAACAAGTGCAACTTTTGCATAACATAAGGATGTTTGTTAGGTTTCCTAGTGTCAACAACAGGGATCATGGTCGATCCTCTCAAGGTTGAGGCAATAATTCAGTTTCCCCCCCACACACACAATCCTTCAACTTCAGAGTCTACAGGGCAAGGCAAATTTTTTAAGACGCTTCATCGCTAACTATGCCGAGATCACCAAGGGATTTATGCAGTTACTTAAGAAAGACGTTCCTTTTTATTGGGATGATGTTGCTCAACGCTCTTTCACTGCATTGAAACATGCACTCACAACTACCCCTCTGCTTCAGCCACCTAACTATAACAAGAATTTCTTATTATATCTAGCTGCAACATAGTCAACCATTGGCATGGTCTTAGTTTAGGAATATGACTGTTCTTAGAATATGTCATCTATTACCTAAGCCAAGGCCTCGTAGGACCAGAACTCAATTATTCTCATATCGAAAAACTTTTGTTGGTAGTAGTCCATGTTGTTCTACAGTTCCTTCATTATGTTTTGTTTCGCAAGACCACCGTCATTGCTGTCGTGAATCGATTTTAGTACATGTTGACATGATGGGTAATAGGCGGAAAGATCAGTAGATGGATAGTCGTCCTCCAGGAGTTTGACTTAGATTTTGTTTCAGATAAATCCAAAAAGTCACCGGTCTTCGCAGAACTTATTTCAGAACTTTCGATTGAGTCAAGTGATCTTGTGCCCGAAGAGTCGCCTATCATAGGAGATATTTTTTTGATCACCTCTTCGGATCCCTGGTATGGAGATATACTTATCTATATCCAAACTTTGAAGTGCCCCACCTCTGCTTCTTGTGATGAGCTTCGACGCATATGCCATTAGGCTAAGAATTATCTCATACTCGATGATACATTGTATTAGAGAGGTGTAGACTACATCCTACGCCAATGTCTCACTCATGAAGAAGCAATTATCATTCTTAATGATTGCCATACCGGAGCTTGTGGTGGTCATTTGTCTGGGTTGGCAACAAACCAAAATATTCTACGAGCAGGTTACTTTTGGCCGACACTTATCAAAGATTGTATCGAATCGGTCAAGAAGTGCCACCCGTGCCAAATCTTCTCTCGAAATATGAGGGCACATCCTACTCCCATGTTTCTTGTCATCACAGTTGGTCCCTTCACCAAGTAGGGGATTGGTTACACTACATGAAACCCTCCTTCAGAAAGGGGGCACCGCTATATCATCGTACCTGTAGACTACTTCACAAATTGGGTTGAAGTTATGCCAACGTTTAAAGATGATGGAGAGACTGCAACTCTCTTTTTATTCAACCAGATAATAGCAAGGGTCAGCGTCCCAAGGGAGATTGTCACTGACCATGGCAGTCACCTTCAAAACTAGATTATGACCGAGTTAACGTCAAAGCTTGGGTTATGAAAGGAAAATTCATCACCCTACTACCCCCAAGAAAATGGTTAGGTGGAAGATGTGAACAAAACTCTTAAGACCATTCTACAACGAACGATCAACTCAGCCAAGTCAAATTGGCATTTGATGTTATACTCGACATTATGGTCTTACCGAACATCTATTAAGACTGAAACTAGTTTCTCACCTTTCCAACTCGTTTATGGGCTGGAGGCAGTCTTGCCTCTCAAATGTCAGATCCTGTCTCTAAAGTTGGCAGTACAATTATTGCCAAACACTTATCCACTTGAATAATGGTTAGTATACCTTGAGCAACTCAATGAGCAGCGCCATAATGCGGCCCTAGCCAACGAGGCTCACAAAAATAAATTCAAGTGTCAGTATGATAGGTCTATTCGTCCCTATATTTTCTCTGAAGGTGACCTTGTCCTGGTCTATGACCAAGATAAGGACCCCCTAGGGGTAGGAAAATTCAAACCCATGTGGTTCGGACCTTTCATCATAAAAGAGGTTTTAAAAAAGGGTGCTTATCGTTTGGTTGAATTTGAAGGGAATTCTTTGACGGAGCCTAGAAATGGGCTCTACCTCAAGACGTATTACTCATAGGCAGGTCACCGTGGGTAACTTTTTGTAACATATGTATAGTCTTTGTACTATTACTTTCTAGTTCCTTTTAGTGTTATGGACATGTCATTGATGTTATCTTTCGTCACTGTGGAATATGTCAAGTGATTTTGAGGTGTTCATTGGGTATGTAGACGGTGCTAGCCAGCACACTCGAAGGCTTGCCTCCGTAGTTTGGGTAATATTTACACCTCAAGGCCTGTTATTATCTTCTGGGGGTATATGCTTAGGTGACACCACAAACAATGTCACCGAGTATAGTGTAGTTATTGAGTTTCTTCGTGACGCTTTGTCATTTGGTATCTCTCATTTCCAGGTATATCTCGACGCTCAACTAGTTGTGTCTTAGTTAAATAGAGTATACCGGGTTCATGATCTGACTTTACACCGACGATTCCTTAGGGTATGTCTCTTAGAATGAAACTTTGATTATATGACATATTTTCATGTTCCTAGGAGATTAAACCAAGTTACAGATACTCTATCTAATCAAATTTTAGATTGGCATCTTGCACACATATGAAAGAACATTCACATAAACATGTAAATACATTTTTTGCACACATGATCCATAAGACAAAAAAGACATTAAAATCCATATATAATATCATAAAGTAACCAAAGTACACAGATGGACGCAAACACCTCAAAAATATGACCAATAACGAGTCACGGGGCTTATGCCGTCAAACAATATATACAAGTAGTGCTCGTCGCACGTGAAATGTCTAGCTAAGGCTAGGGCCTGTGGGCCTGTTATACTGATCCACAACGTTGGATAAATGCCGAAACAACCAGACTGACATCCATGGTTCCCCCACTACATGAGGTTGCATAGATGGTGGCAGGTCCTCAATCTCTGCCATAGGGACCGTGCGAGTGAGCACAGTTAATTTCTGCTCGACTCATCTCAATACCCTCTTAGCCTCCTCGACTGGAAGATCTTCTGCTACTACTGGTCCCCATGCAGTGGCAGGTGCGGTCCCTGGCCAAGGACGATGCCTATTCCTCGCATAGTCAGTTAGTCACACTGGTCCCACATCTGCACACAGCGAACACATATCCGTCAAATACTCTGGTATAACAAAAAAAAAATGATGTATATAACAAAAACAACATAAAAATTACATATGTTCAACAAAAAAAATAAAAATGATGGAGACTTACCCATCTCTCCTTGCTCCTCATGAGGAGGTACTGGTATCTCAGGATCCCTTGAAAAATCAATCCCTGCATATGGGTAATCCTCAATAACTGGGATCTGTCGCGATAGCCAGGCAAAGAAATCATCATCGAAGGACTCATTAGTCCTTCCACCACCCTGTCGTGGCAACAATACTACCCATCTACACATAGTAGGAAGAGAGGCCTAATGTCCTCATACCACTACGCGAGGACTAAAGCTCGAAACTCTCTCAAAGAAAAATGAGTACAGAACGGTCCCGAATCCAAAGTTCCTCTGTGTCCGCAAACGATAATCTGTCAGCTACCTCTTCATACACTCAAGCAATGTGGTACTCCAATCAAATATTTGTGCATTTAAGCACTAGAATCAACAGTTCATCTGTGCATGGGATTCCTGATGTAGAGCCACATAACCAGTGATTCACCCAATAAGAAACACTATCGCCTGTAGCGATAATTCAATAATCTTTCTTATGGGCACATGTGAGCTCGAGCGGTCTGTATCAGCCTCACAGTAAAGACCTATCAATTCTGCTATGTTATGCTGCGGCCCCGAACAAAAAGTCCATAAGTTGACTGGTTCCCCTCTCCAGGAGAGGCCAGTCAAAAAATAAATGTCCTCAGTTGTGGGCACCAGTGACTGCCCCTCTAACATGAATGCCTCTGCATCCGGATGCCAGTAGTCAACCAAGTCATTCAGTAGACTAGGTTGTGCCCGCATAAAAGGACATAAGAAACACTTGAGTAACCCACATTGCATCAAAGCATCCACAACATTGGGGTCTTCCCCAGCCAACTCACTAACCTCTTCATGCTCTCTTTCTCTCCAGTGAACATACATCCTGCAAAACACCAAGGTTCAGGAGGGTTAACCCTTGATTTTTAAGATTTTTTCATTCAAAAAGGGGGTCCACGTGGGCTGTAATACTAATAGTCGCATGTGTTATCACCCTATAAGTTATAGGATCAACTGGTGACTGGAATATTATTTGTCTCTAGTGTTTTTTTTTTACAAATGATTTTTTATTCTGCAAATAATTTGAAAAAGAAAAGAAAAAGAAAAAGAAAGAAAAGAAAAAGAAAGAAAAAGAAAAGAAAGAAAAGAAAAGAAAAGAGGGCATAAAAGAATTTCAATAAAAGCCCCATGCAATAAAAGTAACTTGGTCCATACCTTTCAAGCATGGCCAAGTTCTCTTTAAATTGATGTTGATAGGGTTAGTGAATAAGTTTGGCTAAGCTGTTTAATCTTAGCCAAAGTGTATAGGTTAGATTAGTGAATAAATCAGGCCAGACTGTCTAATCTTGGTCAGATAGCCCCAGGGTAGAGTAAATTCTTAACCCAACAGTTTAATATGGGTTAATTGTCATAGAAAACCAGGTTAAAGTATAGGCTAGTGTATTTATTTCAATAAAACCATATTGATGATCAATGTTACACCATGATTTGGATACATAAAATGTTGTTTGACTAACCCCTTGGTGGTGTAGACATGAAAAAGCCTTGGAAAAACCCATGAAATGCACTTATCCTAAGTCTCTCGATGCATGTATTTTTCGCGCCCTCACTTATGCTCCGTTCATCTATCAATGGTCCAGATGAATGCAGGTAGATCTATGGTGAACAAATGTTTTCGGACCCCCCCGACCGTTCTATCTTTAACCAATGGGGGGGGGGGGTCCGGAATTGCTGATAAGACCCACGTGCATCTGGACGAATCAGGTTTAAGCGCGCAGATCTACGGTCAACATCGGATTTTGGACCCCCCCATCCATTCTGCCTTTAATGGACAGGGGGGGTCTGGAATGTGTGATAAACAACACGCATAGATCTGTGGCCAACAAGCAAGCACACAGATCAATGGCTCAAGGTGTTTTTCAGACCCCCAGATCTGTTTTTAACTGAGGGGGGGGGGGTCCGAAATGGAATCTTTTCTTTGGCGGGCCCCTGTCTATACGTGGCTTCGATCTACCGGTCCCGAGTCCCATCGCCTCCCACAAACTAACATACCTTCGTCACCTCCTTATGTCATCATCCACCTTTCCCTGAAAGAGTCACATCCCATAATTTATGTCAGTCCTCCCCCCCATTCGCTCATGGCAAGCCCCTCACCATGATCGTTACCCCAATCGATAACTGCCACGTCACCCATCCATATCCCTCAGTCACCGTCACCCGCCATCTCACACTCTAAGTGATATGTTGGCCATTTATTACTAGATAACCTATCCGTTAACCAGCTGACCTGTCTCCCATGCCCAACGAACACCCGTTTACTCAGAACTACCCTCACTCTTCCTATTTTCACCATTCACCCACTCATCGTACCAGAGAAATTTACACCGTTTTCTCCTCTGTCACAGTCAGTTTCCCCCATCCGCAGTCATCCCCGCTAACTTTGTTTTTCTTGCAGGTATTGTTGCAGTAATGGCACCAAAGTCAAAATAAGAAGAAGGAGAGGAGAATCGATTTCTCGCGCCTCCTATCGGCTTGGACAGGATCCCACTGGTCGACAAAGACCGCTTAATCACAGATACAAAGTGCGATTTTGATTTCGCAGACCTTCAGTCGTGGCTCAAGGAAGTTTTCCTGGACCAGAGTGATGAATTTGGACTATGGGATTCCAACTTACCCCTATATCTTTTTCCCCAGATTCACCCTTTTCCAAAATTTTCCCTCAAGTTCCAAGCCCACTACATTCCCGAGCAAAGAGTCATCATCTCCTCATCCAGAGAGATTCTTTTCCTCATCAGGCCTGAATCCATCGACCAAATTATGAAAATCCCCCAAGTTGACTCTGCATCACCCTTCAACCTGGAAATTCTTACAGAATTATACCAGAAAATGACCTTCCCCCAAAGAGCTCAAATATTTGAGCTTTTCCTCCCCCCATCCGCTCAATTTCCCTCCACAAATCCTCCTTATCCTTCTTCCATGTTTTCGACTAAAGGAAACCAGATCATCTCATCCCTATGTGCCTTGTTAGGATACTATTCAGATCGATGGATAGATGAACCCATTCTGGGATTTTTATCCATCTTCTCTATCGATGAGAAGCCCACCACACAGTTCGACTTCAACACATTCCTGCCAAACAATATTCACGAACAATTTGTAAATTTCACCAAGGAAGGCATGCTCCGGTACTCGTCCATACTGGCGTACTTGTTCGTCTTCTTCCAAGTGGACAAATTCATTTTTTTCCATGCAGAAGATGGATGGAGATGGTAGACCCTAGGTAGTGACTGCATGGACCTCCTTGCCCAAGATTAACTCCGCAGAGTTCAGTTTCAAGGAGTTCATTGATCAATTCTACCACCCAGTGGTAAGTATGCTTAGCGGCAGGCTCGAGCCTCGAATAAATGATGAATTTCAGAGGGTCCTGCATCTCTCGGATCACACAAAGACAGGTGATTGGTATTTATGCCAAAATCACACTGAGATCAGAGTATACGGGTGTGCGTTGGCACCATATAAGTTGCCCAAATACTTGATTGTCAGAATTTTTGCTTTGGAATATATAAGGCAAATGATAAACTCTGATGATATCCATTTTGTGTCACTAAAGAAAAAGCAATAGCTCAGAATTAAAGGGCAGATTGGCTCTTTCATCTGCAACAATCGTGGCATTGGAGAAGAAGTAGACAGGTTGTTGAAGGAAATGAAGTTCTTCATGAGTTTCCCATGGCATTACGATCCTTGTGGGATTATCTCCAAGATGAGAGTGAGAAACAAGAACATCCCATACACCCACGAAGAGAGGCCTGAAGTCAAGAAATTTGCAAACCAGACAGCCTAGGAACCTAACACCTTGGTCGAAGCAGAACAATAGGATCCCCCGGTCTCAAACAACCACACCACAGGTTCTGAAAGATAAAAGGCCTAGGCAAGATTTATCTCCACCTGTCATTGAGGTATCGTTAGAAGAATTCTGGTTACATACCAAGAGGCCTTAAACCATTTCAGCTCCTAGCCCGACCGGGGAAAAAGAAGCCTCGTCTACTACAGTGACCAAGGTTGATAGACCACCCCTCAGCACAAGCCTCCAACATGTCATAACCTCAGCATTTCCGAAGAAATCTACAGATTCTCCATCGACCACCCAGCTAGGCAAGGTAGGACCGAAGCTAAGTATCTTTGAAAAATATGAGTTGATTAAGAAAAGAAACAAGACCCTAACCAGCAGCACTTGCACTCAGTTCTGGAAGAAGACGTCGACTGCACAACATAGGCTGCTATCGACATTTGACACCGACAAGGGCAGAATGCATATGGCATTCCTCCAGGCACAGGTGCCAGACCCAAAGGTGATCACTGATTACAAAAGGGCCACCTTCAAATCCAGGTGAAGGATGTGCATCTGGTCGATCAGATGGATCTGCACAAGCAGACAGGGGAAATGGTCTTTTATACGCTGGCGCATGCTTCCACTATTGTGTCCAAATTTCAAGTGTCCCTGAACAACGTTCAAACACAACTGAAGTTAGAGAAGATATCGTCCTTTTCCAAGGACAATAGGATCAATACTTTGGAGGAACCGGTCCTCAAGATCGGTTACGATCCTTCGAACGTGAAAGCAGCCGAGGAGATGACTAAAAAGAAGAATGATGACATAACCTCCTTAAGGAAACAATTGAAACTCCCGCCCACAGAGGATTCGCAGGCGAAGGAAATAATAGAGAAAGAAGGAGAAAAAGATGAAATGCTCAAGCTACTCATGGAGCAGAATGCACAGCTAAAGGAAATGGAAGCTGAGATGGAGAAGCTAGTAAAAGAGAAAGAACAATTGAAGCCAATGGAAGTCATTCCATTGAGTGCCATTCCAATTTCAGGAGTGAGCACAACATCAGTGACAGAAGTCCCATCCGCTACTCCATTGACATCCCTAGAAAGGACAGTCGACCTGGCTAAGTCTATGGAAAAGATGAACCTGTAGGAAACAGAGATCAACAGGCTCAAAAAGGAGATTGAGAACCTTCAGGAACTCAAATATTCCTTTTAGATCAGCCTCTCCAAGGAAAAACAGGTGACAGATCATCTCAAACAAGAGTTACAACAGCTCCGGAAGCAAACAGTGGCAGGAAAAACTTTGGCCGAGGTTAAAGAAAGTGTATGGACAAACATCACCAAGTCCATGAACGAGATATGGCCCATGATACAGATCATGTTTGAGCAGAATGAATTGGTGCAGAGAAGCAAACATGCCATTGAGAAGATCAGATCAGAATTGGGAGAGATGCCAACACAGGCAAATGAGATCATCATGTTCCTAAATTCTAAGACCATGGAGGAGATGGAAGAGCTGAAAATTGAAGACAGAACAAAGACCATTCTTGAGTTCAAAAGAGTTTTGACCAAGAGAGGATTAATGCTTCAGCTGGAAGAAAAGGTTCAGGCCATGGACCTAGGGGTACAAATATTTTTTAGTAAGATTGAGGCTCTGCAGAAGCAAGGTCTTCCTAGTTTGAAGGTAATCAATGACAAATTGATGACACTCCCAGACTACAAGAAGATACTGGCCGATGTGGCTAAGGATAGTTCAAAGTTTGCAGGAATTCAAGGCAACATCACTGGCAAGGAATTTCTAGATGCACTTCAGTGGGATATCAACATTCAGCATGAGATTCGATACATCTTTGTCACCAAACCTACCTTCATCAAGTACACAGTAATGGACGAAGTGTATCGAAGGCTACTCAAAGTCAACGTGCCCAGCCATCTTCGATGGGAGGAACTCTGTGATCTGATCGAGTAGCAAATGAGTTGTCCCAGCCCAGTCATTTATCCAGTCAGATGAGGTCATGCAAAGGCTTCATCAACGGCCCACCCAGAAATCAGCATGCAGTTACACCAATTCATCAAGAAGTTCCTAGATTTATGAAATTTGTTAAGTTAGTTAGGCTAAAAATAGAATTAGCACGTCCTGGTCATTAATGACAGGATCATTTGTAATTTTGAGTTATAAATACTTCATCTTTCAAAGTATTGAGGGTTGTTGATCTTCACACCCTGCAAGCTATCAGATTGTAATATTTTTTAAGAGATATTCCATTAATACAAAGAGGCACTTTTACAAGATTCTTGCGTGTATTCACTGGTGATTTTGTTCTCTCTAAGTTAAATGTTATTCTCACTTTGTTATCATATTGTTTTCTAAATCTAGTCTTTGGAAGTAACGAAAGTTGCAGGATTTATCTCGTATACCCTGTTTCTAACTCAAAATATTTAAGTGTTTATCTTCTCATTTTACAATAAAGAAATTCTTAATTTCTTCTTTGTTGTAACTGTCTTTCTCATCTTTTTTGCTATTCCTCATTTATGTTACTAAAGAATCCAGTGATTATATTATCTCGCCCGGTGAAAGGTTCCTTTGTTTTTTCTGGTTTGGATTTCATCTTTATGAAGCGAACCCCATATCCCAATTGATGTGTAATCTATCTCAACCAACTCAACAACACTATGACACAAGATCGACTTATCTATTTATCTAGCGTAATATTTAAAAATTTGAAACAAATCCAAATTAAATAGAGAGATCCCTCTCTGAAGTTGGAAGGGCTAGATCCCATCTTCAAAAGAGGTTGGATAAAGTTGCCTCTTGTAGATTTCTTCTCCCTAACAACCTCTTGGAAATTTACAGAGCACAAACATAGTGGTGACCATACTGGGGAAAGAACAGAGCTAAAAGTTTATAACTTCACGTTTTCTTTTCCTAGAAGAAAAGATTGTTCCTGAAATATTGCAAAGTAATGTTTAGAGGTTGATTAAAATTTGTACATATTATTTTCAGACTCATAAAACTAAAAAGTATATATATAAAAATAAAAATAAAAATCTGGCTCCTAGTAAAGTTTATACTCGATCTCATCCAGACCCAGAACCTGCGATAGTGATAGATGACCCATAATAGTTTCTCAGAAAAAGGACCGTTGTTGAAAGTTCAGTAAGTCATACTCCCTTTCATAAGTCCCTTTCCTATTCAGGAGAGCTCGTTACCTTTCAAAACCCTGACTTTGACACCTTTTCTGAACAAAGCCTGGTTAGGACCAGATCCGATAGTTTTGTGACTAGGATCATTTTGAACCCAACCATTTTGCAACCTCGGAATCCTGAAATTATATCTCCCACCGCTAAACCTCAAACCACTCCCTCGGCGCCAACTAGTCCTTCCTCGTCCCCGTCTTCTGTCGCTACGTCGCCTATCATCCGGTTCGTTATCCCACCTCCTCCACAGATCATGGTAGCCATATACGCTCCCTTAGTGCTGGCCGCACCTCTTCATGCTATGCCTCAAGACTATCAAATGAGACTCCCATAGTTTGATGGAATAGGACCTTTGAATGCCCAACAACACGTTGATAAAATGAATGATTATTTTGACCTACATGAAGTAGATGAGGCTGACGTTCAAATGATATTGTTTTCCCAAATTTTGACAGGTGACATTAAGAAATGGTATAAAGGTTTACGTGCCGCCTCAATCCTTGACCTTACAGCATTTCAAAGGCATTTTCTAGACAAATGGGAGGTAAAGAAAAACCCTCTCCAAATATTGTCAGAATACGAAAATATTAGAAGAAATCAAGGTGAGACAGTACAATATTACTGCACTCGTTTCAATAACCTGTACAATGCAATCCCATCCGAATTCAAACCTCCACAGGGTTTGTCATTGATAAATTTCCCTAATGGTTTTGACGCCGATATGTCATACCAACTAAGGGAAAGAAATTCTACCACCCTGGAGGACATGCAGAAAAGCACAATAAGTGTAGAGACCAATTTGTTAGCAAAAAGGGCACGACAGAGGTCAGAGAGGAGAGTCACAATTAAAGAGGAACCTTCCACATCAACCTCGGATTCCAAACTGGATTCCTTGGCTAGAGAAATGGAAAGAATGATGGAAATACTCACTGTGTCAGAGAGAAATCCTCCAAGAGAAAACCCGCTAGCTCCTCAAGTTCGAAATCCTAACTTCAGGAGAAACTCTCCTCAAATCAGACAGAGAGATCCTAGGGATCAAAGAGAGAAGAGAGTCCCGGATCAACAGATCAGACCTCCCCTACAAGAAAATTATGCTGATGAAGGGGAGGAAGTGATTGAGGAACTAGAGGATAGTCACATAAATCTCATGGGAATTCATGATAACGAAGCTATTTTCCTCACCCAAGAAGAGAAAGAACTCTTTCTTATAAATCAAACAAAAGTAAGTGAATAAGCTGGAGATGTCGAACAACAGGCATTCGAAAATTCCATTCTGGAGGTACACCGACAGTAAAATCTACAGAGTAAAAAGATAGAAGGGAGTTCCCCAAAAAAGACGATCGAAACAAAGAAGGTATTTGAAACCAAGAAAACCTCTAAGCCATCTTCCGAGAAGATCCCTGAGAAGAGTATTGCCGAAGTCCCTACGAAACGAAACCTTACTATTCTGAAAAGATCATCGCAGCCGGAGGTTTCATCAATTAATCAACCAAGTACTTCTGGCCAGAAGAATGTGGTAGACAAACCAAAATTGATGAACCAAAGTAGAGTCCCTACACCTTTTAGCCTCGAAGGGGAATTAGCCAAAGTAAAAATTCCCATTCCACTTTCTGATTTGATGAACAAAGACACTTATTATTCACAAGTGATTAAAGCGCTGACCATTGAACCCAACATAGGCACGAAAGCCTTAACCGTTGGATCGACAAATTATTCATATACTGTGAACCTTACAGATGATCAGCCTGAACTTGTGTTCAGACCTGAAGTAGATGGTCGAGACGATAATGTGGATGTCACTCCTTTCTACATCAGTCTAAATATACATGACCTGATCTTGCATAATTCTATGCTGGATTCAGGTGCTTCCCATAATTTGATGCCTAAAGCAGTGATGGAGAAACTGGGACTGGAGGTCACCAGACCTTACAAGGATTTACACTCATTCGACTCCAGTAAAGTTAGATGTATTGGTTTGAACAAGGACCTATGTATCACCCTGGTTCAGATTCCTGCAAAGAGCATGGCCATGGATGTGGTGGTTGCAGACATTCCCCCAAAGTATGGAATGTTGCTATCCCGGTCTTGGGGGGCTAAGTTGAGAGGTATCCTGCAACTAGATATGTCGTATGCCACTATCCCAATTTTCGGGCAATAAAGAAGGCTATACAGAGAAACATTGATGAAATACATGGTCAATAGCCAAGAAAAACCACACAACTATCCTCTTTACTCCACGCATTCTAACTTGGATTATTTTATCCTATATAACAGTGGTGACATGGAAGAGCAAAACCCTCAGCTGGCAGAAGATACATCTGGTTCGATTGAAGGCCAAGAAATCATTGAGGTAGAAAGGAAGAAAAACATGATAACTGAAGAATTAGCAGCAGATTTCTGGAGCATGGATTTTGATGGAGCAGTAAGAAAAGAAGGAGCCGGAGCAGGAGTTTGGCTACACAACCACAAAACCAGATATTCAGAAAATCATTCTTACAAATTAAATTTCCAGTGCACTAACAATATTGCCGAGTATGAAGCCTTGATGCTCGGTCTGAAGCTTCTGAAAAGAGTTGGTGCCAAACAGATTATGGTAAGAGGTGATTCTGAGTTAATAATCAAGCAAATTAAAGGTGAGTATGCTGCGAAACATCCTCGTCTTAGAGCTTATCGGAATGTTGTTCTTGATGCCCTGAGATGTTTCACTGAAGTTGACTTGCAGGTAATGCCAAGGGGACAAAACATTTTGGCAGATGGATTGGCTACGTCAACCGCCACATGTAAGATTCCTTTCTGCTCGACTCGCCCATACACGGTAGAGGTGAAATACAGACCAAAAATTCCCGGCAATATCAGGTACTGGCAAGTGTTTTGTAATGATGATCAAATCGAAGACTTTCTGCAGTGTAAAAATGATTTTGAATGTACAAATATAGATTTAGAGAACGAAGATGAAAATGTAAATAGATCTAATTTTGAAAAGGATAGTGTAAATAGCATAGATTCAGGAGAATTAGGCGATGATGACATGGAAACTGATATTCTACATTTGAAAAGTAACGTTTTACCTAGGGGTCTAGTTCCTTTAGAGGATTTGTTTTATTTTAATGATGTAGCCAAAAAACCAAAAATCGAAGCCAGTGGACAAGAAGTAGAAGATTGTAATATAGGGATTGAAGAGAAACCCAGGATGGTCAAGTTGTCCAAATCATTACCCCCTAAGAAAAAACTCAATTACATTGAGTTGTTCAAAGAATATTCAGATGTCTTTGCCTGGGGCTATGAGGATTTGAAAGCTTATGATACTAGTATCATACAACACAGGATTCCAATAAAAGAAGACCAAAAACCGTTCAGACAGAAGCTTGGGAGGATAAATCCCAAGTTACTCCCTCTGATAGAAAAGGAAATCAAAAAAATGTACGATGCCAAAATCATAGTCCCGTTGCATTTTTCCAAATGGGTCTCTAATTTGGTCCCTACACGTAAGAAATCTGGGGAAATCAGGCTTTGCATAGATTTCTGAAATCTAAATAAGGTCTCCCTGGAGAACAATTACCCCTTGCCAAAAATGGACCACATCCTTCAAAGGGTAGTCAGATCCATTCAGATCTCTTTGCTGGACGGTTTCTCAGGTTATAATCAGGTCCTCGTCCACCCAGATGACTAAGACAAAACCGCTTTCACTACACCATGGGGCACTTTCATGTACGTGAAAATGCCTTTTGGTTTGATGAACGCGGGAGCCACTTTCTAGAGAGCGATGGACATCGCCTTTGTGGAAGTGTTAGGGAAATTTATCGTCATCTATCTGGACGATGTGACTGTGTTTTCCCAGTCTGATGATGAGAACCTGAGGCATCTCAGACGAGTCTTTGAGAAATGAAGGAGGTTTGGGATTTCTTTAAATCCTAAGAAAAGCCTTTTTGGACTAGAGGAAGGCAAACTGCTAGGGCACATAATATCCAAGGACGAAATCAAAATAGATCCCAGCAGAATCGAGGCCATACAAAAATTAGAACACCCAAGAAACATCAAAGAATTACAGTCTTTTATCGGAAAAATAAATTTTCTACGAAGATTCATACCCAATCTGGCAGAGATCCTCAGAAACATTACAAATATGTTAAAAAAGGATGTAAAAATAAAATGGGACACCGAGTCCAGGTAGTCTTTCTAACAAGTCAAACGAGCACTCACAGAAGCCCCTGTTTTGATCAGTCCTGATTTTACCAAGGATTTCTATCTTTTTTCTTTCGCCTCCGAACATACCATTGCAATGGTATTATTACAGAAGAACATCGAAGGGTATGAACAACCCATAGCCTTCTTCAGTAAAGCATTAAGAGATGTTGCATTCAATTACAAGATAATGGAGAAACATGCTTTTGCCTTGGTAAAGGCCATAAAATATTTTAGGGTCTACATTCTCCATTCCCACACCATTGCATATGTTCCGAATGTGGTAGTAAAAGACATTTTGACCCAGGATAATCCGGATGGAAGAAGAGGAAAATTGATTGCTGTCATTTTAGAATATGACATAGATATTAAGCCTACGAAATTAATTAAAGGTCAAGGCCTAGCTAAATTAATGGCTGAATCTAATTTCCATGCTCTTGACATTAATTTCTTAGCTGCAGTAGATGAACAGGGTGAGATGGCGACTCCAAGCGTGAGAGAGGTATTTCTCAACTCTCCATGGTATGCAGACCTTATATTTGTTTTGCATAATCTACAGGCTCCCCCTGGTTTGACTAATACTAAAGCTAGATTTCTGAAGTTGAAAGCATTAAAATATTGTATTCTAGAAGGAAATCTATATTGGAAAGATCCTGGAGGTATTCTATTAAATTGTTTATTGAAAGATGAAGCTGACAAAGTGCTACAAGAATTTCATGCAAGAGAATGTGGTGGCCATCTGAACTAGAAGGTCACAGCCAACAAAATCTTTAGAGTTGGTTTCTATTGCCCCACCCTATTCGTTGATGTACATCGTACAGTGACCACATGTCATCAATGTCATCTATTTGAAGGCAAAAGGAAACTCCTCCCTCTACCCCTGAAACCGATCTCAGTTGAAGCCCCTTTTCAGCAATGGGGGTTGGACTTCATTGGAGAAATACACCCCCCTTCTTCAGGCCAGCACAGGTGGATTCTTACTGCCACATATTATTTTACGAAATGGATCGAAGTAGTACCAAGCAGGCAAGCCATTAACTCTGTTATTATCAAATTCCTTGAAAATAATATTTTGTCTCGCTTTGGATGTCCTAGAAAGATTATAACTGATAATGCAGATTCTTTCTGATCGAAGAAACTCATATATTTTTGCAACCAGTATCACATTGGTTTGGGACATTCCACATCTTACTACCCTCAGGGGAATGGGTTGGCAAAATCTTCAAACAAAACCTTGGTAAACATCATCAAGAAGATGTTGCAAGAAAACAAGAAATCGTGGCATAACAAGTTGGTGTTCACATTGTGGGCTGACAGACTGACCACCAAAAGGTCAATAGGTATGTCACCATATCAGCTGGTCTATGGCACAGAAGCAGTTTTCCCCACTTCCTTAGGAGTCCCTGTCATGAAGTTGCTTCAAGATGTACAAGCCGAGCCAAATGACTCACAGAGAAGGATCAACCAGATGATCCATTTGCAGCAGTCTAGG
>ML777857.1:284502-302404 GCA_009831015.1 Picea engelmannii | reverse complement strand
GGAAGATCCTTCTAGAAGTAGAAGCTTCTATTAGGTCTTCTTACATCCGCCTTATTCTATTTTATTGAAAGGTCTTATTAATATTGACCTTTATTACATCCGAATACATTGATCTACCTATGTGCGGGTTAGGACCTTAACAACATATTATATTAATAATGTTATTTTATTTATGTCGACTTTAGGCCATTAGTTGTAATTATACCTCCTAGTCTCCTATATATACCAAGGGGACATTTTTATTTTGAGTCATCTTGTAATTGAAAATTTAAGTGGGGTAAAAGGAGGTTTCCCCCTCGAAGAGGCTTATTATATGAAATTATCTCTTTTTCAAGGTGTTGAGTACTTTTTCTGAGGTTTTTCTATGTTATATTGATATTTGGTTTGTAACAAAATTGTTGGTAGTTGAGGAATTAATATGGTTGGGGAGAAATTGGGATTCGTTCTTGCTCATAGTGGGCATCCCCAAGGATCCCAAAGGTGATTTATCTCTATCCCTGGAAAGGGTAATGCCACAGTGCGGGGAAGCTAGAGTGGAAATGACTGTGCAGGAAGGAAAGAAGTCAGAAGCCTTGTCCCCCCAAGAATTAATACCCTGGAGAAGGGGCATGCCAAAGAAGAACAAGGAGTCTGGGGAAACCCGAGTCTTGAGCAAACCGCACGCAAGGTCGTGTTGGCATCCCTGCATGATTTTGTTATTTTGAGCGAAAAATGACACTTCTTATAGATGCCTACACCTCATCCTGTAAATATCACTATTTGGGGGTGATTACTGGACTATAAAATATGTTTGTTTATTGTTGTTTTATTTGTATATTACATTTTCATGCTTGATTCATGACTGAAAACATGAATCAAGCATGGAAACTTAATTTCCCATTATATCCCTTTTCAAAAACATGTTTTTAAAAGTTCATTCTGCTTACATCTATTTTATATTTCATACTTAAATGGTTTTCCTTTTGGAGTTTATCGAATGTCGATATAGTACCCATATGGATTTGCATTTGGACTGTAAGCTTATTATTGGAATATTTTATAAATCAACTTCAATACCAAATATCAATTAATGTATGATTTGTAAAAACATATCCATTTATACCCTTTGCAAATTGATTATATCCATTACATGTCGTGGGAATTAAACACACCAGAACCATATCTTGTACTTCATTTAGGCTGGCAGGATGAAGTGAAAGGATTCTCATTACAAGTTAAGGGTTTGTGTAGTGCTATGTACTCAGGACTTTCATTTCCAGAAATATTCAAACTCCATAACTGAGAACTTCATGTGTATTCTTTGATCATGCATGTGTTCTTCTTAGTTTGTTTCCATGGTATTAGCGCAAAATTGTCCCTCTTACCACTACCATCTAAACTCACAGTCAGTTTGAGTCTCCCTTGTTACAGTCTGGTCCTGTTACAGTCTGGTCATACCCTTAATGGCTCCAGTAGTCTGAATAGAGCCAAATGGCTCTCAAACATTGTTTTTCCATGATGATGCGGGTGAGGATTTGAAAAGCTAGGGTTGGTATATTTTCATTAAGAATTTCAAAGGATATAACCCACGCGTGGCCAAAGAATTTGCCCAAAAGTTTGATGGATACAAAGAAAAGGTTGGTGATGTTCAGTTGGAGGTCACTGAAGAGTTTTTCAGTGAAGCAGCAAGGCTCCCTCTGACTAGTCAGAAGTGGTTCAAGAATTCAAAAATTGACAAAGTGCCCTAGAGTCTTTTCATGACCTCCACAAAGATTGACTATTGTGACAAAGGTATTTTGGTTTCCCTACTTAAGGTTAGGTGGCATGGAATGTTATCATTTCTTAAACAATTTATTACATGTGAGGGTCGTTATGGCCTGGTTTTTCTTTACCATGTGTGATTGCTCATGTGTTTTATTGGCTTCCATTTAAATATGTTGTTTTATTTGCTAAGGAGTCTATACAAAATGTCGAAACGATACAAGAAGCAGAGCCTCAAATCGAGCCTCTTTCACCATGGTTTAATTAAAATACTGTTGATTTATCATTTGAAAACCCTAAGTGATGATTGAGATGGGTTCTTAGCTCGAAACGGGTTTGTTACATACATCCCTATAGAAAACCCTATGTTGGATAAGCCTCTGATAGAGAAACATTGTGATTTCTCAAATGACCAGCCAGATCCTTTGAAGAAAAACCCTTTCCATAAGGTAATACCCGATTAGTCTTTACCTGGACAGCAGAAGGTCAATCCAAAGTTAAATGATACCGCTGTGAATGACTTATTTGTTGACCCTAATGCTAATACGAAACCCTGTATTGACAAGTCTCGCAAACAAAAGCATGCAGTGGTGGGGTTTGGAAACAAGAGGTTTAGTCGACACATTTCGAGAAGTCTGCATAATCAATCCAAGGCTCGTGTGAGCTTGATCGATTCAATCAAGATCCATGAGGATTCAGACTCTGATATTGAAAGGTTTCTCACAGAGGAAGATCCATATTGTCCCAAACCGGATCCTAATCAACCATTCGACTATGTTAACAATCTCTCACCATGTCTCAAGGGTAGCAAGGGATTTACTGGCATAAAGCTCGGTCAAGGGATAACAAAAAGTAGTTTTGATGTCCTTACATCCAACTATACGCTCCATCAACAGGTTACTCCTTTTGTGCATTGCGAAGTCTTCTTGCGTTGGATTGAGCAGTATTATAAAGACATCCCCATTCTACCAGCAACGATTAAATATCTCACAAACCACAATGAATTGAGCATAAAAGAAAACCGTGACCTCAAGGAAAATCAATAGAGACAAGCCAAGCATCTCAAAAATATAGGCAACATCATGATCAAGAATGTTGAGAGTGTGAAGGCCATAATAAATTCAGAGATATCTTGATCTTTGTTTAGGTTTGTTTAGTTAAATGGTGAGACAATTTTTATTACAGCCATCATATTTTTGAAAATCAAATCGTTTAAATTTTCATTTCTATTACTAATATAAGACTGGCTACAAAATCGTGAGATTATGTAGCCAAGTCATTTTTCATATAAAATTTCGAAATTGTTTGTTAATAAAATATTTAACTTGTTCCTATTTTCGTTTTTTAGGTCATGGTATATCTGATGCGAATCTTATGGGAGGGATCATGCTCGAGCTAGTTGATTATTTATCTCCTTTTGTTTATTTTGGTAAATAGGGAAAACTTTCATAAATTTTTGAAGATACAATTTGATCATGGGTGGCTATGGACCCCCATATTTGTAATGTTTTGATCTTATGGGATCTGTTCTTATCCTCAGAAATAGGGAGATCATATTGCCCAAAACCCCTTTAAAACCATGCATTTTGTAATTGACTGGAATCTTGGCCTAGAGTAGAAGATGGATGAATGGTTCCAAGACTAAATGAAATAGCACATAGCATTTTGGATTTAGCCTTTTGTGAATGGTGTTTTCATTCATGTTTTGTTGATCTTGGTATATGGATAGGTCTGGTAGTTTTAGAATCAATGATCTATTATGTTTGGGATACTTATGTTATAAATATCGTCTATAATTTGTTGCTCTAGATATTAACACTGTGATCATATCTTCAATTCAAATGATAGGATTTATCTTTGATTTTTAGTTGAATGATGAAATGCAATACGTTACACTCAGATTTGTCTTTCTATAATTATTTTCGATCATAAGATCACAAGGTTAAGTTTGTGCTCCTTTCTTTGTCATTAAACCTCATCCACCAATACTTTTTATGAATTTATTCAAAACAATTGTAGTATAAATTCTATTGCAGATTTATCTCGTAGGCGTGGAAGTTGGATGTTCGTCATTCATATAGAGGCTTGCACACATCTCACAAACTAACAACAAGTTAGCTTCTTTATGTTTCTAATTTATGTCATTTATATATTAGTGAAACCAGAATGTTTATATTAGCTTTTGACTATTTTCACATCTCTGTTTCATAGTTTATTCAATTCAAGATTAGTTAGATTTATAAAAGAAAATAGAAAATATTTGAATGTGCTTTCTTTATATGCTTCTCAAAAGAAATTATTTTCACATTGATTTTGTGAGTTTCCAATAAAACTTACAACCTGTAAATGTTGTTCATAAATGGGATTTTGTACGTTTTCTTGTTCTGTCTAAGCACATTTATAATAGTTATATCAGAGTATGTAGATATATTATAGATTGTTAGCATTAGTTTAGTTATTCCTTTCTTTTTCGTTTTCTTTTTTAGTATTTTAGATTGGCTAACAGAGCCATTAAACCTGTCAGAATGAGTTACACCAAACGGTTTGGGTTACTTAGACAACCTCAGACCAGACTTGTTCGTCTAGTTGATGGGCTCTCAATTTCGCCCGCTAACAAATGGTGCTAGAAGGAGGGCCTGAATACAATTGATGGCACGTGGAAGTCACAAGACTCCACCCCCACACACTCGCTCCCCTATAGTAACACAAAGTCACTCAGACAACAACGTTACTTCTAAAACAACAACAACCTCGAATGAAAATCCTGAGATTCCCATTGAGCCAGTAACACCAAATCCTCAAGGGGCTGACGTACAAGAACTTGTTTGTTAGTCACTCATAAGGAAACACAGTTCTCTAGCCTGTATTAGACAAACTGGTAGGCCTCTCAATCAACCTTTAGATTTATCATATATCCGATAGAAACTTGAAGGCACTGGTCTTCTTTTAAACCCTTTAGGAGATAATACCACAGATCTAGACCATACCCCTACTCTTGGAGTTGGAGGATCCAGTATTCCACCTTCTCCACCTCATTCATCTCCATCCTCTTCAGGAGGAAAATCCTATGACAAAGGGAGTTCCTCATATGAACCATATTTTCCTTCGACACCACCTACACCCATGGAAAACCAAAACAATCCCGCCAGACCATGGCTTGATCAGGATGTCATGGTTGTACCTGGACCCCAACACCCATTGCCAAAACACCTGGAGAAATGGTTACCTAGATTTGATATGGATTCTAAGCAATTTGTTGAAGATCACATAAAGAAATTCATGTTGGCCATTAGACTCCGAAGTGTAGAGCATGAATATGTAGTATGTAGACTCTTTCCTTATACGTTTGAGGTCAATGCCTCTACATGGTATTTCGCCCAGTATCCCCAGACCATGGTCTCTTGGGACAAATTTGAAACCCATTTCTTAGAGAAGTTTGGAGATAATAAAACCCCTGAAGTCTTGGTAATGGAACTCTCCATCCTAAAAATGAACCCTAAGGAGAAAGTAAAAGATTTTAACCAAAGATTCCTCAAGTTAAAGAATAGAATTCCCACAGATTCAATACCTGCAGAAAGTCTAATTGTCGCATATTACACCAAAGCCCTGCATAATAATATAGCAATTTGGGTTAAAAGGTCTAAAAATTCTATATTACTGGAAGTCTTCGAGGAGGCAAGCCAAATCGAAAATTACATATTAATTTTGAAAGACAATCTCAATAGAAAATATGAAACAACCTCATCCTCCAAAAAGAAAATAGAAATCCTTACTAGGCCCCCCCAAGCCAAAAACCAACCAGAAAGGTTAGATTTAGAGAGTTTACAAAAGGTTGTCCTAAAATTATCAAATCAAGTCATATACCTGAAGAGATCGACTGAAGAGGCATCCTCAAGAAAAGGAAGTTTTAAACCTCCATTTAGAAAGCCTTTTCCCCCCAACCGACCAAATCCTACCCCTGAAGGTCTTAATTTTGAAAGATTACAATATGCTCTGCAAACCATTATTGAAGAACATGATAATTATGTATCCCCTGAAAGTTTAGAAGACACAGTTCATGAATAAATACCTGAAGAAGAGGAGTCATCTCCCAATATCTTCGAACATTTCTTTGACAGTATTTTTCAAGCAAACTTTGAAATTGTCCACCCTTACAACACAAGAAGTAAAGTACATAGCAAACCCTCTCCTAAAATGTGTAATAATGTGCCTCCAAAACAGTCAAAACAAGTTGAAAGAAAATGGATTTTAGCAGCCCCAGTCTTAGAATATGACTTGATTGAAGATCTAAAGAAATTGAGGGCTAATATTTATGTTTACGATCTTTTGAAATTTCCTCTTATTCTGTAGAAAATGATTCAAAATATCGCAAAAAATAGTAAGAACATTGATCCTAGTAGCAGAAAGACTGCATAAATCAGCTCTAAACCATCCCAAAACATCCCCACTAAAACGACATTCGAACTTCCAGATAAAAGGGATCTAACTAAAAAAACGGTATCAAATGTAGATAAAATTGTTTCAGGGACAACAACAAAAAATCAACCAAATTCTGTTGTTAATACTCGTAAAAATGTCTCGCATTTCTTATTAACTTCTGAAATTTTCAATAGAAATGTACATAATTGCATGGTGTATTCTAGCACATCATCAAATGTGATGCCTTTATCTGTTTTTCAAACAATTAATGCAGAATTTCAACCTTCTAGTCTCCAAATCATTTAGCTCGATCGGACGAACATTAAGGTAATCGAAGAACTTAAAGATGTCATGGTTAGGTTATCTTCTAATCCTAAATTTCACCGAATTATTGATATCATTGTTGTTGACATCCCAGAATTCTATGGTTTATTTTTAAGCAGGGACTGGTCTGAACAACTGCATGGTTACTTTGCCACAGACTGGTCTCATTTGTGGTTGCCTAAAAATGAACAACCAAATAAAATTAGGATAAACCATGAATGTTATCTCAAGCATACCATGACATATCTGAATGATCCGAATGAACCTTTCACTGCATCCATTAATTCAATTGAAATGCATGGAATGAACACTTTCTTTGGTAACTTCATGACCGAAATTTCCCCCTTCACGGATCTCAGGTAACAATTAGAACTCATGACCTGTACTCAATCACCAACTCTACCAAATGTGCCAAACACTGCTGACGAAACTCGGATATGGTCACTGTACTTTGACAGATCCAAATCCAAAGAAGGAGTTGGTGTAGGATGTGTACTCATTGACCCTACAGGTAATAAGACTTTTATTGCTTGTCGATTAGAATTCAAATGCACTAATAACACCGCCAAATACAAAGCACTCCTACAAGGGCTTAAGAAATATTTGGATATGGACATAAAAAATCTAATGGTGTATGGTGATTTGTAAATCGTGCTTAGACAGGTAAGAAAATATATACAGTGCTTGTCACCACATCTAACAAGTTACCAAACTGAGGTATGGAGTTTGATACATAAAGTTTTAGAATTTAACATCAATTCCATTCATAGGCTAAGTAATGATGAGGCTGACCTATTGACTATCGTCGCTTCTAAACTTTTCCTTGTAGAAGGTCTTTCTCCGAATGCATTTTCGATTGAATTATTGTTCAGGCCATCAATCCCAAATAACATCACCAATTGGAGAGTGTTTGATGATGATCAACAGATCATCAACTTATTTCATATGGAGGATACTTTCCAAGGTGAAATCATCGATGAAGGCACTCGCGATGAAAACCTCCACAACTTCACAGTAGTATCAGATCCTAGATCTCCTGAATCGACATCTGATCCAGTAAACTCTATTCCCAGATCCGTTGTAAGACTAGACATGTTTTATGATTTACATGAGAAATTTAGAGGGATAGACAATTGTAAAACAAACAGTTCTTCCTTGAATTATGAGATGGTAAATTTAGGGACTAAGGATAATCCTCAAAATATCAATTTGGGAACTAGATGCTCCGAGCAAGAATGATCTGCATTCATCAAATTGTTTAATAAATTTAAAGACGTTTTCACCTGGACATATGATGATTTATAAACATTTGATCCTAATATAATACAATATATCATCCCCATGAAACCACAAACTCGGCCTTTTCAACAAAAATTAAGAAAGATGCACCCCAAATTGAAAACAACTGTCAATAAAGAACTAAATAAATTACTAAATGCAAAGATAATTTTCCCAGTTAGACAGACACAATGGGTGTCTAATCTAGTTCATGTAAGGAAGAAAAGCGGTGAAATTCGACTCTGTGTCAATTTTCATAACTTGAACCAAGCGTCTGATAAAGACAATTTTCCCATTCCTCCCATGGAGAAAATTCTTCAGCAGGTATCTGGTTCCAAACGATTGTCGTTGTTAGATGGTTTTTTGGGATACAACCAGGTCCTCATGTCTCCACCAAACCAGTGAAAAACCACTTTTCGTACCCCTTGGGGCACTTATGCCTACAGGAAGATTCCTTTTGGACTCATAAATGTCAGGGCCACTTTCCAGAGAGCAATGGAAATTGCTTTTCATTTCTTCATAAACCAATCAGTAGTGGTCAATATTTATGACGTTACCATTTTCTCCAAAAACAAGAAACATCACTTGTCTCACCTTAGGGTTGTTCTAGAACAATGATGCAAGTATGGCATATCTCTCAACCCTTAGAAGTCAGTATTTGCGGTGGAACAAGGAAAATTGCTTGGGTTCATAGTGTCTAGTGACAGACTTATCATCGATCCCGAAAGAGCTCGAGTCATTGACAAACTTCCCCCTCCCTCCTATAAAAAATCCATGCAATCCTTTTTAGGCCAGATTAATTTTGTCAGAAGATTCATCCTGGGTTTTTCAGAAATGGTAAGACCATTACAGAATTTAATTAAAAAGGATGTTTAGTATCATTGGGGACCACAGGAAAGTCAAACCTTTGATTCCATAAAGAAATCCATAATGGAAGCCCCTTCCTTGATGAGCCTGGATTTCTCACAAGATTTCACTCTTTACACGTTTGCCTCCGATTGGTCTTACGTTGCTGTGTTAACACACAAAAATGTTGAAAGCAATGAAATCCCTATTGCCTTCATGAGCTCATCTTTTAAAGGGCTGAACTGAATTACCCAACTGTAGATCAACAAGCATATGCTATTTTCAAAGCTGTGAAACACTTCCGGTCATATCTGCTGAAATCTAGAACTAAAGTCATTGTTCCTTACCCCGTCATAAGAAACTTATTAGTCAAAAAGGAACTGGGAGAAAAAAGGGAAAATTGGATGACATCGTTACAAGAATACGACCTATAAATAAATCTTGCACAAATTGTTAGAGGTCAAGGCCTATGTAAACTAGTGGTTGATTCAGTTGAAGAACAGGAAAGTCAAATTAATATCCCACCTGTAAATCAGCTCAATTGAAATCAAATCTATTGCACACAAGTTGTTGCTAATTCCTGGTATGATGATATAAAATTTTATTTGACACATGGATCTTCTCCTCACTATATTGATCCTAAAAACAGAAGAGCACTTAGATTAAAATATGCATCTTTTTATCTTATAAATGACATATTGTTTTGAAAGAATTTTGATGGTGTTCTTATGCTTTGTTTAGAAAACGATGAAGCAGAAAAAGTGTCATCTAAACTTCATGCGGGTGAGGTTGGTGGATAGTTCAGTGGATACACCACTTCTCACAAGGTGTTAAGAGTTGGGTACTATTGGCCCACGTTATTTAAATATGCCCATGCATTATTTTGTAAATGCATAATCTGCCAAAAGGCTCTTGGACGAGTGAAAAAAGAAACATTCCCTTTGCAACCTGTCACTGTGTATTCACCCTTTCAGCAGTGGAGACTCGACATCATAGGGCCAATTAACTCTGCTTATTCACAACAGAATAAACATATCATTACATCAATGGACTATTTTACCAGATGGTCTGAAGTTTCACCTTTGAAAGTGGTAAACACGAATCATGTAGTATCTTTCCTTACCACGAATATCATTACTAGATTTGGTATTCCCGATTGTTTAGTCTTTGATAACGAATCTTATTTCTCATCCATGGATATGAATGTATTCGCCTTAGAAAAAGGGATTAAATTGAAATATTATGCCAGCTATTACCCTGAAGGAAATGGCCTAGCATAATCAACAAACAAAAATTTGATCAAGATCATTAAGAGGACAATTTCTGAAAACCACAAGAACTAGCACAACGCTTTGTTTAACACACCATGGGCTGACAGAGTAACTCCTAAAGAATCTGTTGGTAATTCTCCTTTCTTTATTTTCTACGGAAGATAAGTGATTCTCCCTCCACATGTTTTGCTTCCCTCTCTGCAATTATCACAGAAAGTTCAAGAAGACGAATGCCCTCCTCTCAAAAGTAGAATCAATGCATTGTTGAAACTAGAGGAAGTAAGAGCACAAGCAAAGAATAAGTTGGATCAGCATCAATGGATTGTGAAAGGATGGCTTGATTCAAACTTTTCTTCGGATAGAAAATTCAAGGTAGGAGACCTGGTTCTCAAATGGGATAAACCTCATGAGCAAAAATGGGAACACACCAAGTTCCAAAATCTCTGGCTGGGACCATTCGTCATCACTGAGGTTCTTTAGGAGGGACTGTCATTCTACAATTTTTGGCCATGTGTCCAAAATAGTTACATTTGTAACATTCCACTGCAGTGCTCAAAGGATTCAAACCTATTGTAACTTCTTCTCTATGTTTCACTAGGTCTTCTTGAATAACCCCTTTGTGTATGGCTCTCAAAGTAGTTATTGTTCATGTTGTTAGCTCTGCAATTTATAGCTTTATGTCCAAAATTATTACATGCATAACATAAACCAAAAAATATAGTTTGATACCTGGTAGTTGAAGATCTTATGAAAGGAGGTTCTCTTATGAATTCTTCTTCTTCTTGAGGCCTGTCTATCTATTGTTGATTATGAAATCTGAATCTTCTCAGTGGAGGAGTGTCCCTGTAATCTTCCTTGTATATCTTTTTATCCCCTTTGATTGTTTCTGCATAATGTTTTGGATTTGTTTCTTGCTCTGTTGTTTTGGAGCTTGATCCATTTTCTGTCTGATTGTATCCAAGTCTGGACTTGTCAAGATAAGATTTTTGATTGTTGATAATGTCATCCAGAACTTTTGAGATATTCTGCATATTTTTCTTTTGAATATCCTTTCTTAGTGTGACAATCTCTGCTTCCAGGTTTCCAATGATCCTGTCCTTTCCTTCTAGTTGTTCTTTGAGTGCTTCTTCAGATATTTTATCTTGTTCTATTTGAACCTTCAATTTTGTGATCATTTGTTCTAGTTCTTGAGTGTCTTTTTTCTTATCTAGTTCTTCTTGTAGTTTCTTGTTTTTCTTCTTTTCTCTTCTGATAACTTCTATGGAACTCATTAGTTCTTCTCGTAAGTCAACTTATGCCTCTTCAATTTATTCTTCATATGCTTCTTCATATTATTCTTCGGATTCTTCTTTATCAGAGTCTTGTACTGCCATGAATAAAACTCTCCCTCTTTCACTTTCACTGACTTCATCTTCATCTGATGATGAGATGTCTTCCTTGGTGCAAAAGTTTTTCTTGAAAACTTTCTTTGTAGTTCTTTTACCTTTATATGTTAGTCTGCCTTTTGAGTAACCTTCATCATTTCTCTTTTTCTTATGAGGACATTTGTTAGCAAAATGACCAATACCATCACAATTAAAACAAATTAAAGGAATCTTACCTCTGTACCTACTGTTGGTTCCCTTGTTCAGTCTTTTGATCAAGTTGGCCACTTCTCCATCATCTTCTGAGACATCGTTGCTGTTTCTATATTCTTCTTGTTCCTTTTTCTTTTGCTTTGATCTTTTGGATGTTTTGAAGGCTGCTTCTTTTACATMTGGATTTTCCTGTTCAATTCTCATCTCATATGATGTGAAGATTCCATGCAGTTCGTCCATGCTTATTGAGTTTAGATCCGATCTTTCTTCTAGTGCTGATATCTTAGGGTTTAATTTAATAGGAAGAGATATTAGTACCTTTTGAACAATTACAGATTCTTCAATTTCTTCTCCCAATCCTATGATTGCATTCATTGTTTCATCGACTCGTAAGAAGTAGGCTGCGATATCTTCATCTTCCTTCATTTTTAGTTGTTCAAACTGACTTATGTAAGTTTGAAGCTTTTCTTCTTTGACTTTTGAATCTCCTTCATAAATATTTCGAAGCTTGTCCCAAATATCTTTAGCATATTTACAATGTGCAACTTTGGTGAATACCGTATCACTGAGACCATTCAAAAGTGCATTTAGGGCTTTGGAATTATTCTCACCAAGTTTTATTTCTTTGTCATTTGTTGGTGGAACTGGTGGTGTTGTGTATCCATCTACAATTGATTGCCAAACTTGAAATCCATGTGCCTGTATATATGCCTTCATCCTTATTCTCCAAAAAGAATACTTATGCCCATCAAACTGTGGTATTCCATTTTTATACAAGTTGGAACTCTCCATGATCTACCTTTTAGTGGTTAAACTGATTTATGAAGGAACCTGCTCTAAAACGAATTGTTGGATTACTGAGAGGGGGGGTGAATCCGTAATAGTGTAATTATAATCCTTTTTCTTCAAATGTTATATCAATGTAGAATTATTATCCAATAATGAGAAGTAAGAAATAAACAATCACGCACATACACAGTACACCAGTGTTTTACATGGTGTTAGCTCCCAAAATGAATCAGTCACTATGGTTTCATTTTGTGGTTGATAGCATGGCTATTAGTAGTTTTCTCCAATTTGTTTTAAGTTTTTCTAGTAGCAAAACTTAGGTTTTAATTTATATCTTAGAAATAAGACGATCCATAAAAGTCTTTTCTTTAAACATTTCACGAAAATACTTTCAACAGCTAACGTGTGTTTCGAAGATGATGATTAGCTGGTGAAAGCGACGATTTTCAACAGCTAAGGAGCATTTCCCACGTGCCGTTAGCTGGTGAAAGCATGGATCACGTGTGTTTTCTCCACGTTTTCAAAAAATCAAAAGATGACATGCTCAACACACATCATGTAATCATTATAAGACGCTAGTGAAAGCGGATAATGATGAAGATTTGGGTTTTCACGTCTAAATCAGATTGCAAAGCGGATCGTGTTCAAAAATGCATGCTTCACGATAATGGCATTCGAGATGGCGAATTCAAATCCATAATCACAGGTAAAGAAGTGATACTACTCGGCTGGTGACATCAAATTGACACATCATTTCCCCAACACACATCATCCACAAGCATATGATAAGTTTTCATTTTTGAAAGACAGCGCCGAGCGTTTTCACCAACGCAAAACCTCGGCTCAAACAACAGATTGCAGTGTTTTGTGTGCAAAATTATCTCGGGTTCGAATTGCAGATGGCAAGGAGACAAAGTGGTTTGTTGTTAAGAAAATAATTGGACAGTCTGTCCTTTCTACAGGCACATCCAGAGGTGGAAAAACACTTCTCATACGCAGGCTGCATGGGATATGTCGAGAAGTTAGAGAACGACTGTCACCACTCAACAGCTGAAGCATTTGCTAAAACATACGATGGAAACAAAGCCTATGTTGGGTATTTATAAATCATCGTGGATGAAGCTGCCATTGCTGCAGTGACCAGTTTACCTAGATCAGGCCAGAGTTGGTTCAAAACGACAGCAACCAAGAACATAAATTTCAGAGCATATCTAAAGGAAGAATTCAGAAATAATGCATGGAAGAAAAGCATGCCAGTTTCTTATTTAGAGGATGAGTGGTAGGATTTTTTTAAGGGCATCCAACTCTACATAACATCAGAACGCAGGTACGACAAACTGATGTTATACCATTTCAAGCTCTTAGACCATTTTACAGGGAAAACTCTCCTAAATTTACCTTTCTTCTTGCACAAGAGCTTAACTAAAGTCTGTAAAAAGATTAGAGCTGAACCTATAAGTATGAAGAACACTCTTTTTCACTTTGGCCTAATCAAATTGATAATCCTAGAGGAGCTAAGACAAAAAGGAAGGACTTGGCAAAATTTTCTTTTTTGGGAGGGCTTTGAAACTCAAACTCAGCCTATGAATGAACAGAAGAGAGCTAGAAAATGGAAATTGACTCCTCAAAGCAGCTCGAGGAAGAGGATAACTCTTCTAGGACCACCAGAAGATAGGATCTCTGGTGTAAGGTCTCACGGGTCAAATAAAAAAATAGATTTTGAAACTACTAGAGAGCAGCCTACAGAAAAGAAACCAAATATCTTAAATCTACCATACACAGACTCAGAGCCAGAGCAAGAAGATGAAATCCCTGCCATTAAAATCCCTGAACACTCCATTGAATTTGCACAGGATTGTGAGACTTTTACTCACACTGATGAAGGAGAAACATCAAAGAGCACAAAGTCAAATAAAACACATAAAATCAAGCAACTTAAAGAAGTGATTGCTAAACAGGAGGTTTTGGAAAGAGTAATTAAGGAGAGATACAAAACTCTGTCTGATAATTTCGCAGAAACAAAAGATGCATTTGAAAAGATGGCTCATGAAAGTGTCAAGGATAAGAAAAGAAAGAAGAAAATCACCAAAGACTATAACAGTCTATGGTGGTTAGCAAAATGCCTTAAGACAAAGATTAGAAAATTAAAGCAAAAGAAGAAGTCACACCCAGATCTGCAAGTGCTAGCTCAGGTTGTTGTGAATATGCAAGGGGATAAAGTGGAGACACGTTGAGTTTCTGATAGAACAACAATTTTGGAGGTGAAAGTTCATTTTGGGCCAAGGCAGAGCTTTCACCAGCGCAAAGGGAAAATTTACCACCAGTTAGCTGGTGAAAGGCAGATCTTTCACCAGCTAACCAGCGAATCATAAGGCGATTTAGCTGGTGAAAGCACAAAAAGAATTTTTGAAAGCTAAAGATGGAGCAGGTCATTTTTCAAAGGATTTAAAGAGGTTTAGAGCATTAAAGGATTAACTACTTAGCCAGAAAATACTCAGCAACAGAGATTCATGGGAATTTTGAAAACCACATGCTAAATTGGTCTCCTAAAGTTTCGACTATGAGTAATTGAAGAAATCCAGCTGCCAAGACAGGTGCCTTTACCTTGTTTCATGACACAACAGATTTCAGAAGCTGATGAAGCACAGTTGTCAAATTTTGAGATGGAAGACAGTTCGAATGCTAGTTTAGTCACTAGTCTTTGTTATCGAGTGTCTTAGTTAATTTGATTTGCTATTTTAGATACAGATCCAAGTTTTCAGGATCTTAGACACTTATTTTAAAAGGCTATAAATGCCTATCTTTTCTAAGAGACAAAGGTTCAATCTGGGAATACATTTTGTGCTACTGTATAGACTCTTATGATATAATAAAATTGCAGTCTCCTTTCATTTTCAATATCAAAAATATGCATGCATCCTTTTCTGTACTTTATTTCAGTTTATCTTAGCTTATAAAGACTGTTATCTCTTTATTGAGCTCATATACTTGAAGTGAAGGATTTTCTTTCTATATTGCATTAAGCCCTACATCCAGTTGTAATTGGAAATGAAGATTAGTGTTCTTCATCCTCTCCTTTCAAATTATTTGATTTGATTATTGTTTCCTAAAAGCACTGTTTCTTTTGATGTATGATGAGTTGTCTATTACATTAATCATTGAGGATCCCATTGTTCCAAGCATACCTACACATTATTTTTAATTTACCAAGCATCCTTAGTTTACAACCCTAAGGAGTTTCTTGGAGTGATAACAAATTGGCACCGTTGTCAGGGAGACGAAATTTAAGTTTTGCTTTCCTGGGATACGACACATAGTTGATGTTTGATGATAGACAAAGATTAGACATTTTAGTTGGTTGTAATTATCTATCTGGCGACTCCACAAGTTCATCCTGGCTCCTAAGAGGATCAATACTAGGGCAAATCCTCAAGAATCACCTATCACACCAGTGTCCAATCCATAACTAATTCTCACGAAAGGAAAGACAATTCAGGGTCAAGCTTCAAAATCAGATACAGAAGGTAATCCTCTTTTTAGTTCTGGAAAATCTACTACAGAAAAAATTGAGTTCTTTTCAAAGAACATTGATGAAAAAATAGTTGTAAATACTGTAGAAGAACAAACTCCTTTTGATCAACAGGAAAATACTAATGATGATAAATTGATAGATTCAAATTTGATTGAAAAAACATCCAAGACTTTAGAAAGAAGCCATAGTTATTCTTCTCTTGAGTCTTTTCATTCTCAGCACCAAGAAGATCATTTAAAAATTTATACTAGCCTCCTTGTTGTTGAACATCTTCTCCAAGAGCTATCTGCTAAAGGTGAAGACAATTTATCTTGACAACTTGCAAATTTTTATAGAGCCTCATATCAGACCTCTTTCCCATTAGAAGATTCACCTCCTTCGCATTCCTCCAGTGTTGAAGACTCAAAAAAGAAACCATCACCTTTCTCACCCATGAAAGTTATGGCTGCACCACCTCCTTTGATGAAGATGCAACAAATCCTAGCTTCTAGGTATGCACCACTTATATTGCCAAACCCAGTATCATCCATGCCAATGGGAGACTATCAGAAGTATATGCCCAAATTCATAGACGAAGGAAATGTGTCTGATGAAGAACATATTGAGGCTTTCTACAGTTATGCTGAAAACCTTAATATTGAAGAGGAATATGTTTGGACACGAGTCTTTGTCCAAAGTTTAGATGGCCATGCTAGGAAATGGTTCAAAGAACTCCCTGCTGGTTCCATAGCTGGAATCGAGCAATTAAATGAGACCTTTTTGAAACATTGGGGTGATAGAAGAGATTTTGTATACTATATCACATAATTTGGAAATCTAAGGAAACAAAATAATGAGTCAGTCTCTGATTTCACTAAAAGATTTAACCGGATGTACGGTAAAATACCAGCAGAGATAAAACCTTCAGATGCTTCTGCCAAGATCACATATTTTGATGCTTTTGATTTAGATTTATGTTTATTGTGGAGAGAAATGAGTTCACCAACATTATATCTCATGAAAGATGTTTCCCTTGAGGTGGAATCAACTATTTTAGCCTCTCAAAAGCTAAAGGGAAATTCTGATAGGAGAAGGCCAAGGAATGAGGCTTCTTCTTCATCAAGTGCTGACCCAAAGTTTGATAAAATGGCTAAGATGCTAGAGTCTCTAACCTCTAAAATATCTAAGCTCAAGATTGAAAATAAGAAACCTATGAAGGGAAGAGGAACTTATGATTATGCAGGCAGGAACCCAAATCAAAATCCCAACAACTTCAGAAGAAATAATCAGCCAACTCAGATCTTGCAAAGAGAAAAGAATCCTGCTGAAGATCAGAGAATAAAGCCCCCTCTTCAAACTGTTGTGATGGATGAAGACGAAGGTGACTATCAATAAGATGGAGAGGATAATATTCATTGTGTTGGAGAAGAGACAGGGAAATCGTATCTGACACAACACGACTATGAATAAGCATTGATGACTGAACAGACAGAGGATAATCCTATTGATGATGGAATTTTCACGACAGAAGATAAGAATAGATATAATCTCCGATCTAAATCTGATACTTCCCAACAGAATGCACCAGCCTCTCTCGAAAAGAACACAGCCCCTGTTAAGCAAAAAGATCAGACATCAGGGAGTCAACAAACAAATCCCTCAAAGGCGAAAGCATCAGCTCCTCCCAAGAAGACTGATGCCCCTGTCAAGCATCAAACTCCAGAAAGTCAGGCCCCTATTGAACAACAAGGCAATCAGAATGCTCCTTCAAATCAGGTAAAGGTCTCTGATAAAGTCCCATATTCATTCAATTTTGAGGATGAAATACAGAAAATTAAAATTCCTATTCCTCTAGTTGAGTTAATGAAAAATGAAATGTTAAAAAAGGATATCCTCAAAAATTTAGATCCCAAATCTATATCCCCTTTTGCTGATATTCTCAAAATATATGATGAAAATCCAACCATTACTCTGGGCCAAATGATAGAAGACAGAAATGAAAGATGTCCTCCCTTTTACATCTCTCTAAATATTCATGAGAAAACATTGCATAACTGTTTGTTGGACTCCGGTGCTTCTCACAATTTGATGCCAAAGGCGGTCATGGATGAGCTTGGGCTGGAGATCACCAAGTCTTATCATGATCT
>ML777857.1:222282-257163 GCA_009831015.1 Picea engelmannii | reverse complement strand
TACTAGAGGGTTAGAAATAAAACATAAATCAAATACCATAGATGAGATTCATGTACTTGGGACGGGAAAAGCATATTTTTCATTAGTCTAAAAAATGAATCACTTACAATGAGTTCTGAGACCGACCACCGTTCCTCGATCCTGATCCTGGGCTCCTCCTCTTCTTTTGTCCTCCAACTGCTGCAGCATGATTTTCTCCTGAAGCTTGAGGCAAAGCTAAAGGGTTGGGACAATAATGGACTTGGCAATTTGGCAGAGTTTCTTTGCTATGATTTTCCTCCTTTGAATAGTACCCCTACCCCTCCTTTTATAGGCTAGAAGGAGCTAGGGTTTTAGGCGAACTCTCGGCCATGCATGGCGAAGAGTTCCAGTTAACTGACAAAAAGCCTCGTGTCCCGGTGGAAACTTTCCTGATTTCTTTCTTTGTTAGGTACCCGCGGGCTGTAGTGGGTTAGCCCGCGGATACCCGCGTTCAGTAGAAGGTCAGCAAGCGGTCACCCATGCCCAGTGAAAGGTTAGGGCGCGGGTCCCTTGATTTAAGTGGTTTTTTGAGGATTTGTTCAACATGGCTTTGGCTAGGAAGAGGCATGAGTTGGCCTGATGCCAGGTAAACCTGTGTGGTGCATTTTTGGGTTATAACATGTAGACTTCTTCTTCAAGTTCCCCATTCAAAAAAGCTGATTTTATATCCATATGATATACTTTAATATTTTTGGAGCATGCATAAGCTAAAAGAAAACGGATTGCTTCCATTCTGGAAACTGGGGCAAATGTCTCTTCAAATTCGTTTCCTTCAATTTGTGCATATCCTTTACATAACAATCTAGCTTTGTTCCTTGTAACCTATCCATCTTCATTCAATTTATTCCTGAAAACCCATTTTGTGCCAATCAGATTCTTATTCTTTGGTCTTGGAACCAATTCCCAAGTGTCATTTTTCTCTATTTGATCCAATTATTCATCCATGGCCTCATTCCAAAATTCATTCTTGATGGATTCTTCAAAAAAATTTGGTTCAATTGTAGATAAGAGTGCTAGGTGTGTTTGTTCTGGTGAACGGATTTTTCTTCTAGTCTCAACTCCTGCATCTTTGTTTCCAATAATTTGATCTAAAGGATGATTCTTATATACTCATTTGCTAGGTGTCTTTGGAGATACTTGTTGAACTTGCTCTTCTGCTCCTATTGGATTCTCTTCATCTTCATCTTCATCTTCCTCTTCTTCTTCTTTTTCATGATCTTCTTCAAAAAGTTGTTTCATTGATTTGTTTTCTTCTTCCTTTGATTCTGGTTTGCCTATTTCATCAATTGTTACGTTGATGCTTTCCACAACTTTTTTTAATCTTAGATTGTAACACTTTTATGCTTTCATTTTACTTGAGTAACCAACAAGCATTCCTTTATCCACACGAGATTCATACTTTCCCATTCTGCCATCTTCTCTTTTGATGTAGCATTTACTTCCAAAAACTCTGAAGTGCTTCACATTTGTTGGTCTTCCTTTCCATGCCTCGTAGGGAGTTTTATCAATGTTCTTTATGAGAATTACTCTTTTTTGAATGTGAACTATTGTATGCGCTTCCTGTGTCCAAAAAATATCTTTCAACTTTGAATCCATTATCATTGTTCGAGCCATTTCTTGTATTGTCCTGTTCTTTCTTTCAACAACTCCATTCTGTTGAGGTGTCCTAGTGACAGAGAATTGACTTTTTATTCCATGATTGATGCAATAGTCCCTAAATTCCTTTGAGGTGAATTCTCCTCCATTATCCGATCTTAAGCATTTGATTCTTGAATCCATCTCATTTTCAACCATTTCCTTGTAGATCTTGAAATTTTCAAAAGTTTATGATTTGTTCTTGAGAAAGAAAACTACAGTCATTCTTGTATAATCATAAACTAATAACATAAAGTATCTTTCACCTTTTAGGCATTTTGTTGTAGTTGGTCCAAATATATAAGTATGCACAATCTCCAGTGGTTTTGTTGTTGAATATTCCTTTGATTTGAACCTGGTCTTTGTTTTCTTTCCTTGTTGGCAATGCTTGCATAAAGTGTTGGTTGGTTTCGTGATCTGGGGAATTTCTCTAACTGCTTCTCTTTTGCTAACTTTGACAAGGTTATCAAAATGCATGTGACCCATTCTTTTTTTCCATAGCCAACTTTCATATTCCTTTCCTAGACAACACTTTTCATTTCCAATTTCGCTTAACACAGATATGTTGCTTGAATTTCTTCCAGCTGTAGCGACCAATTTCCCTGAACCTTCTTTTCTTATATCACACTCTTGTGAATCGAAAGTAACTTTATGACCTTGGTCACACATTTGACTCATGCTGAAAAGATTATGTTTCATATCTTCTACTAGTAGAACATTTTATGCCTTTTCATTCTTGTTCCCAATTCGGACTGTACCTTTTCTAATGATTTTGGATGAATCATCATTTCCAAAGGAGACTAATCCATATCTTTCCTTTCGTAATGTAAGAAACTTGTCTCTATAACCTTTCGTGTGTTTTGAACATCCACTATCAACATACCAACCATGTTTCTTCTATTTAGCTTATAGAGTGATTGTGCATTCTTCATTTCTATATTGATCTTGCTTTCTTATCCATGTCATTTTCTGAGGTTCTTGTTTGTGACTCTGTTGAGGTTCTTTAGGAGGTACTGCCATTCTACAATTTTTGGCCATGTATCCAAAATTGTTACATTTGTAACATTCCACTTCAGTGCTCAAAGATTCAAACTTGTTGTAACTTCTTCTTTGTGTTCCATGAGGTCTTCTTGAACAACCACTTTGTGTATGGCTCTCAAAGTAGTTATTGTTCCTGTTGTTAGCTCTGCAATTTACAACTTTATGTCCAAAATTATTACATGCATAACATAAACCAAAAAATATAGTTTGATACCTGGTAGTTGAAGATATTATGAAAGGAGGTTCTCTTATGAATCCTTCTTCTTCTTGGGGCCTGTCTATTTGTTATTGATTCTGAAATCTGAATCTTCTCGGTGGAGGAGTGTCCTTGTAATCTTTCTTGTATATCTTTTTATCGCCTTTGATTGTTTCTGCATAACTTTTTGGATTTGTTTCTTGCTTTGTTGTTTTGGATCTTGATCCGTTTTCTATCTGATTGTATCCAAGTCTGGACTTGTCAAGATAAGATTTTTGACTGTTGATAATGTCATCCAGAACTTTTGAGCTATTCTGCATATTTTTCTTTTGAATATCCTTTATTAGTGTGACAATCTTTGCTTCTAGGTTTCCAATGATCCTGTCCTTTCCTTCTAGATGTTCTTTGAGTGTTTCTTCAATTGTTTTATCTTTTTCTATTTGAACCTTCAATTTTGTGATCATTTGTTCTAGTCCTTGACTGTCTTTTTTCTTATCTAGTTCTACTTGTAGTTTCTTGTTTTTCTTCTTTTCTCTTCTGATAACTTTTATGGCACTCATTAATTCTTCTCGGAAGTCAACTTTTTCCTCTTCAATTTATTCTTCATATGCTTCTTAATATTCTTCTTCGGAGTCTTGTTTATCAGAGTTTTCTACTTCCATGAATAGAACTCTCCCTGTTTCATTGTCACTGATTTCATCTTCATCTGATGATGAGATGTTTTCTTTGGTGCAAAATTTTTTCTTGAAAACTTTCTTTGTAGTTATTTTACCTTTATATGTTTGTCTTCCTTTTGAGTAACCTTCATCATTTCTCTTTTTCTTATGAGGAAATTTGTTAGCAAAATGACCAATACCATCACAATTAAAACAAATTAAAGGAAGCTTACCTATGTACCTACCATTGGTTCCCTTGTTCAGTCTTTTGATGAAGTTGGCCACCAACTTCCTTTGTTTTCCAAAACACTGGTGTACTGTGTATGTGTGTGATTGTTTATTTCTAACTGCTCATTATTGGATAATAATTCTACATTGATACAACATTTGAAGAAAAAGGATTATAATTACGCCATTACTGACTCACCCCCCCTCTCAGTAATCCAACAATTGATTTCAGAGCAGGTTCCTTTAGAAATCAGTTTAACCAATGAAAGGTAGATCATGGAGAGTACCAACTCATATAAAAATGGAATACCACAGTTTGATGGAAGAAAGTATTATTTTTGGAGCATAAGGATGAAGGAATATATACATGCACAAAGATTTCAAGTTTGGAAATCAATTGTAAATGGATACACAGCACCAGTAGTTCCACCAACAAATGACAAAGCAGTGAAGCTCAGTGCGAATAATTCCAAAGCCCTAAATGCACTTTTGAATGGTCTCAGTGATACGGTATTTACCAAAGTTGCACATTGTAAATCTACTAAAGAGATTTGAGACAAGCTTCAAAATATTTATGAAGGAGATTCAAAAGTCAAAGCAACAAAGCTTCAAACTTACAGAGGTCAGTTCGAACAACTAAAAATGAAGGAAGATGGAGATAGCGTAGCCTACTTCTTACGAGTCGATGAAACAATGAATGCAATCATAGGATTGAGAGAAGAAATTGAAGAATCTATAATTGTTCAAAAGATACTAAGATCTCTTCTTATGAGATTCAACCCTAAGATATCAGCACTAGAAGAAAGATCAGATCTAAACTCAATAAGCATGCACGAACTACATGGAATCTTCACAGCATATGAGATGAGAACTGAACAGGAAAATCCAGATGTAAAAGAAGTAGCCTTCAAAGCATCCAAAAGATCAAAGCAAAAGAAAAAGGAACAAGAATAATATAACAACAACAGTGACATCTCGGAAGATGATGAAGAAGTGGCCAAATTCATCAAAATACTGAACAAGGGAACCAATGGTAGGTACAACTTCCTTTGTTTTCCATCTGCAACTGGAAGGAGGCTCCAACCCCCTAGTTTCTTAGGCTACAACCTGGGGGAAGATCCAACTCCCCAATTCTCTCGCTGCAACCAAAAGGAGGCTACAACCCCCAATGTTCTCCGACTACAACTGAAAGGTGGCTACAACCACCTGTCCTTGCCCCATCTTGCCACCCTGAGGTAGAATTAGAATGATGGAACCACTGTCACACTATCACTGTGAGATATACCGCTGTAAAATTGTACCAATAAATCTAAACCATGCATCAACCATGCATCAACTTGTACCTCAACTTGTAATCAACCTGTACCATAAACAAGTGCATCCAACCATGTACCAAATATGTACCAATCATGTTTCAACTACTCATCAACTATGAATCATCAATATGTACCAACATCATCAACTATACACCTCATGTATGTGCGGCAACTCATCAACTATGTGTCTCAACCATGTACTCAACATGTACCACAACCAAAAGACCTCATCAATTTCATCATACAAATCTAATTTGTAGCTCTGTAATAGACCTAGTGTATATGATCGCATTCCTCCAAACCTTCCTTAACCTTAAAAACAAGAGACTAGCATTTTCATCCAACTTTTCTTTAGTCTCACATGCCTAGTTTTGGATTAGTCAACAACCCTAACTTGAAGTAATCATAACTTTGAACCTGTAATGTATAAAGATATGAAACTGATACAAAATGTTCTTCAGTGTGTTTTATGCAATTCCTTCAAGTCTCACTACTTGGAACCTCTCATAAAAGGCGTTATATAAAAAATGGCATACCTTGTTGAATTTTGTCTTATTCTAGAGAGCGACATTGTAGAGCGTGCCCTGCAAAAAATATTTGATGAATTGATATGAAAATATTACCAAGAATACTACATACTATACCCTAAACAATAAAGTTTGTCTCATGGAATTTGGATCTTTTATGAAGAGGTTATGACGTTTTTACCCGAAACACCTGATTTTGACTAGTTTCAGGACTGGCCACAAACCCTATTGTCCACGGAGTGTAACTCCCAAAATACTTAGACCCACAAGCCGAATTTATTACCACAGATACGTGGATATGTTTTATCACTTGAATAGAAATTTCACGGTCTGAATCATTATAGAAACAAATTTATAGAGAAAATGGTGAGATGGCCTGTAAATAACATACCTTAGAAAGCACCATCAAAAGACTTTATCCTTCCTTGCATTTCGGCCTTCTTTTCTTCACCTTCACAAATAATTCTGGTTTAGATATCATTGGTTACCTCAAACACATATAGATATTCAATATTCTCAAGTGTAATTCAAATGAGAGAGCCTTGCCTCTTATTTATACTCTCCAAGTAGCTTCCTTAAAAACAAATTCTAGGTCACTTGGCCCACTTTCCTTATTTTAGGGTTGGGTCCACTTCTAATTTCTCCATTAAATTTATTATTGAATCAATTTATTATGTATTCACTTTGAATTATAATAAACTCGTCACTTCACTTTATTATTTACATTTTAAAATCTCTTAAACCACTTTGACTACTTTGACCTTTTGGGGCTTCTAGATGACATATGAGGGTCCTCCAACTTCATAAGGCCATAACTCTCAAACCGTGAGGAGTTATGTGACATTATACATACCATCAGAAATGGAATGACATGTACTATCCATATATAATAGTATTATCTGAAAATATATCATAACTCATACCATTACCCATCAAACAAACTTGGGTCCATTACCCAAACCTGGGGTCTCCAACTTCTCATGGCCATAACTATCTAACCGTGAGGAATTATGTGATGTTCCACATACCACCGGAAATGACATGACAATCACTATCCATATAGGATATGTTCCATGAAAAATTCACTTTCCTTCATCTCATTATTCCACAATTAAGCATGGGTTCTCTTACTCCACAAAGCGTATTCCCGTGAGGGCTTTCACCATAAGGGGACCACTTTGGAGTTCATCCATATTTACTTCTTATCAACCATGAAAAAACAATAATGAGTCATATTTACATCAAAAAATATTGGGTCCATTGCCCAAACCTTTGTGCTACAGAGATTTCTTCAAGGGTTGACATCAATGGCAACCAACCTTAATCAACACGAAATAGGTTTTCTGGTTTCACTTTATAATCATGAGCAGACAGGACCATCATTAAATCTCTTTACATTGTCCCTTTTTTTAAGGAAAACAAATCAAGTATGCCTTCCTGTCCTCAAAAAATCAATCTCATCAGAAAACTAATTTCAAATCATAATGAAGGTTATCAAGCAAAAAAATAAAGGCTTGAAAATATCAAGTGTTTTGAAAACTTAAATTTTCAACATCACCCCACTCTTATGAAGATCATCAAATTTATGTCAAATTGTAAATATTTATATAGAGTTGTGGGAAGTGTCTGTAAACTTGCTAAGATATTGAACAGGTCTTCTAGCAGCGGGTAAATATCACTATTTAGAGGTGATTACTGGACTATAAAAGATGTTTGTTTGTTCTTGTTTTATTTTTATCTTGCATTTTCATGCTTGATTCATGACTAAAAGCATGAATCAAGCACAAAAACTTAATTTCGCATTATATCCCTTTTCAAAAACATGTTTTTAAAAGTTCATTGTGCTTACATCTATTTTATATTTCATACTTAAATGGTTTTCCTTTTGGAGTTTATCGAATGTCGATATAGTACCCATATGGATTTGCTTTTGGACTGTAAGTTTATTATTGGAATCCTTTGTAAATCAACTTCAATACCAAATATCAATTCACATATGATTTGTAAAAACATATCCATTCCTACCCTTTGCAAATAGATTGTATCCATTACATGTCGTGGGAATTAAACACACCAGAACCGTATCCTGTACTTTGTTTTGGCTGGCAGGATGAAGTGGCAGGCTTCTCATTACAAGTTAATGGTTTGTGTAGTGCTATGTACTCGGGGCTTTAATTGCCAGAAGTGTTCAAACTCCATAACTAAGACCTTCATGTGCATGTTTTGATCGTGCAAGTGTTATGTTTAGTTTTCTTCCATGGTATCAGCGCAGACTTGTCCCTATTACCACTACCATCTAAACTAACAGTCAGTTGAGTCACCCTTGTTACAATCTGTTCATACCCTTAATGGATCCAGTAGTCCAAATAGAGCCAAATGGCTCTCAACCATTGTTGTTTCATGATGATGCAGGTGAGGATTTGAAAGGCCAAAGTTGGGATATTGTCATTAAGAAGTTAAAAGGGTATAACCTATGCGTGGCCAAAGAATTCTCCGAAACGTTTGATGGATATAGAACAAAGGTTGGTTATGTTCAATTGGAGGTCACTGAAGATTTTTTGAGTGAAGCAACAACGCTCCCTCTCACTGGTCAGAAGTAGTTCAAGAATTTGAAAATTGACAAAGTGCCCTAGAGTCTTTTCATGACCTCCAGAAAGATTGACTGCTATGACAGTTATTTTGGTTTCCCTACTTAAGGTTAGGTGGCATGGACTGTATTAGTTATTAAAAAATTTATTGCCTGTGAGGGTTGTTATCACGTGGTTTTTCTTTACTATGTGAGATTTCTCATGCATTTTATTGGCTTCCATTTAAATATGTCGTTTTATTTGCTAAGGAGTATGTACAAAATTTCGAAAATATATAAGAAGCAAAGCCTCAACTCAAGCCTTTTTCAGCATGGTTTAATTAAAATAATGTTGATTTATTGTTTGAAAACCCTAGGTGATGATTGGGATGGGTTCTTATCTCGAAACGGTTTTGTTATATACATCCCTACAAAAAAATCTATGTTGGATAAGCCTTTGATAGAGAAACATTGTGATTTCTCAAATGACCAGCCAGATCCTTTGAATAAAAACCCTTTCCATGAGGTAATACCCAATCAATATTTACCTAGACAACAAAAGGTCAATCCTGAGTTAAATGATACCACTGTGCACGACTTATTTGTTGACCCTAACGCTAATATGAAACCTTGTATTGACAAGTATCGCAAACAAAAGCATGCAATGGTGGGGTTTCAAAATAAGAGGTTTGGTTGATATATTTCAAGAAGTCTACGTAATCGATCCAAGTCTCATGTGAGATTGATCGATTCGATCAAGATCCATGAGGATTCAGACTCCGAGATTGAAAGGTTTCTCGCAAAGGAAGATCTAGATTGTCCCAAACCGGATCTTAATCAACCATTCAACTATGTTAACAATATCCCACCATGGCTCGAGGGTAGCAAGGGGTTTACTGGCATAAATATTGTTCAAGGGATGAAAACAAGAAGTGTTGATGTTCTTACATCCAACTATATGCTCCATCAACAGGTTACTCCTTTTGTGCAATGTGAAGTCTGCTTGTGTTGGATTGAAAATTATTATAAAGACATCCCCATTCTACAAGAAAGGATTAAATCTCTCACAAACCACAATGAATTTCTCATAAAATAAAACCGTGACCTCAGGGAAAATCAACAGAGACAAGCCAAGCATCTCAAAAATATGAGCAACATCATGCTCAAGAATGCTGACAGTGTGAAGGCCATAATAAATTCTGAGATTTCTTGATCTTTGTTTAGGTTTTTTTTAGTTAAATGGTGAGACAATTTTTATTACAGCCATGATATTTTTGAAAATCAAATCGTTTAAATTTGCATTTTTTTTACTAATATAAGACTAGCTACAAAATCGTGAGATTCTGTAGCCGAGTCATTTTTCATATAAAATTTAGAAATTGTTTGTTAATAAAATATTTAAGTTGTTCCTATTTTCATTTTTCAGGTCATGGTATATCTGATGTTGATCTCATGGGAGGTAACATGCTCTATCTAATTGATTAGTTATCTCCTTTTGTTTATTTTGGTAAATAGGGAAAACTTTCATAAATTTTTGAAGATATAATTTGATCATGGGTGGCTATGGACCCCCATATTTGTAATGTTTTGATCTTATCCTCAGAAATAGGGAGATCAGATTGCCCAAAAACCCTTTAAAACCATGCATTTTGTAATTGACTGGCATCTTGGCCTAGAGTAGAAGATGGACGAATGATTCCAAGACTAAATGAAATAGCACATAGCATTTTGGATTTAGCATTTTGTGAATTGTGTTTTTATTCATGTTTTGTTAATCATGGTATATTGATAGGTATGGTAGTTTTAGACTGAATGATCTATTATTTTTGGGATACTTATGTTATAAATATCGCCTATAATTTGTTGCTCTAGATATTAACACTGTGATCATATCTTCAATTCAAATGATAGGATTTATCTTTGATTTTTAGTTGAATGATGAATTACAATATGTTACACTTAGATTTGTCTTGCTGTAATTATTTACGATCATACGATCACAGGGTTCAATTTGTGCTCCTTTCTCTGTCATTAAACCTCGGCCGCCAATACTTTTTATGAATTTATTTAAAACAGTCGTAGTATAAATTCTATTGCAGATTTATCTCATAGGCGTGGCAGTTGGATGTTCTTCATTCATATAGAGGCTTGGACACATCTCATGAACTAACAACAGGTTAGCTTCTTTGTGTTTGTAATTTCTGTCATTTATATATTAGTGAAACCAGAATGTTTAGATTAGTTGTTGACTATATGAATACCCCGGACCGAACTCGTTCTTCCAGTTGATGGATGATCAATTTCACCTGCCAACAGTTCAGTTGCTGAAGAATTACTTATGCACGTTATGTGGCTGGAAATTTTCGTGGGTACAAATTGAGAAAGCCAGAGCATAACAAGGAGCACAGATGTTCAAGGGTCATCTCAGCAGCTGAAGCAAGCGCAATTTTCTATCGTCGATCTCTACCAGGAAAATAGGGAACTGAGATGACAGTTAGCAGCAAAGACCCTTGAAGTGTCAGCATCAGAAGGTCACAAAGGAAACATGATGTGGCTCAAGAGACAACTCAGATATGCACAAGATACAATCATAAAACTGCACAAAACATAGAGGCTGTCAGAAGAAAGGAATGTGAAGCATTTCAAAGAATGTGATGTGGTCGAGGAGAAATTCCGTGCAACTCTTTCCAGCATGTAGAATAAACATGATTAACTGAGTTCATTCTTGTATTCTCAAATGTGGTGTGGATATTGACAGTTTTGAAGGAGGCATTTCCCTTATACGGTTTTGATATTTTTGTAATGACCACGACAGTCAGCAGTCACTCGCCACGCATGCACCCTAGAAAAATGAGCACATGACAGAAATCAAGGATGTTACAGTGGATGGCGAGAGTCTAACATAATACTTGATTTTTCAGATATCTTATTGAAGGAAGGCATTGACACATCACTCTCCCCATGGTGAAAACTTGTTGGTAACCGAATCCTCAAGGAAAAATAAAATCATTTATGATGCAACCAAATACAGTTGTATTATATTATTGGAAAGGCATCATGAGAAAGATCATTTAACGTAGAACAATCAGTTTCCTAAATTCTAGGGATAGTAGCTAGAGAGTAGGGTAGCCCAAGCGATGCTCTCACCTATATATTTTATCTTTTCGATGTAAGTTGGGTTGGTTGGCAAACTACCGTAGACAGAGACTATTAAATGTAGTTTGAGCTCCATCGAAATCTAATGCAAAAGTCCTAAAGATTTGATGAAAAGATTCTAATTGTAGCAGTTTGATGTATTGTTTCCTTTCTTTACATACGTACTTCCTCTATTCTTTGTTCATATCTATTTCTGTCTAAATAGGAACGTAATTTCAAACTTGGGATTCGCTGCGCAGCGCACTGGGATTCACATCATTGAGACAAACCGTTTTCCTCCAATTTAACTCTAAATTCATCCTCAGTAGTTCTCTGAGTTTAATCTTGTCTTTTTCCCCCTAGCCATACACAACAATTTTAAACTGAATACGTTTTCTCACTTATCCTTTATCCTCTCAAGTTCAGTCACTGATTCATTGTTTTTCTATCGTTTTCTTGAATTGACTCCATAGCCCGAGGTCTTACTTTATTTCTCCAATGGAACCATATCTTATTATTCAAAGGTGTTAAATATAGCCAATATATTAAATCCATATCCTGTGCTAAGACAGTGTCTCCCAAGAGAGCCCTTTCCAGGTCCGAAAGGCTAGTTTCGGGTCTCAAAGTTGGCTTGTAGGTTTCCTCTATCAATCGTTTCTCAGCCAAACGAAGTTTACAGAGTGCTAACATTCTGGCATCGTTTTTAGGGATGGAATTCAATAAAGTTTCCTTGGGATACAGACTAAAGTTATATTTTTTACCCCTGAGGGTAACAGAGGGAGAAACATCTATATATTGGATGAAACGTTTTACCCTGGTGAATCTATTCCAATAGATCAGTAGCGCAAAGGACTGTGATTCAGGAACCTTGGCTCCAACGATGATCTATAATAGAGAAAATACTGACCCAAATCCTTTAGAGCTTGTGTATGACCCCAAGAAACTTCTACGCAAGACTAGGGAGGAAGAGAGAGACCCATTCTATTACCTGGACAGAAGCATTTCCCTACCCAAAGACGATGTGCAAAGAATCAATGACCTTAATTTTGATGCCATGTTTCAGCAAACCTTGTTCAGGTCTAAGTCGGAGATCAGTTTGGACGATATAGTCTTCAACTAGAAGAGGTTTCAAGATATGATACCTAAGAACATCCCCCAAATACCTAAGCCTCCTAGATCCATGGATGCCAAATTCTCCCCCCTCGTTCTTCTAGCTCAACTACACGATTTCCCCAAAATTATAGCCAGAGGATCAAGATCTACGATGCCAAAGGGAAAGTTTCAGCCCAAAAGAATCTAGATTGGTTCAATGATTTCGTCGACCTAGAGGAGGTAGACTATGCAGATGCTAAAATGATATTGTTCACACAAAGTCTTTCGGGGGAGGTGAGGAAGTGGTTCAAATCCCTCCCAACAACAAGCATTCAGGACTTCGCCGCATTCGAAACTTCTTTCATCACCGTATGGGGAGAAAAAAGAACCCTTTGCATTTTTTGATGCAGTACAATAACATGAAGAGGGCACCAGAGGAGATGGTGCAAGAATTCTTAGCCCGTTTCATGAGGGTGTATAACTAAATCCCTGCAGAGGTCCACCCACCTCCAAGGGATGTGCAATTGTGATATGTCGATTCCTTCGACAACGATTTCTCTTTTCTACTGAGAGAAAGGAGATAAACAACCCTAGACACCATCATGAATGATGCTATCGAAGTTGAAGTAAATCTAATGGTTTCGGGGAATATCAAACAAAGATTCAACAGGGGTGGCAATAAACCCCAAGGGGATGCGCAACCATCAACATCAAGGTCCTCATATGAAAAATTTGACTTAGTGATGAAGAACATGGAGAAACTAATGGAAATAATGTTTGTGGGAAATAGACCTACTGCCCGAGAACAACATGACCCCCAGCCCAGAAATTAGAACCTCAAAAGGGTTCAAGTCCCTCAGATCAGACAAAGGGAGCAAAGAGAACAGGGTGACCAGTAGACAAGGCCTTCGTTCCAAAATAATTACATGGACGAGGACTTCAATAATATGTTCGAAAACCAAATGAATTGTTGTGATGACAAGAACCCACACATGTTTTTGACAAAGGGAGAACATGATCAGTACATGAGCGAAAATGATGATATGATTCTTGCAAAGACGGATGACACACTATCCTGGGAAACATAAGAGTTCAGGAAAGGTTATCAAAATGCCATCATGCAATTTTAGAAGAAATATAACCTCAAGAGAAAGGAGACGCCTATCGAACCTTAGTAGACAAATCCCATAAGGAAACCTTCGATGGAAACCCCTTCTACAAGCCAACCGAAGCTAGACAACTCGACCAAGGATGCAACTGAAAAAGGGAATGTCAAAGGAGGAGGCCCCAAGGAAAGAACTAGCAACAAGTTGGGAAGCATGTGGAAAAGAGGTAGAGAAGGCATGTCCTCCATTTAACTTTGAGTATGAAATGGACAAGATAAAAATCTCTATACCTTTTAACGAACTTATCAGAAAGGGTGAATATCGGGAATAGATTATTAAAATGCTTAAAATGGGACAAACTCTCGATACTTTGAACGTCCAAGACGATCACCCTTCCATTTTGTTTGGTCTGCGCATAGAGGAGAAAAGGGATAGTGAGGATGTTCCCCCATTCTATGTCAGTCCTAAAGTCCATGACATGACCTTGAATAACTCCATGCTAGACTCTGACACATTGCACAACCTCATCCCAAAGGTGATCATGGATGAGTTGGGTTTGGACATAACCAGGCCCTATAAGGACCTTTTTTCTTTTGATTCGAGGAAATTCAAGTGCTTGGGTATCATCAAAGATTTGGTCGTGTCACTTGCCCAAATTCCTTTGAATAACATGGTTATGGACGTGGTCGTGGTAGAAATACCCCCTAAGTTTTTCCTAGTTCTATACAGGTCATGGGCTGCGAAGTTAAAGGGGACTCTGCAAATGGACATGTCATACGCCACCATTCCTATATTTGGCCAAGATAGATGGTTATACAGAGAAGTGTTGCTGAAATACATGGTAATCAGTAAGATGCATCCAAATAACCATCCTATCTATTCCCTCGACACTGAGGTTAGTTCCTCCATATTCTACAATGACCTTAGTTTTGAACAAGAAGAACCGACGACTGCCATGACCGTCAACAATAAAGCTGCATGACGAGCAGTAGAGTGCACCAACCTGAGAAACCACATGGAGGACAAGATGTGGAACATGAGTTTCGATGGTGATGTTAGCAAATAAGGAGTAGGGGTCGACGAATGGATAAACCCGCCCAAGGTGGCCACAAAACTCTGCTCGTACAAGCCTACTTTCGACTATAAAAACAACATGGTCGAGTATGAGGCACTGATTTTGGGCCTGAAGGTTTTGAAAGAATTAGGCACAAAGAGGATAGCAATGCATGGGGACTCCAAACTAGTTATAAACCAAGTGAAAGGAATATATCAATCCGAACACCTCAGGATGAGAGCGTACAAAAACCTAGTGTTGGACCTCCTTGAATAATTCTTGGAGTATAATCTATCAGCGATCCCGAGGGGGAAGAATCAAATCAATGACGCATTGGCCACCTCAGCCTCAGTTTTCAAAATTCCCATCTTTCCCAACAGAAAATACGATATCAAAGTCAAATACAGGTCGTCAGTGCCTGATAATATAAAATATTGGCAAGTGTTTGAGGACAACAAATAGGTAGAGAGATTCCTCCTAATGAGTGACGAGTTCACTAACATAAACATTGATKAAGAGTGTTGATGCAATGAACATGGGAGCACAGATTCATGAAGTGATGATGGACCTTTCCCGAAAAAGATAGCGGGAAGGGACATAGTACAACTGAAAAATAATATCATCCCAAAGGGTCTAGTCYTGTTGGAAAAGATGTTTGACAAAAATGATGTGGCTATAAATCCCAATATCACTGCAAACGATGAGGATGGAGAAGACTGCAACATTGAGACTCAGGAGAACCCGAAAATAATTAAATTATCGAAAATGCCCAGTCCAAAGATAAAACAAGACTACATCACGCTCATGAAGGATTTCCCCGATGTTTTCACTTGGATTTATGATTACTTGAAGGTGCATGAAACTAAAGTGATTCAACAAGTCATCCCTCACAAACAAGACCAAAGGTGTTTCAAACAAAAGCTGAGACAAATAAATCCCTTGTTGTTGTCATTGATCGAAAAGGAGGTAAAGAAACTCTTTGAAGCTAAAATTATCATTTCTTTAAGGTTTTCAAAGTGGGTTGTAAGTGACCTAACCTCTCACGTAGGTAGAATAATATATTATGATGTAATAAAGGTCAATATTAATAATTCCTCACAATAAGGAAGAATAGGTCGAATGTAAGAAGACCTAACAAAAGCTTCTGCTTCTAGAAGGATCTTCCTCTAGATGGTTCTTTTGATAGAGATATTTAGTATAAATAGGAGTCGAGGGTATGAGAACTGTTTTCTAGGATATTATTTTAATAGAGCTCTCCTCGAATGGAGGTTTCCCCCTCGAAGAGACATGTGAACATTGCTCTCAGTAATCAAAGTGCTCTTTTTGGTGTTATTTTGTTATTATTTTTGTATTATTGTGGTGTTGTTCTAGTTATATTGTTGTTCATCTTCCATTTCTAGCATTTTATTTTTGTTTTTCATACTTTTATATATGGAATATTACAAGTGGTATCAGAGAACTTTCCTCAGCAAAAAATTGTGGGTAATTGTTTTTCAGGGTAGAGACGTATTCCGACGTCTTTAAGCTATAGAGATCTTTTGTTACGTGCATAAACCCATAGTTGAGGGATTCATACACACAAGAAATACAAGTGATACTTAAGTGCACATCTATTGGCCACCCTTGTAACCCATGTTGGTACTCCTTCAAGTGGTAGTGCATCAGACAACACCTATATACGGATCAGCCTAGATTTCCTGAAGCCCTCTTTAGATAAACCTATCGGCTGCCTGAGTGCTATAGTGTCAGCGAGAACAACACTCGGGAAGATACTCTCTAGTACCTGGGTAGTTGGGTAGTACGACTAAGGGCAGAGTCTAGCCTCCTTAGTTGATGCCCTGAGATATTGGGCCAAGTGCTATTGTTTGACCCCGCATGTATATCAAATAGCTATAGCACAGGGCAAACCCTTGTCTGTACAACCCTTGAATACCTAACCCTTAGGGACAAAAACAAAAAATAAAACAAACAGGATCTATTGCCGCACAACTATGTTCGAGTTTCCAAATCACTACACATTTCTTCCTGGTTAAGCATTTGGGAATTTCTTCACTGCAGTATTCTTCAGACCAGAGTATAACTCTGGAGGTTAAAAAAAAAATGAGTCTGGAAATTTTTGCATCATTATTTGAGACCTATTCCATTGGATTTATCTCTTCGCCCTTATCACATTCATACCTATCATTTTTCAACAAAAATTTTGAACCCACCTGCCCCTCTTCGGTTCCCTCGTCATCATGGCCCATACCCATAGCCAAGACTTGGAATATCACTTCAATAACTTTCAATATAATTTCACAGAGACCCAAAAATAAGTGAGACAAATCAATTCTAATATTGCCACCGTCAATAAAACCATGCATTCCTCCATCATCGCCTCAATTGCGGAACTCAAAGAAGACCTCAAACAAGACATGACTACCCAGCTCAGGGATGATTTTAAGGATGGAAATTTATTTTAAAGTGTAGAAAACTTGGTGAATCTTACCAATCCTTCATATGTCAACTATACATGTTTGGCGATAGTTTTGTAAAAATATTCAAACTTCTAATTATTTTATATACTTTTTATAACATTTTGGTGATTTTTAAGGTAAAATAATTTTATCCTATAGAATTTGGACGAATCATTTTTAAAATAGAAAATATCATTTTTGGAAAAACCATGGAAAATTAGCCCATGAGTGAAATTTAGCCCCTAAAATCATCCATGACCCAGCTTGAATCTGTCGCTTCGATGATCTACACCAAGCTGCATATCCCCCTTTATCTGACCGACCTTTTCATACTGAAGCTGAAACTTCCTCTCATTCCCATAATTTTTAGCCCCGTCACTTTTAGCGTGACCTACGCCTTCTGTGGGTGGATGTGACCAAATTTTATGGCTCGGATCCCATTGGTTGGGTAACTCAAATGGAGCATTATTTCTCTTTGTACGACATTACAGATGACTTGGCCAAACTCTGGTATGGTGTTCTCCATCTAGATCAAGAACGTTGGCAATGGTGGCAATGGAGAAAAAATTCTCGTCAAGGGTATATTGCTTGGAAACACTTTTTGGCAGATCTTTAGGAATTCTTTGACACTGACACCAACCGTTTAGGCCGTTTGACAAAGTTGAAACAATATGGCATAGTGGAAGACTTTATAACTTCTTTTGAGCGACTGGTTTTTCGTACAAAGGGCATGTCTGATGCTTTTTTTTGAGAATGTTTTATCAGTGGCCTCAAGGATGATATTCATGCCCATGTCCTCATGGTTCGGCCTCAGAGTTGGGTGGAGGATAATAAATGAGATAAGGAAGCATAACATGTTGTCTCTTCTCAAAACCAGAAACCTATCTTTATTCCTCGCACTAAACCAGTAAATCCCACTCCTCCTTATACTCCACTAAAGATCCAAAAATTGACCAAGGACGAAATGGTTGAACGCCAACTCAAAGGCCTTTGTTATAATTGTGATGAAAAATATTTTCCTAGACACAAGTGTAAGGAACAAAATATTTTTATGGCCATCTCGGAGGATGTTTCAGAAGAGGAAGTTGAAGCTCCCCTTGTGTTTGAGTCACATGAACCCACCGACATTACCTCTCCCTCAGACCCTCCCGAAGTAGAACCAGTCATTTCCCTAAATGTTCTCACGAGCTTCTCTACTCACCAAACTCTCAAACTTAATTGCTACATCAAGCATAGGAAGGTCATCATTCTTGTTGATAGTGGAAGCACCCATAATTTTATTCATCACCACATTGCTCAAGAAACTAATTTCTATATCTGTGTAGTCAATAATTTCCAAATCATGATTTCCAATGGCAGGTCCATGAAATGTGGAGGGTGTTGTGAAAATGTGCATCTCCAAATTGGTGACTACCACTTGAAATCTCATATGTTTGCTATCCACATGGGGGGTTGTGACATTGTGTTGGGTGCAGGATGGCTAAGGACTTTGGGTCCCATTCTCATGGATTTTTAAGTAATTAACCATGCAATTCAACCAGGAGGGACAACAATATAAGTTCCAAGCCATCATCTTCAGTTCCCTTGATATCATTAGTTCCCATCGCATGGAAAATCTGCTCAAAAAAGGTCATTCAGGCGTTATTTCCCAACTCCATGCCATACAAGCAACTGAGACACCCTCTTTAGCGAAGGACCTCCAATCCATCCTCTCTAAACATCAAGGGGTTTTTTCCACTCCCCGGGTACTCCCTCCTTCCCGTGGTGTTCATGATCATTCCATTCCCCTTGTCCTAGGAAGCCTTCCTCCCAATATCTGTCTCTATCGTCACCCCTTTTCCCAAAAAAATGAAATTGAGAAAATGGTTCAAGAACTACTTAACATAGGTGTTATCTGCCCTAGTACGATCACATACTCTTCTTCGGTGGTCATTTTCATGAAGAAATAAGGCTCTTGGCACATGTGTCCTGATTTATGTGCCCTAAAAAAACTCACCATTAAAGACAAATTTCCCATTCCTATCATTGATGACCTCGTGGATGAATTGAGTGGCACCCAGTTCTTTACTAAACTTGATCTTCATTCCAACTACCACAAGATCCGTATGAAAGAGGAAGATATTCCTAAGACTTCCTTTAGAACTCATGAGGTTCACTATGAGTTTTTGGTCATGCCCTTTGGTTTGTGTAATGCTCCCTCCACTTTCCAAATCCTCATGAATCATGTCTTCCGTCATTTTCTTTGTTATTTTATGTTAGATTTATTTGATGATATCCTCATCTATAACAAAACCTAGATAGACCATCTTGCTCATGTGGATCGAGTTCTCCATCTACTCTCTCAGCACACAATTTTCTTGAAACAATCTAAATGTTCTTTTGGCGCCTCAAAAGTCGAGTACTTGGGTCATCTTGTTTTAAAGCACGACATCAGGGTGGATCCTAAAAAGATTGAAGCTATGCAAGATTGTCCTCACCCAAAGACTCTCAAAATCTTGCATGGATTTATGGGCTTAACTGGTTATTATCACAAGTTTGTTAAGAATTATGGAAAGATTGTGGCCCCTCTCACTGCACTCCTTAAAATGAATTCTTTCACCTAGACTCCAGCAGTTGCTCAGGATTTTCAAACCTTGAAGATGGCCATGTGCACCACTCCATTCCTTGCACTTCCTGATTTCAAAAATACCTTTGTCCTAGAATGTGATGCTTCATGGAAAGGAATTGGCGATGTCTTTATGCAAGAGGGTCGGCCTTTGTCCTTTACCAGTAGACAATTGTCTGAATGAAATTTGGGTAAATCAATCTATGAAAAGGAAATATTGGTTATTATGCATGTCATTGATCTTTGGCGCCCTTATTTTTTGGGGCAACACTTCCAAATTAAGAAATATCATAAAAGCCTCAAGTATTTTCTAGAACAACGCATCTCCTCCCCAGAGAAACAATAATGGGTGACTAATCTCTTTGGATATGATTATGATATTATTTAAAAGAACGGAAAAGACAATGTGGTTGAGGATGCACTTTCCCAAAAATATGAAGATGAAGGGTCCCTTTTTTATCTCTCCTTAATAGTACTAGATTGGCTCCAAGTCATTCTCCAGGAATGGCTACACGATCCCAAAAGTTCACATCTGATACAAAAATTGTAGTTCAATTATCCAGTTTCCCCAGGGTACTCTTGGCTCCATGATGAGATTCGATACAAAGTCCATTTGTATTTAAGTAAATAGTCAAAACTTAAATCCACGATACCTTCTAAGCTTCATGCTACACCCACAACTGGGCACTTAGGGCTTACCAAAACCTATATCAAGTTCAAGCGTTGTTTTTTCTGGGATGGTATGAAATAGGACGTTCTTAATTTTGTGGTTGAATGTGATGTGTGCCAACACAACAAGGGTGAAATAGTAAAATATCCTGGCACACTACAACCGCTTCTAATTCCACCTTCTATTTGGTGAGTTATCTCTTTATATTTTATTGTAGGGTTACCTAAATCGGGAAATAAATCAGTCATCATGGTAGTCGTTGATCACATTTCAAAGTATGCTCATTTATGTGCTCTTCAACACCCATTTTCAACAACCAATGTGCTTCAACTTTTCATGGATCAGGTCTTCAAGGTTCATGGCATGCCACATTCCATTGTTTTTTATCATGACCCAACTTTCACCAACAATTTCTGGCAAGAACTATTCAATCTACAAGGCACCCAATTGCATCTCAGCACAACTTATCATCCCCAGGCTGATGGTCAAACTGAAGTTGTCAACAAGTGTTTGGAAACATATTTGAGGTTTTTTGCATTAGAAAAGAAAAATCAGTGGGCTCAATGGTTACCACTAGCTGAATGGTGGTATAACACTTCCTACCATACAACTACCCACATGACTCCTTTTGAAGTAACATATGGACAAAATCCACCTTCGGTTCTCTCATATTTATTGGGTGTCTCGAAGGTCTGGGAAGTTGACCAAACGCTTACAATTCGAGAGGCTATTTTTCATACCCTCAAAGATAATTTGGTCATGGCCCAGAATCGCATGAAGCGACAAGCATATCAAGGTTTCTCTGAACGTCAATTTGCAGAAGGGGGTTAGGTGTTTCTTTGACTGCAACATTACAAGCAAAATTCCATCAAGGCTAACCATTGTCAAAAACTGGTGCCTAAATTTTATGGTCCTTATACCATTCTCAAGCATGTGGGACAGTTGGCCTATCAGTTATCTTTCTCGGTCATTCTAAGATACATATTGTTTTTCATGTTTCCTGCGTAAAGAAGGTGATTGGAACTAAGTGCCAAACTCAAACCAACCTTCCTGTGTTGGATGAAGAAGGCTCCATTTGGATACAACCAAAATAAGTTTTGGACCAACATGAGCATCATCGACATCAACGAACCAAAGTGTTAGTCCAATGGAAGTATACAACCCCAACAGATGTCACTTGGGAACCAACTACCATTCTGCAAGAATTTCCACATCTCAAGCCTTGAGGAAAAGGTTGTTTTTAAGGGGGAGAACATATTAGCGACCTAACTCCTCATGCAGGTAGAATAATATATTCCGATGTAATAAAGGTATTTATTAATAAGGCCTAGCAATAAGGAAGAATGAGTCGAATGTAAGAAGACCTAATAAAATATTCCACTTCTAGAAGGATCTTCCTCTAGATGGTTCTTTTGATAGACATATTTAATATAAATAGGATTCAAGGGTACGAGAACTGTTTTCTAGGATATTATTGTAATAGAGCTCTGCTTGAGTGGCGGTTTCCCCCTCGAAGAGGCAAGTGAACATTGCTCTCTGTAATTGAAGTGATCTTTTTGGTGTTATTTTGTTATCATTTCCTTATTATTGTGGTGTTGTTTTGGTTATATTGTTGTTCATCTTCCATTTCTATCATTTTATATATGTTCTACATACATTTTATATCTGGAATATTACATGGGTGGCCAATTTGGTACCTGTAAGAAAAAAGAGTGGTGAAATAAGATTGTGTGTGGATTTTCGAAACTTAAACAAAGTGTCCCTCAAGGACCACTACCCGCTCCCTAAAATGGACTATATTCTGCAAAAGGTAGTGGGGTCCCACAAGATTTCCATGCTGGATGGTTTTTCAGGTTATAATCAGATCAAGGTCCACCCGGATGACAGGGAAAAGACGACTTTCATGACACCATGGGGGATGTTCATGTATGCCAATATTCCCTTCATTTTGATGAACGTCGGGGCTACATTCCAAAGGTCAATGGACATAGAATTTGCTGACAAAAAGGACAAGTTTATTGTGATATATCTAGATGACATCACAGTATACTTTGAATCCAATGAACAACACCTCGGGCATCTAAAGAAATTTTTCCAGAAGTGCAGGAAAATCGGCATATCATTAAATCCGAAAAAATCACATTTCGGTATGCAAGAAGGGAAGTTGTTGGGGCACATTATCTAGAAAGAGGGAATTAAAATAGACCCCAACAGGGTTGAAGGAATCCTGAAAATCGTCACTCTGCGTAGTAAGAAGGAAGTGCAATCCTTCCTGGGAAAAGTAAACTTATTGAGAATATTCATCCCGAACCTAGAAACAATTATAAAAAATATCACATGCATGCTCAAAAAGGGGAATGAGATCAAGTGGAACCTGGAAGCCAAGAAATAATTTGAAGATATAAAGGTAGTGTTGACTAAAGCTCCCGTGCTGGCCAGCCCAGACTTCATGAAAGACTTCATCTTGTTCTTGTTTTCCTTAGAGCATACAATTATCGATGTGATGTTATAGAAAGACGATCAGAACTTTGAGAATCATACATCCTATTTCAGTAGGATGCTTAGGGATTCCCCACTAAGGTACCACATTATGGATAAACAAGCCTATGCCTTAGTAAAGGCACTAAAGGAGTTCAGAACATACATATTACACTCCCACACTATCACTTACATACCTAGAAACTTAGTCAAGGATATCCCGACTCAACCTAACCCTGAGGGAAGGAGAGGTAAGTGGATAGAGGCCATGATGGAATATGACCTCTAAGTTAAGCCTATGAAACTAATTAAGGGTCAGGGCCTTGCAAAGTTGATGGTACAGTTGGACTACGATTTTGTGGGAATCAAATTCATCGTTGATCTGTTAGAGAATCCTCAGGGAGAAACAACTGATCAAGTGTCTCAGGAATTCATCGATTCATCACGGTATACAAACATCATCTACATACTTAGGAATCCACCAACCCCTCCAGGTTTAAGCAAGACCAAGGCTAGATTTTTAAAGCTCAAATAAGTTAAGTTCTTCATCTTGGATAGTTCATTATATTGGAAAGATCCTGGAGCGATATTACTAAGTTGTTTGCTGGAAAATGACGCAAAGCAAGCTATCAAAGAATTTCACAAAGGCGACTGCGGGGGACACCACTAATAGAAAACCATCGTGCACAAAATCCTAAGAGAAAGTAAATATTGGCCTACCATCTTTACAAACGTATACAAAGACATTTTCAATTTCCACGAGTGTCATATTTTCGATGGAAGAAGAAAGTTGTAGCCCCTGCCACTAAAGACGATCTTAGTTGAAGCACCTTTCATGCAGTGGGATTTGGATTTTATAGGGTAAATAAATCTACTATCCTCAGCTCAGCACAGATGGATACTCACAACCATATATTACTTCAAGAAATGGATAGAAGAAATCCCCACGAAGCAGGCTACTGATGTAGTCATCATCCAATTTTTGGAGACAAACATCCTATTGAGATTTGGATGCCCTATCATGATCATAACAAATAACATGGTTTCATTCAAGTCCAAGAAGATGGAGAATTTTTTTCAAGATTACAATATAACCTTAGTGAATTCTACAACGTACTACCCAGAAGGAAATGGGTTATCAGAATCATCGAATAAAAGCCTAACCAAGATCATCAAAAGACTCTTGCAAGACAACAAGAAGGCCTGGCATAAAAATTGTATTTATGCGTTGTGGACAGACTAGGATTCCACCAATAAGTTCATCTCAACGTCACCATTCTAGATTCTATATGATGCAGATGTAATTTTCCCCACCTCATTGGGGTTTCCCATCAGAAAGTTGCTACAAGAGAAGGAGGCCGAGCCAGATGACACATAGAGGAGAATAAATCAATTGGTTCACACATAGTAGATGAGGGAACATGTGTACAATAGATCACAACTCCACTAGGAGAGGATGAAGAAAATATTTGACAAACACTCTAAGAAAGAGGAGTTTCAGTTGGGGGATCTGGTGCTGAAATGGGACGTGAGGAATGAAGATAAAGGAAAGCACAAAAAATTAGTAGTGGAGGCTTGTGTAAGGCTTATGGGAGGTCAATGGTTCAACCCCTACCAATTCTCATATAATTTTGATACACATAAACCATAATTGGCCAATGGGAGGTTGCCACGTGGTAGCCTCTCATTGGGATATCATTGCCACTTGTAAACCTGTGATTTTTCCAAATAACCTGTATGATTTTCTTAGTCACTTTCCCAGTCAACATATAGTCATGCCACGTGTCACCCTTTTGGACTTATTTGACTTTGTCCTTTTTACTTTTTTCCTTGGTTTGACTCAAACTTTGACCAACCATAACTTTTTCATATGAACTCCATTTGAGGCGATTTTTACATCGTTGGAAAGATATTGTCGATCTCTACGCATCAATGGAATTTTATAGAGAATTTTGGATGGTTTAAATTTAGTAATTTGTGAATCCTTTTGGACCTCTATGAGCATTTTGGATCCTCCTAGACCTTTGTAAGAATTTCAAGATCCTTCTATATCATTTGGTTTCTAAGGAATCATTAAATGGTTTGGAGTAACCTTCCTTCTTTATCTTTGCATACACCTTTCCATTTCCTTTTTTCTTGGACTTTGAATTGGAAGTGTTGCTTCTTTCATGAACATTAAGTGCATGCACATTTGGTTCGTTGATTATCTCCATTTTTATTATCTTGTATTTCTCATGTGTGAGGGATTCAATAAACTGATCCAATGTCGGAATTTTCCACGACAATCCTTAAGTGAATCTATTTGTATTAAATTATGAGACAAAAACAATATAATTTGGACCAAGTTTTGCTAAGATAGAAAGGATTAACTGATCGTGTTGAGTGGATTTGTCTATTCCACATCCCTTTAGATGAAGGAAGGAATTGCACTTCATAAATAAGTCCTGGATATTGTAAAAATTCCTAAGATCTAAGGAATTTATCTCGACCTTGAGCATATGGCCTCTCATTTCATCCCGTTTTCCAAAGATATCCTCCAATTTTTCCAAATCTCATCTGGTGTGGTACAAGATTCAATGTGAAAAAAATGTTCAGGGGACATAGACACATAGAGGAGGCTGTAAGCCTCATCCATGCAATTGATATACTATTTCTTCATGATAATAGAGGTTGGATCAACCTATGTATTCATGGTAATCTAGTACAAGCCTTTGCATCTAAGTTGATGAAAATTTTTAGGTTCCACTCAAAGTAGTTATGATGCGTGAGAAGTATTTTTGGTGAGCAATCCATATTTTATGACTACATCTCCCTTTTGGACTTGCAAATAAGACTCATGTTCACATTTATCCTGGTAAACTATGGGATATGATACCATCTATAATTGTGGTGAAACCTACACAGTGAATTTGACTAACAACAATTCATACAAAGATTCCAAATTGAGACAAGGATAGAAGATATGAGAGAAAATAATTAATAGAATTGTATTCACTATATGAGTAAAATGGTAAAATACACATGATATAATCTACATGGATAAGTGAATTCACCATATTAGTGATATATAGAGATATAGACACTCACTGACAGAAACTGAAGTAATCTTCCACCTAGTCCTAGTTAACCAATCCATGCAATCAACAGTTAACTGAGTCACATGTATGGAAGTGAGAGAAACATGTGCAACTATTGGTGATACAACTGAGGTTTCCATGCAAGAGTGAATTCCACTAGTATAACTAAGTGTAACTAAGTGTAACTAACTCTGAACTGAAGAGGAGTGGCCTATTTTGTAGGGGAATATTCTCTAGAGATAATATTCTCATCTAAGGAAGCATTCTCAAAATTGGACTATTAACCTTAGGAAAAGAATTACATAGGTGAGTGTGTAATATCTCAAACTAGTGATACAAATTAAAATGAAACACAACAAAGCATCAATATGAATTTAAATGATAATACTAGAAACATAAATGAACAACGTTAGTCTAGAATAACGGGTTGTGGCTCTTCAAGAGTACACTATTGAACTACTCCTTTACTTAAAGAATAAACACCTCGTTTAAACTCAAATAAAATCACAATAATAGAAGTATGAAATCGAAATTAATAGTAGATAAGTGTTCTTCTATTCATCCAAAATTTCAAAAGTTACATGCCTCCTCTTCATACAAAGAATGTTGTATTTAAAATGGCATACAAAGTTTATCATAAATGATATAAAATACGAGATATTTGAGTTTGTTACAATCTCATAATAATCATAACCAAATTCCCCATGATATAATATATCACAGGGCTTCGACGAATCACTTAGTTTGGGTTTAAATTGTGACACATAATTCCTTAATATCATCCGGTGCCCAAATATGCATGTTGATTATTTTCACAAAATATGGAACCTGGTAGTAAATTTTCATGCAATCTAGAGATCAATGGTGGATCAAAATGTGATATGGAACATTGGTGATTTACCTACACATGACCTAGAGTATTATTCTACTTGGTTGTTTAAAACCTTGCTCTTGTCTGATACATGGAGTTGAGTTTGATTTTTCTAACCTGTGGCTTGATTTCCTTGAATTGTCCTAGTTGTATATAGTTTCTTGACATCTAGTAGACTTCATACCATCTCCTCAAAACCTGGATCATCCACAATTTGTTTGTTTGGACTTGGCTACCGTGCTACTAAAGTTTTGAACAATTGTTATGAGTTTGCTAGTATATTGAGATAGACAGAGCTAGTCAATTTGATAATTAATAATTTGGCATAATAAATTACAAAAACTAAGAAACCATTAACAAAATAGTTTTTTTTACCTTGATTACTCTTGATTGATTATTTCCTAAATAAAGTATGGAAAAAACAGAGTAAGGATACGACAAAGGCTAGTTATTAGTCGAAAATAATACCAAAGTAGCAAGACAACATCTCCCCCATGTTGAGGATGTTGCACATCCCATGTGAAACCAAATTACAAAACTTAAGGAACCCGAATATGTACACGGTTATATTTATAAATTACATGCCCAATTTGTTTTGTCTTTGTAATACCCAAGGCATTTCTCAAACTCAACCCAAGAAACAATCTCATTAAATTCATACCATTCTTGAATATGCCTCTAAATATTAGTTGAACACCATTGTTATCGCACAAGTTGTAGGTTAGGAAAATCCTGACCAAATCACCAAATGATGACATATTAGAGAACACCTACCCATTGTCACCTTAGGCAAGTATTCTCATCATTTTATAGATTAAAGAATCACCTCAAGGGGGTAATCATGGGTGACCCTAGAGGGAAATGAGACAGAAAGTGGAATGATGGAAGTGTATCCCCTATAGGTCAAGATACTAAGCATGGAAGGGCTTGATAAAGAGTCTTGGTGGTAGCCAAAAGTTTCCAAGAGATAAGAGTACCTACAAAGAGTGATTGTAACTTCCTAAAACACAAGAACAAGCCAAATATATGTGTATAATGTTACATGGAAAATAAATTTATTATTGATGTCCCTAATTGCAGCAGTAAAAAAAAGTATATATCAGCAACAAAAATATAGTAAGAGATGAAAAATAAAGTTTCTTAAATCTTAGTGAAAGGCACAAGCAACAAGCTAGTAAATTTACTAGTTTAGCTCAAGAAGATAGCATAAAACTTTAGAAACAATGTAAGGGTGTTGTAAACAACTTATACAGATGTAATTATCAGCCTTATGGATGTAACAAAATTTGTTTTACAGAAGAGAAATCAATTGTCAAAACTTGCCAACAATCCACCCAAAAAGTGCGCTAGCCTTAGTAGATTAATGTGGAAAACTTTTAACAACTTTTAGCAGTTGAGTAGTGAGTTATGAATGAAAATTTAAGAGGGTTTATGCAACCCTAATGGATATATATGAAATTTTATAACAGAAGAAATAAATTCTAATAAAATTGAGACACCCTAATGGCTCAATCAAGCGCGTAAAGCATAGAATTGATTCCAAGTTAGGCAATCTCAAAAAACTAATTTTTCACATTTACCGAGGAAAATATTTTGTATCTCCAATGCAAAAATAAGATTAGTTCCCTTAATATTTGGGTGAATTGAGTCTTTAAACACAATGTGGATCAAAAATATCCCTATGGGTGTAAATAATCTCACTCCCTAGGGTATGCTAACCAAACTAGGGTAAACTCTAAGAGGGTATACACACTAGTATTCCTCCTAGCAACCCTTGTCCAAAAACATTATAAACTTAGAAAACGAGATGAAGCTTAATTGAGGGTGTATAAAACATACTAATCCTAGCATTTCAACCAACAGAAACCAAGAATAAGAAATAAATAACTAACAAATGCATATTTTTCCTTACCAATTCCAAGAAAGAGAGATATCAAACCCTAGCTTCACCAAGCAAATCACCATCCAAAGAAAGAACTTAAGCCTTCAAGGGGTGCGCATCACATCACTTTATCCCATAACCAAGAGATAACACTAAAAATCATTTTCACAAGAGATAAACACCAATATTCCTCAAGCATAGTGAAAATTTCAGCCAAGTACTTCTCACAATGGGAGAGTTATAATATGAAATGAGATTCAAAGGATATCTACTTATACAAAATGTCTTAAACATAGTTTTTCCACATACATTAGGGTAAGCACAAAATAAGGGGACAAAAACCCTTATTTTTCCCCTTTACACAAGTAATTCACCTTTAATTCAAATTTAAATCTTTAAAAAGTGCACAATAGAAACCCTAGAATGATGTCACCCCTCTAAGGCTGACATTTTGACTTTTTGAGAAAGTCGTTGAGGTGGAAAGTTGAGGTCATTGAGCCTCATATATCCTCCTTCTCATGTTCTATATCCACCTCAAGTCTCCTCCCACCAAAAMATTCCAAGTGTCAAGTAGCAGCTCCTTTACTGCTAACCCTAACCCCTCTATGACATCAAGCCTAAAGAAAGTGATGTTTTTCCTCCTTCAAGAAAAACATTTAAGTGGTAGGGGCTAGGTTAGKTCCTCTAGGATTCCATTTAATCCTCCAAAGGAATGTCTCCATGATGCAGCATGTGGGTTCACATTATAGTTTTAAAGATATTCAATAGAGCAGGGTGACGCTGAAAATTCCAGTTTTTAACACATCTTGATATGTCACAGACCTTAAAAATTTTCGTGTTGTCCTTCATCAAGATCCAAAAATAGTTCATTAATAAAACCGACTTTCAAGAACAAAAATACATCGTTGATTTCCTCTCTTAAAGAATAGGGACAGCGTAAAAAGATTTTTAAAGATGGTCGTGAATACTTTCAAGTGCAGATTGAGATCGAGAGAATGCCTTTGAAGAAAATAGTCATCTTTAACCAAGCTACAATTTCAGAGAAATACAACACTTAATGTTCTGACAACTTTTAGCAGTTATTTTCGAGGGGAAGTATTATGTTTTCTTTGTCTAAGCTAGCCCGTGGTGCAGGCATGTGTGTTTCAAAAAGAAAGAACGATAAGCAAAAATGAAAAGAAAAACAAACCAGAAAAGAAAAACAAATAGCAAGGAAAAAAAAACAGAAAATATTTACAAAATGTGTATGGGAGAGTCATCAGTTAAAGTACTTTTTGAGAGCTTGGCCATTCACCGGGAAGGTGTCTGGCTGTCGCTCTAAATTCTGCAGGTGAAAGGAACTGGGACCTAGTTTCTCAACAATTAAAAATGGTCCCAACCACAAGTTTTGAAACTTAGTATGCTCTCCTTTTCCCTCATGAGGTTTGTCCCACTTAAGGACAAGATCTCCTACCTCAAATTTTTTGTCAAAGGTAGAATTGGAATCAAACCAATTTTTGACAATGAGTTGATGTTGATCCAATTTTCGTTTTGCTTGAGCCCTTACTTCCTCTAACTTCAACAAAGTGTTAATCCGACTTTCCAAGGGATGAAAATATTCTTCTTGCACCTTCTGCGATAACTACAGACATGGAAGAAGGACATGCAGTGGAAGAATCGCTTCCCTTCCGTAAACGAGAAAAAATGGGGAATTACCAACAATAGTTTTAGGAGTTACCTTGTCAACCCAGATTGCGTTAAGTATTGCATTATGCCAGTTTTTATGGTTTTCGGAGACCGTTCTCTTGATGATTTTGATCAGGTTTTTATTAGTTGATTCCACCAAACCATTGCCTTGAGGGTAATAGCTGTCAGAGAATTTTAATTTTATTCCTTTTTCTAGAGAGAAATCATTCATTTCAAGAGATGAAAACTAGGAAGCATTGTCAAATACTAGGCATTCAGGAATACCGAAACGAGTGATAATATTTGAATTCAGGAAGGATATTACCTGGCTGGTGTTTACATCTTTTAATGGCACAGCCTTGGACCATCTGGTGAAATAATATGTGGTTGTTATGATGTATTTATGTTGCTACAAGGATGTTGGGTTAATTGGGCCTATAATATTGAGGCCCCACTGCTGAAAAGGGGAGTCTACCGAAATTGGTTGCAGCGGGAAAGCTGGTTTCTATACTCGTCCAGATGCCTTTTAATAGATTACACACTTGTGGCACAAGGCATGGGCATATTTGAAAAGAGTAGGCTAGTAATAACCTTCTCTTAATACTTTGTGGGCATTGGTGTCTCCACCAAAATGCCCACCATCTTCCCCTGCATGTAATTCTAATAAGACTTTTTCTGCTTCATCTTTTTCAAGACAGTGCATAAGTATTCCATCGAAATTTTGGTGAAACAAAATACTGTTTACCAGCTGAAAAGAAGTAGATTTTAATCTCAGTGCTCTCCTCTTTTTTGGATCAAGCTGACAGGGGGCTGATCCATGTATAAGATAAAACTTGATGTCATCATACCAAGGACTAGTAAGGTTTTGTGCACAACAGATTTGATTTTGATCGTGTTGATCTTGAATTAACATATCAGTTTCATTTTGTTGTCCTATAGCTGAATCAACAACCAATTTATATAAACCTTGGCCTATAACAATTTGTGCTGGTGTAATTTCTATGTCATGTTCTTGTAAGGAGGTGACCCAGTTTGCCCTTTTTTCACCCAATTCTTTCTGTACTAACAAATTTTTGACAGCAGGGTAAGGGACAATGATTTTCATCCTAGATTTCAGTAGATAAGATCGAAAGTGTTTTACTTCTTTAAAAAAATCATAGGCCTGTTGATATACTGTTGGGTAATTAGGTTCTGCTCCCTTGAAGTCTGAGCTCATAAAGGCAATTGGGACTTCGTTGTTTTCATCATTTTTTTGGGTTAGGACAGCAGCATAATACCGATCAGAGGCAAACGTGTAGAGGGTGAAGTCTCGTGAAAAATTAGGTCTCATTAGAGAAGGAGCGTCTACTATAGCCTTTTTTATTGAGTCAAAAGCCTGCCTTTCTAAAGGTCCCCAATGGTACTGTACATCATTTTTTATTAAATTTTGTAATGGTCTAACCATTTCTTAAAAGCTGGGGATGAACCTCCTAACAAAGTTTATCTGACCTAAGAAAGATTGCATGGACTTTTTGGAAGAGGGAGGGGGAAGTTTGGAAATGACTTGGGTCCTTTCAGGGTCAATAATCATCCCTTCATTTGATACAATGAATCTGAGGAGATTACCTTGTTCTACTGCAAAGACAGATTTTTTAGGATTTAAAGAAATGTCGTACTTACGACATCGTTGTAGAACAGATCTTAGATGAGCTAGATGGTCTCCTTTATTTTTTGAGAAGATAGTTACGTCATCTAGATAAACTACTACAGATTGATTGATTAAACCACAGAAAGTGATATCCATCGCTCTCTGAAAGGTGGCATCGGCATTTATCAACCCAAAGGGCATCTTCCTATAATTGTAGGTGCCCCATGGAGTACGGAAAGTGGTTTTGAGCTAGTTTGGGGGAGACATAAGGACTTGGTTATACCCTAAAAACCCATCCAGGAGTGATAATCTTTCAGAACCATATACTTGTTGAAGGATCTGTTCCATGGGAGGGACAGGGTAGTTGTCTTTATCAAACGCTCAGTTTTACATTTCGAAAATCGACACATAGTCAGATTTCACCACTCTATTTCCTTACAAGGACAAGATTAGAGACTCACTGTGTATGTCTTATTGGGAAGATTATTTTATCATTCAAGAGTTTGTTTAATTCTTTCTTAACTGTTGGTTCAAGTTTCGGGTGCATCTTTCTTAACTTTTGTTGAAAATGTTGGGTATGGGGTTTCATGGGAATAATGTGTTGTATGATGTTAGGATCAAAAGTCTTTAGGTCATCATATGTTCAGGAAAATACATCTTTAAATTACTTAAACAACTTAATAAATTCTATATTTTCTTGCTTAGAACATCCCAACCCCAAATTGATGCACTGTGGGTTATCTTTAGTTCCTAAATTTACTTTTTCATGTGTCAAGGAAGAACTATTCGTTTTACAATTCACTGATTTTCTGAATTTATCGTGAAGATCATAAAAAAATTCTAATCTAACCATAGATTTTGGGATAGAGTTTACCATGTCCGATGCAGACTCCAGGGATCTTGGATCTGGTATTACCATAAAATCATGAAGGTTTTCGTCGTGAATACCTTCGTCGATAACTGCACCCTGAAAAGTTTCTTCCATGTGTAGAAAACTAATGATCTGTTGATCGTCATTGAAGACTCTCCAATTTGTGATGTTGTTCGGGACGGATGGTCTGAACAACGACTCGACGGAAAATGCATTCGGAGATAGGCCTTCTGCAGGAAAAAGTTTTGAGGTGACGTTGGCTAACAAATCAGCCTCAGAATTATTCAATCTTGGAATAGAATTAATGTTAAACGCATAAAATTTGTTCATTAAATTCCATACCTCTATCTGATAGATTTTTAGGTGTGGAGATAAATAGTGGATATAATTTTTTACCTTCCTAACCACAATTTATGAATCACCAAAGACAGTCAAATTCTGAATGTTCAAATCTAGTGCTTTTCTGAGACCTTGCAAGAGTGCCTCGTATTTATCCGTATTGTTTGTGCATTCAATTTCTAACTGGAAAGCAATCAAATTTTTGTTACCTGTTGGATCAATGAGAATGCACCCTGCACCAGCTCCTTCTTTAGATTTTTATCCATCGAAGTAAAGAGACTAGATTTGATTTTCTCTAGGTGCATGTCACCACTAAGAGAAGGCTATTGACTGCGTGCATGTCATAATTTTGGATTGTTGTTCCGGGTCAGTAATGGTATAAGTTTCAGCTATGAAATTGCCAAAAAAAGTGTCCATCCCCTATATTTTAGGTGAATTGGCAGAAGTAGTGAATGGTTCATTAGGATCATTTAAATCGGTTACCATGAACTTAAGATAATGCTCACGATTTACCTTGATTATATTAGGCTTTCCATTCTCGGGTAGCCACAAGTGAGACCAATCCATTGCAAAATATCCATGTAGTTGTTCAGACCAATCTCTACTTAAAAACAAACCATATACTTTTTTGATATCTATGAAAATAATATCAATAACTTGATGGACGTTAGGATTAGATGATAATCTGATAAGCACATTTTTTAATTCACCTATTACTTTAACACTAGTTCAATCAAGTTGGATAATCTTCAGGCTAGAAGGTTGAACTTCGACATTGATTTTTTGGCAAATAGACCAAGGAATTATGTTTGATGATGCACCTGAATCTACCATATAGTTATGTACATTCCTATTGAAAATTTCAAAAGTCAACAAAAAGGGAGGGACATTTCTACGAGTATTAATAACACAAATTTATTGTTTTTTAATCGCAGCCCCTGAAACTAGTTTATCTACATTTGTTACACTTTTTACAGCCAGGTCTCTTTTATCAGAAGGCTCTGACGTCGTTTTGGCGAAGACATGTTGAGGTGTTTTAGGGTTGTTTTCAGCAACTTTGTTGCTGTTAGGATTGTTGTTTTTGTTGTTTTCTGCAATATTATGCAGCATCTTTTGCAGAAGAAAAGGGAATTTTATTTGTTGTCTTGCTCCTGGTATCGTAAGGATGCACTATTTTCAAATTAGATTGAAAAATGTTATCTGAAAAATGTCTGGAAACATTGGGAGAGGATTCGTCCTCTTCCACTATCTCTTGTTCAACTACGTCTTCAGGAATCTCAGGAGGAATCAAGTTATCATGTGACTCTAGAATCGTCTGAATAGCAAACTGTAAGCTTTCTATATTTAGGCCTTCAGAATTTGAGTTAGGTTGGTTTGTGGGAAAAGGATTCCTAAAAGGGGGTTTGTAAGGCCCTTTGCTTGAAGAAGCTTCTTCAACCGTTCTTCCCAAATCTATAACCTGATTAGACAACTTTTGAACAACCTTCTGTAAGCTTTCTAGATCCTAACTATCTGGTTGAGTTTTGTTTTGGGGAGGTCTAAGAAGGATTTTGATTTTCTTCTTAGAGGATGAAATAGTCTCTGCCTCGTTACAGGTATTGTGCAAGATACCAGATATATAAAAATGCAGAACAGAAACGAAATGCTAGAAATAACCGAATAACAGTGAAATATCCAGCATAATCTTCACAATACACAGAAATGATATACGAAATAGCAACAGAAATAGCACTTGAACAGAAATAGCACTTGATTCAGATAGCAATG
>ML777857.1:196708-217319 GCA_009831015.1 Picea engelmannii | reverse complement strand
GATCCTTCTAGAAGCGGAAGCTTCTATTAGGTCTTCTTACATCCGCCTTATTCTATTTTATTGAAAGGTCTTATTAATATTGACCTTTATTACATCCGAATACATTAATCTACCTATGTGCGGGTTAGGACCTTAACATATTGTCTTTTAGGCTGAGAATATCTTTCTCGATTTGACTCACATCTTTGAAGGCTTCTAACAATGTGGCTTTCTTGGACCTTTTTACCCAAATGACTATGTTTTGGTGTAAGGCTTTCATGTAGTATGTGACAATAAGATTTTCGGTCGGCATTGAGTCTGTGGGGATGCGATTCTTTAATGTCAGGAACCTTTGATTAAATTATTTTGTCTTTTCTTTGGGGTTCATCTTTAAACTAGAGAGTTCCATGACTAGGACTTCAGGATATTTTTCATCTCTGAATTTCTCAAGGAAACAGGACTCGAATTTATCCCATGACACAATAGTGTGGGGTTGTTGGGAAAAGTAACAGGTAGAGCCATTGCCTTCAAAGGTGTAGGGGAAAATCCTACATACTACGTCTTCATGTTCAACACTACGGAGCCTAATGGCTAGCATGAATTTTTTGATATGATCCTCAACAATTTGCTTGGAGTCTGGGTCAAATTTAGGGAGCCATTTCTCTGGATGTTTAGGCAAAATATGTTGGGGCCCAGGTATGGCCACTATATCTTGATCAATCCAAGGTCTGACGGGATTGTTTAGATTGGCCATAGGTGTGGGTGGTGTCGAAGGCTAAGATGAGGAACTGCCTTCATTTTATGATTCTTCTCTAGAAGAAGAAGGAGATGAAGGGGGTGGTGATGGTGGAATACCAGATCCTCCTGCTGTAGGAGTAAGGATGTGATCTAGATCCGTAGGGTTTAGGGTAAGATCAGTAGCTTCTAGTTTCTCTCTTATATCAAATAAGTCTATTGGTTGGTTCAAAGGCTGACCTGGTTGTCTGATACGGGCCAAGGCACTGTGTGTCCTTATGAGGGATTGACGAACAATTTCTTGTACGTCGGCCCCTGGGGGGTTTCGAGTTACTGGTTCAACGGTGATCTGTGGATTGTCGTTTGATGTGGTTGCTGTTTGAGGGACAATGTTGTCGTCAAATCGACTTCTTGTTACTATAGGTGAGCGGGTATATGGGGGAGGAGTCTTGCGACCTCCTCGTGCCATTAATAGTATTCAATCCCTCCTTCTAGCGCCATTTTTTGACAGGCGAAATTGACCGCTCGTCATCTGGAAGAGTGAGTATGGTTCGGGGTTGTCTAGTTAACCCAAGTCGTTTGGATTGACTCACCCTAACAGGTTTAATGGATCCATTGGCCAATCTAAAGTCCTAAGGGAAGCGAAAAAACAACTAAAAGAAATATAATAACTTACTAAATAATAATCACTGAAATATATATGTACATCTAGATATATATATATATATATATATATACAATTTATCTAAGTAATATTTATATAATAGTTCTATTTATCATATATACAATATATACAAATCACGAGTTTTAATCTAAACTCATAAAAATCGAATGTAAATTGGTTCTTTTAACAACAGTAATAAAGTAAGCGAAAATACTATTTATTTTTTATCTTTTTTCTTGTATGTATACATTCATAAAATCAAATATTAAAATACTTAATTAAACAAAAAGATATAGATAGTGGAAATCATTCTATATATAAAAACTTCTATAATAAGCAAACAAACGAAATAAAATAATAGACTAACCTATTAATGCATCCGACATCTGTGCAATAGACAATATCCATCCACCTTTATCCGAGAAGTAAACCTGCAACGAATCTTAAGATTGCTTCGAATAAATGTGAAACAATATGCTGGAGATTGAGTTTTGATAACAGAACATATAATGGACACATTCACAGTGATCTTATTATTTACAAGTAACTACAATGAGATAAGTATCCTTGTAAGAAATTGTATTTAAACATTCAATAGAAAATTAGATATAAATCTGATAAAATGAATTGAATTGATGATCACCTTGTATTATATCTGAAACATGGCATATGGACAGCATGTAATAAAATAATTATCTCAAGTTATAATAAATCATGAAGACAAAGGCTATCACCATCTATTATCACATTGAAACAAACAGAACCTAAACTAAAACATGATACACAAAAGATAAAGTTGTAATATGTATTATGTTTCATTCAAGTCTACGTGTAATTGTCCATACTCTAGTCCTAGGCCAAGATGAGGAACTGTTTACAAAATGATAGGTTTATAAAGGCCTCAGGAAAGATAACTGTTTATGTTCCTCAGATCAAATTTGTTTCAAAAATAAAGGGGGATGCAACCGCACTGATTTCACTAAATCCTCTAAAATTAACAACAAATCATTTTTGTTCATTCAAAATACATCATAGATATGATTGGAAGGTCTCAAGAGTGCCTCAAATCATTTTTAACATCATGGATCCCTGAATATCCTGAAAGAAAAAGAAAATAGAAGGATTTAAGATACATTTTCTATCATTAATTTACACAATTCGAATTGATATAACTGGCTACAGAATCTTGTGATTTTGTAGCTAGTTATAATAGTAAATGAAATCTCATTTTATTTAATGAATAAAACAAAACTAATTTAATAATGAAATATATCTTATCTAGCAAACCAAATAATCTAACTTAAGAATGAAAACAAGCATGATATTAATCTAAGAGATCATACCTGTAACTATGCAATCAAATCGTATCATGAAACCTTGGAGTTTACAATGGCTGTAGCAACCTCGACATTTTTAAATATCACATGACCTGTGGTTTTCAAATGTTTTTCTTTCCCTTGGATGACAGATTCAAGCCTGTGGTTTTCGTTTGTTAAAACATCGATCTTCTCTTTTAAAACCTTAACTTGTGACTATAGAAATGGGATATCCATATAATATCTTCGAATCCACGATGAACAGACCTCACACTTTGACTGTGTGGCAGTTGCATCAGAACAAACAAGATCATGGACTGGAGCACTCTCCATACAGATAGTAGATTTATTGCAAAGCTTGACACCTGGAAACTCTGGATTGTCTTTCAAACAAGGAGGCAAATATCGACAAAGTTATAGGGTCAGTCAGGGTGTGACCTGAATGACAAAGGGTCTTCCTCTGCAATGAATTTGTCAATTTCAGAGTCTGAGATTTCATTAACCTCAATCATGGTAATCGTGTTTGCATGAGAATTCGTCTTATTACGAAGACTCTGTGATATTAGCTTGCCATTTATTTTGTTTTTAAAATTGATATCAATATTACTCTTAAACCTCTTTCCTGTAGGTTTCTTTACAATTTTAACACAGTCCTTTGGATGTGTAATCTGTTGACTAGCCTATTGAATGACCTTGGGATCGATCAAGGGTTCATTGTTAGGGGAAGAGACACAAGTCTGCGAAGGTGAAAGAGATGTCGTTAGGTGGACAAGGGTTTCCTCAACAACAAGTTTATCTACTTCTCCCAATTCAAGGTTACCGTAACCATTTCAGGTTATAAATGAATCCCATCAGTCATCTTGTGACTCTAATTGATGTATGAGCAGGATTTTAACTAGGCCATGATGAAAAAGGCTAGAGTCTGACCTCTGTTTCTTATATCTTTTCCCCATTTTATAAAGACTCATGAGTAAGTAATATGGCATATTCAAAGGGAAACCCATAAAACTCATAAGCAGGCGTAAATGGTACAAAAATACAAGCCCAAAATGTCCCTCACATGTAACAAATTTCTTTACCACAGGGAGTAAATCATGCCCCCAAGCTTTTAGGAATGAAATTGGAATACCTCTATCACAACTTGTTATTTTCCGAGATGTAAACATTAGGGTCCAAGGGACTTCCTCCACTTTTGCGTTTTTAAACCATTTTTGACCGCTCGCTGGTAACCCTGTGGCTTGACTCAGGAACTCCTCGGTAACCTCCAATTGCACATCACCAACTTTTTCTCTACAACCATCAAAGGATAAGGAAAATTCTTGGGAAAACTATAAATTAAAACCCTGAAACTTCTTGATGAAAACGAGCCAGCCATTTCTTTCCAAATATTCTCTAGCATCGTCGTATGAGAGCAGGGTTTGGATACCATTTGGTTCAATTCTTACGAGAGAAGCCATACTGGACGGGAGGGTAATCAAACAAACACAGCATACAGGTAGGGTTCGTGAAAACAAAACAGATCCATAACCCCGAGCCCAACAATGAACGGTGTAAAGACTAATAAGATGGGATAGTCGTTTAATTAAAATGCATGGGAAGAGGTTTGTGAAACCTGAGGCCATCCCAAGGGATAATGGCAATCTGCAAGTCGTATGCCACCTTTTCATTCTGTACGAGCTAGGACCAAAACATGAAAATGAAAATGAGTGCACACATCATGGGTTTGATTAAAAAGTTTGGGTAAGTCAAAAATCAAGAGTTTTGTAAAAAAAAACATAGCCAAGAATCAAACCAAAACCATACAAAAATCAAATGGTGAGGGTCTTTTGTTCATAAAACCATCAATCTCTTAGGCATGCTTAGAATTGAAAGGATCAAAAACAAAGAGGGTAATATCTTCATGGAAAGGAATCAAAACTCCATAATAAATTATATAAACAACTTGCCTTCAATGAAATTTTAAAACATAATGGTAATTGCAGTCGCAAGTTTTAATGCTTTCAGTCATGAAAACAAAGCATGAATAGACAATAGTTAAAAGCGACAATTTACAACTGTCGTTTTGGAAACTACTCATGAAGAGTAATAAAATTTCATGACCCTATGTAGGCAGCTATGTAGATTATTCAGATGATATAATAAAAATAACAATTATATTATTCCTGCCAACAGGTTCACCCCCTCCTGGGCTACGTCCACAAAGATCTGGCTTCTCTTCTCTTTTATTTATTCTTCTACAAAATCAGTGTCGTGTGCATTTGTTGGTGTCTTATCTGAGTTATACCTTCAACATGATTGACCCAGGTTTAGGTCGACTGGGATCCAACAAAGCCTTCAAAACTATCGTCCCTCCTGGTAAACCAGAAGGCAGCGCAACGCATAGAGTGCACTGCGCAATCTCACCCGAGATAGTCCTAATGGGTGAATGCAATAGTCAAGTTCTTGCAGTCCAGGAATGCATGGGGATATGTGACTTGCACGCTGTGAATCCTATCTAAATATTAAAGAAATATATTGTCATTCTCATTCGTGCATGTAATGTAAATAGATCCATTGATTCATTCATACATCATTCTAACATTTACTCATAGACAGTAAAAGAGATACAAACATTCAATCAAATAACACAGGTTTTACCATGGTTCACCCCCCCTAGGCTACGCCCACAAAGATCTAGCTCTCTAGCTCTTTTATTATGGTAGTTACAAAACTACATCACCGCGCACTTTATAACTCGTTCTTAATCGGGTCAAGATATATTATGAGGCAAACTATATCACACCAAGATCCTCAGCCTATTATCTAACCCTCAAGATCTACCCTTATGACACTCTACAGTTCAACAACTTACAAGATTCGATCGGATTACAGTAGTGTTACAGACTTAGCTACTTCTTCTCACGCGAATAACACTCCATAACTCTCTCTCCTTGAACTCTCTTAGGTATCTATACATATGATTTTTTGGCTCAACAACCATCACAATGTATTAAAAAAAAACTAACCCTAGCATCGTTAGGTCTCTCATGCATACACACATTCTTCTCTTCCTTCTAGTTGTCCTTTTCCACGTGCATTCATTTCTTCCCAAAATAGCCTTTCTTTCGGCTTCGTCCTGCTTCTAATAGGCCCCTAAAAATGAAATGTGGCTCGTCCCGAGCCACCTAACCCTTGTGTGTTTCATAGATATATCTTGTGATCACTTGGAACTTCTTTGTGAGCTTCATTGCTTGCGTTTGGGCCTATGTGGTCTTCTCCTTGAGTGCGTCCAATACCTGCACTGCAATCTCATCATTGACCATCCTTGCACATTCTACCTGGGTTTGTGCCATATATTTTTTTTCTTCCTCTGCCTATGAAATAACCTTTGTTTCTCTCTCCTAGAGTGGTTCCATTTAATATTGGCACTCATTTTTCTGTGTCTGCACAACTATGGGTTTTGCCTGCAGTTTCTTCATGTCCTACGCTCCTTTGACGTGCTCCATGATCAAAATTTTCTTATGCCTCTGCTTGAGGTCCTAGATAGTTGCACTTATCCTTTCTGCTTCCTGGTCCCACTGTTGGACCTGTTGATCCTCTTCCAGCTTCATCCATAGTTGTGTTTCTTTCTCGAACAAGTCATCCACTGCGTGGACTTGTCACTCTATCTCCTTTATCTGCATTATTTCCTCATGTTTCCTTTTATCCTTCACCTCTGGTGGTGTGGCAGGTGTGAGTTTCCCCCAGAGGTGATCGATCTTATGTTGGTATTGATCGATTGGTTGCACAATATGAAAAATCTTCTCTATCACCATGAGTTCATTTGTCTATGAGTTCTTTGGGATTTTCTCATAGGCTACGACCACTTTCTACTCCATCCCATTCATGCAGTCCTTCTCATATTTGGTCTCGAGATTAGCCTGCTCGATTATCAATTCCATATAATCTTGATTGTCCTTCGTCTGCTACAATTTTGTTGTATTTGTACATGCATGAGACTGTACCTCTTATGTAACGCTAAACTCCAGTTTATACAAGGCCTTGGTTGGTATCTGCTTCAATACCAACTGTATTTGAGCCAAGTCCTTTAGAGGTGTCTTCCCCATGATTTCTTCCATGTGCAACATGTTGGGTGTGACGTGAAATGTTGAGCTTGACTATGTTGTCATATGGATTATGTCCTTCTCTCTTAATCTAGATTCACCTCCTATTTGTGATGTTGATGGCCCCATTTATATGTTGTTGTGGGCTACCTGCACTTCTCTGAGTTTCCTGAGGAGTTGATGCATGTGGGCCAACTCTTCCTCAATTCTGTTCGTTTGGAACACAACATTCTCGAAATCCTCAACTGTGCAATACTGAATCATGTGGGCCACCATGTCTGCATCATCCTCGGTGATCGCGTACTTTGGGGGAGCTTTGTGTACCTTCTCCTTCTTGCACACAAATCGCGTCTAGGTGACTGGCCTCTTAGTCTGGCCTTGCTCTTGTGGAGTAACACTTGATGTAGTTCCATGTCCTACCTTGGTCTGTTTTTGTTGTACCTGGGGCGCCTGTGTGTTGTTCTTATTCCCCGCCTGGGCATCTGTCTTGGATGTCCCTAATTTTTCTTTTGTGCCTTGTTCTGACCTATCCTTAGTTTCTTAGGCATTGTTACCTCCTTGGGTTGTGTCTATTCATGTCTTACCTCCTCCTCTATCTTTGTGGGTACTTCTCGAATGAGAACTGAAATCCTCCAATCATCTTCCCAATCCTTAATGGCGATATCTATGTCTTCTTGCATGATGAAGTAGCACAGTTGTAGCCATTTATTGTCGGGATCTTTCCATGCCTGGATCCACATCGCATATCTAGTGGCTTTGAGGTTGTCTATTCCCTAGTACTGTGTGATTTATTCTGGTGTTACCCTCCAAGTGTTGGTGATTTTATCTTGTATGTCACTGAGATAACCTTTGAATATAGTTTCATTCTCTTTTCTATTCTTGGAGTCTGAAGCGGCCCCGAGTGATAATTATCGCGCTCCATGGCAAGGAGTGGGTCTAGTGGAAAAAAATGAATACTTCGGCTCCTTCCATCCAATCATGGATATTAGGATGAGTAGCCATGAATAATGAAATTATGTCGCCAGATCCTATGCATCCTTGCAGTCATATAGGAATAGATTCAACAAATAAGGGGCCCAACTGAGTGTGGTTCCCCTGGCACATTGTGCTACAGTTGCGACAACCCCGACCGAGAGTTCTTCCTTGCAGAATTTCCTGAGTAATTTGCATGCCATAATTTTTGTGTCCATTCTTGTCACGGTGTCACTATTACACCTGATGATGATTCCACGCTACCCCCTTTCGGTGCCATATTTATTCTTCATTTCACCGGCCAGTACTTTCTCCTTTGTTTTTTCCTCCAGGAACTGCGTGGGATCCTCCCCCCGTGATGGAATCCCTATGATGTAAGTGATGAGCTCTACGTCTATTGAGATGATTTGTTCCAGCCATAGGTATCCGCCATGTGTGAGTAAAATTAGTTTCTTGACGCATTTTTTTGCATACTGGCTCCTCCCAAAGTGTGGTAGGTCCAACAAACCTAGAATCTCGGTTTTGGCTAGTCTTGCTGCCCATTAGACTGGTTGATTAATCGGCTCACCAAAGGGTCCTATACCCACAGTCTATAGGTAGAATCGCTTGGCGAACTCTGGGAACTTGTCTATGTCTGTCACATCATGGTATGAGTACCTCAATTTATTTATGTCACCTAACAAATTTTCTAGTACACGTACCCCTTACAGAATGCGTGGCAAGATAATGGCAGTGGTGGGTTTCCTGCGTGGTGACCTAAGTACCATCTTCTTGCTCTTTTGTTTTGGTGGATGGCTCGAGGTTTCAGCCTCCATTTTTCATTATTTTTCATACTCCTATGGTCAACCAGTGACATCTTCCATTGCTCCCTCCTGTGGCTGTCTGTGATCTTTCTGGTGCGGCCATTTCTTCCGGATTTGGAGTCGTCCCATTGACTCTCGGGGCTTCTATAGGGTTTTTGGGTTGCACTTGGTTTCCTGCGTACTCACCCTATTGGCCATGTCCCTCTTTTGGCATATCAATGTCCAAACCCGTTGGTTTTTTTTGTTGGGTTTCCTTCACAATGGGTGTGGGGATTCCTAGTGTTGTATCAAGCGACAAGATTTCATCCACATTGATGAATTTTGGGGGCTGATATGGTTGTTGTTCGCTTCCCTGTGGTTGTGATTGTGTTCTGGTACTACTTTGGGGATTTTTGGCAGTATATCTTAGTTATCCTTGTTTGGGTGGTTCCATGGTGGTAAATATTCCATTCACCGAGCTCAATGGCCTCTGCAACCTTCACTCTCTTCTTTGTATGCTCTATGTTCTACACCTTCCCCAATTTCACAATAACCTTTCCGCTCTCGTGTTCTTGCTTTGTATCGATGTCATGTGAGGCTTTTCGGAGACGTTACTGTGATTATTCTTTAATTGAACCACCAATTCCCTCATACTTTCCATTGATTTACCTTTCCATCGCTAGTTGGTGTGATTAATGCGGCGTCCCATCAATCATTTCTAGCATTCAATTTCGATAGTCGTCATCAATTGGTGCTTATTTTTCCATATCTGCCTTTCCCGCTTGTTTCCACTTTATAGTGACCATTGGTCTTGTATCCATCAGGCTATCATTGTCGAGAGTGCGTGATCATTCTATTTTTGGTGCAGTATGACTCTTTTGTTATCTTTTGATGTCCTGCACTATATTTTTATTTTTATTTTTTTTCTACGCAGTGACTTTCAGGTTGCGGGTGGTCGACTATCCTTGTACAACTTCAATTAGCTCTCATTGATTATCCCTCTGATTTTTGTGCCTCCTAATTCCTTCAACTATACATCTCCCCCATCTGTGACATCTTTTACTTTATATGGTCCTAACCAGTGCATTCTGATTTTTCCTCGATGTTGAAGGGATTTATTGTCATACATCAACACTAAGTCTCCTTCCTTGAAAGGTTTCCTTTTGATATGTCTATCATGCCAATAATTTTCCCTTGCTTTCTAAAATTCTTGGTGGAACCCTTATAGGATCTTATCTTCCTCCATGATCATTAGTTGATTCAACCTATCCTATACTGCACCTTGTTCTTTCATGTTCATAATCGTTGCTACGCGTAGACTAGGTACCAAAAATTCTAATGGCACCACTGCTTCTTTTTCGTATATGAATCTGAATGGAATTTATCCTATCAAATTATCACATGTGGTCTTGTATGCCCATAATACGAATGGTATATTTAGGTCCCAATAATCCCTATTGACATTGAAGATCTTCATTGGTGCATTTTCAAGGATTTTGTTAAAGGCTTCTATTGTTCCATTTGCTTGTGGTTGATATGGTGTACTCTTTTGATGATGGAATTCAAATTACTCATTCATAGCCTTAATATTACTGTTGATGAAGTGAGTGTCTTGGTCACTCATAAAAATCCTTGGGAAACCAAATCTAGAGATCACTTGCTCAAACATGAAGTGTGTTATTGTCTCTGTGCTGCAATATTTGACTAGTGTTGCTTCCACCCATCTTGTCAGGTATTTTGTCACGGTGATGATGTACCTCGATCCTATCCTCTTTGTTGGTGGGTGAATTGGTCCCAAAAAATCTATTACCCATTTGTCGAATACTTGAAAAGTTATCATAGGGGCATCTCACCCCTTATATTTGGTTTACCAACCCTCTGACATACATCGCATCTATGGAAATATTATTTTTAGTCTCTGTGAATGGTCGACCACCATAGTCATGTGCGAAATACCTTCTGCATGGTATATTTTCTTGTATAATGTCCTCATGTTATTCCCTCATAGGCTTCTTCTAAAATCCTTGTCTTTTCATGTTCTAGCACACATCTTCTCAAGATGTTATCTGCACCCATTTTGTATAAGTGTCCTACAATCATCTGATAGTCTGTAACCCAGAATACTAGGTTTTTCTTCTGCATGGTCTTATATTCATGTGGTGTAGTCCCTGTACTCAAGTATTGGATAATGTCTATGAAGTATTCATCAGCGATCTTGATTGAAAATAACAGTGCGTCCGAAAAGTTGTCCTCTAAATTTGTAGGTTTCTCCCCGTTCATGACCCTTGACAGGTGATCAAGTCCTGCGTTCAACTTCCCTAGATTTAATTTACTTCAAAATCAAATTCTTGAAACAATAGTAGCCATCTGCAAATTCTCCCCCCCAACACTGGCTTGTTGACTAGGTACTTGAACGTTGAATGGTCTGTGAACATCTTGAAATGTTTCCCCAGTAAGTAATTTTTGAACTTCTGAAGCACGTAGACCATAGCTAGGCCTTCCCTTTCTATAGTGTTGCAGTTCTCCTTCGATTCTAGTAGTTTTCAGCTAGCAAATGTTATAGGATGATCCAATTCCCATGTCCCTGGTTGTGCCAGAATAGATCCAAGTGCTATGGTCGATGCATATACATGTACGTGGAATGTCTTCTCCCAGTCTGGGAATACTAATATTGGTGCGGTTACCATATTTTCTTTCAGCATATCTAGACCGTGTTGACAATCCTCATTTCACTAGAACTTTATATATTTCCCTAGTAGTTTCTCCATTGGCACAGTGATCTGCGCGTACCCTTTTATAAAATTTCTATAGTATCATGTGTGTCCCAATGTCTCTCTTAGTTGACAAACTATTTTTGGTGGTGGCAAGTTAACGATTACTGCAATTTTGGTAGTATCTACTAGTAAACCTTTCTTGCATACTATATGGCTCAATAGTATCCCAAACGATGTTCTGAAGATGCACTTATTGATGTTTAATGATATATGGCACTACCTGCATCTTTCTAACATCATCCAAAAGACTATTACATGGTCTTTTAATAGACTATAAACTGTCCAATCGTCCAAGTATACCTCTAGAAACTGGCGGATAAATTCTTTAAATCCAGCTATGACTACTCTGGAAAATATTTTTGGTGCATTATTCAGTCCAAATGGCATGACCATGTACTGGTAGGATCCCTATTCTATAACAAAAGTGGTCTTGTATCTATCATCTGGTGCTATCTTGATCTGATGGTATCCTGAAAATCCATCGGTGAATGAATAAAATTCCTGTCCTCCTATGTTCTCCAACACCTCATCCGTGAACGGTGTAGGGAATGGGTCATGTAGGCACACATCATTCAAATTCCTCAAGTCAATGCATATTCTTATCCCACCTTATTTTTTCTCTTGAAATACCATCGGTCTTATCCATTCTGATTCTTCCAGAGGTTCTATGATTCCATCTTCGAGCATCCTATTGATCTCATCTTTGAATTTTTTCTTATATATCGGATTAAGTCTGTATGGTCGTTGCATGATTGGTATTGCCTCAACTCCAAGTGGTATATTCATTTCACCTAGCTCTCTTGCTATTCCCTTCATTTATGTGAACATTGTGGGGAAAAGGTTGTTGTACTCACACAGTAACTCTGTTATTCTTTCCACTATTTTCCCATTGTAGTAGTCTCCAATGTTGGCCATTTTTGGTTTCTCAATTGTCCCAATGTTGACTTTATTCACCTTGATGAGTGCAACAATTACTTCTAATTCTATAGGTGGACCTCCCACTTCTCTTTCACCTTCATATTTCTCAATCTGAATATCCCATAGATCATGTTCATCTGGTACTTCTTCCTACACATGGTAGCATGACAACAATTCTTTCACTATCTGTCTGTTCCATTGTTTTTCCTCTGTTATGAGTTCAACTTTTGGTTCCAGCTTAATGAATAACACCCCTATTATTTGTTTAAGTGTTGTATATATGTTGGGGTTCTCATGCTCAAATGAGAAAGTGACTGCAAAGTTATGTTGTAGTACTTTCCATCTCATATTTCCTTTGTGCAGTTCTTGATCCGTATACCATTTTGTTCAGATTCCCTCTAAGGTGTGTACAAAATTATGAGGCCATTCTTCTGGGGTGTAATTTTCCACAACACTTTTCACTTCTCCAAGTGTTCCACTATTGCCCCATGTCCATCATACTTTTGTTGTTGGTTTCTTCTATGTTTTGCAACAAACATTATGCACAGTAACCACTTACATTGGTACCAATCCTTGATTGTTTCCTTGTGTGCTCCCCACCATATTGTGAGTGTGGCCTTGAGTGCTACATCTAATGCTAAGAGTCTCTGATTTTCTAACACTTCATCTTCATAATGTGTCAAGAATGCTTCTAGATTGTTTACCCCATGGAAACTGGGTGGTTCCCTTATCTCTGTACCTACCCATCTTATTGCGCAGTCTATTCTCTCTCATCTTCTTGTGGGAACTTTGTGTAGCCTCTGTTGCCAGTTCTCTAAACCCGTATCTGAGTCTAACACACATGAGGTAATGCTCCTCCAACTGAGTATCCCATCTGCAATTGGGTTTACGTAATCGTCATATTGTGCAGTTGTTTTGTACAACTCGATAATTTCCTCTAAGTCCAATAAAGTAGGCTCTACGAACCTTTCCCCTTCTGATGGGTCTAATGGTGCAATGACCATGTATTCTCCTGACTTGAAGGTCATTTTTTGTGTTTTTAAGTTGATTGTGGCCTGGTTATCAAACGCCCAATCCAAGTCGAGCAATGTTGGGTAAGGTTTTGTGTCGTTCACTATCTCTATTACTTCGAAGTAATATTTAGTGTGCACTCCATCCAGGTCTATTGTTACTCCTTTTAGTCTCCCAATTGGTAGAAATCTGTGTTGATTTTCCAATTTCAGCTGAACAGGTGAATATCCTAATGTGGGCTCTCCCATAAATTGCCATGTCTTCTTGGGTAATACATTGACTTCAGATCCTAGATCCAGTATGATATCTCCCATGTTGAAATATCCAATATTGGCGTTCAACCTGAACTCCCTACTATTTCTTCTCCTTGTATGTAGGTGATTGACTATTTTTTCTTCTAGCTTTCCTTCTTTCTCTATGCTACATATTTCTAATATATTTTGTAATACTTTGAAAGAGGATGGATCATTTAGTAATTTTACACATGATTGTAAAAATCCTTTGATTGTACTTACTTGTCTCGGGGGCTTCATTTCTTTGCTATGATCCAACGATGGAGGCATCGCGTACTCCGGTACTTCCTTACTATGTTGCATGGTTGAGGTCGATGCTATTCCAGGATTCATAAATTATTTTCTGTCTTGCTTAAATGTTTCCTTCTTGTTCTGTGCGTCAAAATGCTTCCTTGGTTCGACATTCTTCTTCACCCATTGGTGTTGTACTGGCTCTTGTCGTACTGCATTGTTTCCTTTTTTAGCTCCTCCACGTGTAACTATGTTGATGTTTCTTCCTTCATCCCTCGCTTCTGCTGAAATCCATTGAACATTCTAATTTCTCTGATTCCTTTTTTCCTAGATCTTCCCTAATGACATAGGACATTCTTTCTTATCATGATCTGATGCACAACAATATATACAAGTCGTTGGTGGAAGTGGACATTCTCTTGCATAATGTCATGGTTGTTGACAATTGTGACATACCACTGGTCCTATACCTCTTCCAAAGCCTCCTATTTCTCTTTCTCCACCTCTGTAGCCAGCTCAATCCCCTTGCAACGCGTTATACTAAGGCACCTAGTTATACTGTACAGTATTGTAGTGGGGTTGCGTTGCATTGTACTATGGTTGTGTTGTGTTATATGGTTGTTGTGGAGTATTATACTATTAATGTGAAGTTTTGTATGGGGATGGTACCTAGTTAAACTGAGGTGTGTCTTGCACGATCATCATTTCTTCCTGCACCCTATATGTGTCTGACGTCCTTTCCCACATCAGATCCATGGTTCTGCAGTCTTTGTCATTGTGGTCTACTGACTTGTAAAAAGTGCAGCATGCATTCTTTAGTACTGTCTGGTATTTCTACATCATAGAACAATGATATGGATCATGCTCATGCATCTTGCAAATTTCACACCAAGGTCCTCCTATTGGTAATGGATTTGGCATCTGTCTTGCCATATACTACACGAATGTTGGACATTCATTCTTATGGTGCCCTTCTGTTTTACATGTGGTACACCAAACAACTTCACTCTTGTCCTTACTTTTGTTCTGGTTTAGCTATAATGTTAAGTTATTTATATCCTCCTTCATCTCCTCGATGGCTGGGTCTGTCTTCCGATATTGTTTTTCTTCTATTTGCAGGGATTCCTGTAGAGCCTCTACCTACGTCTGAAACTTTTATTGTCGTAGTGGATATTTTAATTGTGGTAATAGTGAATTGATGAACAAGTGCCTATGTTGCATATCTGTCATGAGATATTTCAACTTTCCTTTCAGTTTCTTGAATCTCCGGTCATTATCCCATACAAATTCTCCTGGTTTCTATCTAATTTTTATCATCTCGTTCATGCACTGGTCTTTTGAACTTGGCTTCTGAAACTCATTTATCAACAACTTATTAATATTCGCGATAGTTCTAGTTGTCCCTGGTGGATTGTTTTTAGCTAAACTCATATACCAATCCAGTGTGTGATCCCTTAGTGTGATATCTAGTTTTGGAATTTTAGTGTCCGCGTCTGTGATCTATTTTTCTTCCCAGATATTTTCACAAATAAGAAGGTGCTTCTCCGAGTCCTTCGACGCTTCTCCTTTGAATTCTGGTAACTTGATGGTGGGATCATGTCCTTCCATATTGAATGCTAAACTACTACCTCCGCGTGGTGTAGATACTTCACTAATGCTTCCTGAACTAGCTCCCCCAGTTGTTGTTCCTTGTGTATATGTACTTCCTACTATCTTCCTTCTCCCGAAATTTGGTCATCTAAATGGTGGTGTTCTTTTTGGTGTGTTAGTCACACATGGGTTTATGGGTTCCACAATGACATTAATATGGATAGTATTGTTTCCTTATATTACCTTTCTTGGACCTCTTGTCTTCCTCTCTTATGTTGCACATAGGATTTTCTCAATTTGGTCCACATCCTGAAGATCCTCTACCTCCTCTTCATCACTTGAAAATCTTTCCCTTGCAGTTGCGGATCTCTTCTTGGTGTTCACCTTATATTGGTAGGGTACTCCACTGCGCATATTTCCAACTGTCGCCATGATATTCTTTATCTGGTCATTGTCCATCATGATTGGGTCCAAGGCTTCCCCATTCTTTATTTTATCCCTTTGTCCTTCTATTTCTCCTTTTTTTATGTCAGGGCTTCCTCTCTTCCCCCATGCACATAGGGAAGTTTAGTTGTCAGACTCCATTGTCATGACACCTTTGTTATAGAGAAATATCTTAATAGAAGTATACAGCGATATAATATACCTTCCTCGAGGCCCACGTAGAAACTCTTTCTCTATTGCATTGTATGACTTCGCAATACCTACTGCAAATTCTATTATAAATCCTACTACAATACTGTCGAGCCAAAACTCTACTGCATGGGTGAATTTGTTATTCACCTGCTGTAACTACATGATTTGAACCAAGTTCCACTCTAACTGTCATATCTGATTTGTTATGTGGTTGTATTTCAATCTCAATATCCACTCCTATAATAAGTGTGGAAAATCACATAAAAATACTGTTGAAATTACTAAGACAACTGAAAGGGGGGGTTAATCAGTTGTTACTGTGCTTAAACAATTTTAATTCAATTAAACCATTTTTAATATTTCTCTAAGTGACAATCAATATTATACTACATATGGACAACATAGATAATGAGCACCACTCACACATAAGATATACACAGAGACAGATTTTCACGAGGAAACCCATAAAGGGAGAAAACCTCTTCTTCTTTGAAATGATAGGCAGTCTTATAAGTTTTATACATCATCTATAATTGAGCACCAACTCAATGTGAGGGTACTACCTCTATTTTACGAGCTCCAACTTGTTTGAGAAAACCAACTCTCTGGTTTCTCTAGCACCCACTAGAAGGAAAAAACAACTCCCTAAGTGTTCCAACACCAACTGGATGGAAGCACCAACTTCCAGTCACACAGGAACCAACCTGTATAACAGAGAACAAATGTTCTCCCTTGCACCACCCTGCTACCCTGGTTTTTCTGGCTGCAACCAGATGGAAGCTACAACTCCCTATGTTCAAGCACCCACTTGAACCTCCGAGGACAATAGTCCTCCCTAGCACCTCCATACCACCCTTATTACAAATAAATGATTGAATAAACAACAACACAGATAAATCAATTCTTACCACTTCTTCATTGTTCTGTAATTCTTCTATGCTACACTGTTCTTTTTCTCTATTCATACTTGGCTTGACTTGCTGTCTCTTTCTATCTATTCTTTCTCTGTCCTTCTAATGCTTTTTGATATGTGCACATTTTTCTCTCTTCACCTTTTCTCTTCTGTTCAACTTCTGTTCCTTATCTCTGATCTTTCTTCACACTGCGCATATTGTAGTTTTATCTTTCTACAGTTCAACTCATTTTTCAGTCAGAACAACCAACTTTGCACAGTCGTCTCATATCTTCTTTTATTCACACACATCTCAGTAACTGAATCACCAACCGATCAAGAATCATGAATCAATTTTGCTAACTGAATCGTAACTGATCAATTAACTGTGAGGTGAAACAATATCCCTCCAATCATATTCGAATTCACCTGCACCGTTGGATTACAAGAAACAAAATGTCTTTTGCATTTCGTATTTTGGAAATTCACGATTTCGCATGTCGCAAATTCCTGTTGCGAAGAATCTCGACTCTCCAAGTTGTGATCCCCGAAATGGATCCAGATCAACGGTCCACAAAACTTCATAATCTGATCCCTTCTTTTCCTAATCAAATGGCTAATGGGATTTCGGTGTTTTTCCCTTCGAGTCTTCGAGACTCACAATAGTCCCTTTAGGAATTTTGTGATTTCGCATGTCGCGAATTCCTGAAACTCCATGTTGCGATCCCCGAAATTCCATGTCGCAATTTCGCATTTCGACATTTCACGATTTCTGTGGTGAAGTGTTTTGACACTCCAACTCCTGGTAACCAAAACCTACACCAAAAGGTGTTTTTCACATTTCGACATTTCGACATTCCTGTGGTGAAGTGTTTCGACACTCCAACTCCCAGTATTCGGAACTCTGAAATGGAGTTATTTCCTGGTCAGTGAAACTCTTTGTTGATGTGCCTATTCCAGGATTTCAACATTTCGCATTTCACAACTTTGGGACTCTTGTGATGAAGAGTCTTGACTCTTGACTCCTCCAACTCTCAGTATCTGAAACTCTGAAATGGAGTTATTTCCCGATCTGTGAAACTCTTTGTTGATGTGCCTATTTCGGGATTTCAACATTTTGCATTTCGCGACTTCGGGACTCCTATGATGAAGAGTCTCGACTCTTGACTTCTCCAACTCCTAGTATCCAAAACTCTAATTTCTCGGTCTGCGAAACTCCGAAATGGAGTCTTTGACATGATCTGATCTATCGCATTTCAATATTTTCTCCCATGAGTTGCTTCCTTGACTCCTAGAGTTTACGGTTCTGATCTTTCCATGTGATCATCGTTGCGTTGTTGGTATTGCCACTTTCTCTTGTTCATCATCATCGGGCTGAGCTTGCCATCAATGAAAAACAAATACTCTACCTTATGTCTGCCCATAATAAATATGCCAACAATCTCCCCCTTTGGCATTGATGGAAACCCCTTGAAGAACATCCAACTATACTACTGTAGCATCCTTGAAATTACCAGTAGAATCCTTGAAATTACCACACTTTCTCCCCCTTTGACATCAGTGTCAAAAATGAAACACGCTCCCCCTGAGCTGTTGCAGTACATACTCCCCCTGTCAACTATGAGCAACTTAGAAATACAACAGATATTCAATAAGTACTCTCCCTGACCAAGTGAACAGATTAGACGAAAGAATTTATAACCCCCAACTTTTGACGAAGATATCCAAAAGGGGTCGTTGCTAACGGTTTAGTAAATATATCAGTTATATGTTTTGTTGAAGGAATATAATTCATCTGAACAATTATGTTTGTAACTTGTTCTCTGAGAAAATGGTATTTTATTGGTATGTGCTTAGATTTTGAATGAAGTACAGGATTCTTAGAGAGACTGATGGCACTGGTGTTATCACTTTGAAGTGAAATGGGATCAGTATAAGTTACCTTCAAATATGCAAGTGTTTGTATCATCCATAAAATCTGAGTGCATCATGTAGCAGGAGAAATGTACTATGCTTCTGTAGTTGATAAGGAAATAGATCCTTGATTTTTACTAAGCCATGCTACTAATGAGTCGCCCAAGAAGAATGCACCTCCACTGGTGCCTTTTCTCTCATCAACACAGTTTGCCCAATCTACATTTGAATAAGCAGTTAACTGAAAATTTTGATTTTTGGGATACCACAGACCATAATTCATTGTTCCCTTAAAGTATTTGAATATCCTTGTGACAACTACCAAATGACTTTGTTTAGGAGCAGACTGATAATGACCTACCATTCCAGCAGCTTGCATTATATCAGGACGGGATGCTATGATGTATAGAAGACTTCCTATCATAGAGATATATGTCCTTTGATCAACATTCGGTGAAATATCATCTTTACTGAGATTGCAACCAACCACCATAGGTGTGCTAACAGAAGAGGAATCCTCCATCTGAAATTTCTTCAACATCTCTTTCAAATATTTTTCTTGAGAGATAAATATTTCTGCAGAACTCTGATTTACTTGTAAACCAAGAAAATATGACAGTTCTCCTATCATGGACATCTCAAATTCTATTTCCATAGAGTTAGAAAACCACTGGACAAATGATTCATTAGTACAGCCAAAAATAATATCATCTACATAAACCAAAACAACTAGTAAATTATCACCTTCAGACTTAATGTAGAGGTTGTTGTCAACAATACCTTTCTTGAACCCTTTGTCTTGTAAAAATTTGTCCAGTCTATAATACCAAGCTCGTGGTGCTTGTTTCAGTCCATATAAGGCCTTCTTTAGCTTGCAAACATAATTAGGATTATCCATCAATGAGAATCCTTCAAATTTCTCCATATATACTTCTTCCTCTAGATCTCCATTAAGAAATGTTGACTCAACATCCATATGATAAACTTTAAAGGTCTTATGACATGAATAAGCAAGAAACATTATGACGGCTTCCAATCTTTCCACGGGTGCAAAAGTTTCATCAAATTCCTGACCTTCAACTTGTGCACACCCTTTACAGACCAATCTGGCTTTATTTCTAACTTGTCCTTTTTCATTCATTTTATTCTTGAACACCCATTTGGAACCTATTACAGTTTTATCTTCAGGTCTAGGGAAAAGCTCCCAAGTATTGTTCTTCTTAATCTGATCAAGCTCTTCATTCATTGCTCTAACCTAATCATCATGCTAGCTGGCTTCATAAAAAAATTTAGGTTCAGTCATAGATAAAAAAGAAACATGAGATTGTTCTGAGTCTTTAATCAATTTCCTTCTTATCTGAACTCCTTTATTTATATCTCCAATAATCTGATTTTCAGGATGATTCTTTCTAACAATTATGAGAGGTGATTTTTCTTCTTTCTGCTGATTTGTGTCAGCCTAAGTATTCATATCTTCATCTGATTCATATTATTCCCTTTATGATCCTTGGACCTGTTCAGCTTCATCTTCAACTATATCTTATGTGCTTGGTTCAACATTGCTTACATTTCTGACCAAGATTTCTTCATCAACTTTTATGTCTATACAATCAACTAGTTTATGCAGTCTCTTATTGTAACATATGTACCCTTTACTATTTGTAGCATAACCCAAGAATATACCTTCATCAGCCTTGTCATCATATTTGCCAATATTTTCATCATTGTTCTTGATATAACATTTACTCCCAAAGACTTTAAAATGCTTGATTGAAGCAGGTCTTCCAAACCATAGTTCATAAGGAGTCTTGTCACTGTGTGG
>ML777857.1:133425-166146 GCA_009831015.1 Picea engelmannii | reverse complement strand
CATGATTGGTACATACTTGGTACATGGTTGGATGCACTTGTTTATGGTACAGGTTGATTACAGGTTATTTGGTACAGGTTGGTGCATGGTTGATGCACTTGTTTATGGTATAGGTTGATTACAGGTTGAGGTACAGGTTGATGTATGGTTCAGATTTATTGGTACATGTTTACAGTGGTATATCTCACAGTGACAGGTTGACAGTGGTTCCATCATTCTAATTCTACTTCAGGGTGGCAAGATGGGGCAAGGATAGGTGGTTGTAGCCGGAGAACATAGGGGGTTGTAGCCTCCTTCTGGTTGTATCCAAAGAATTGGGGATTTGGAGCTTCCCTCAGGTTGTAACCTGAGAAACTAGGGGGTTGGAGCCTCCTTCTAGTTGCAGCTGGAAAACAAAGGAAGTTGGTGCTTCCAATGAATGTAATTCTTCAAGACATATAAGAAAAAGCATTTCGTGGTTTTCTCCCGATTTGGGTTTCAACGTAAAACACTGGTGTACTGTGTATGTGTATGTTTGTTCATTTTTTCATTTCTTATTTACTCTGAAGTTATTGGATGATAATTATTCAATGATATAACACTTGGATTATATGGTTAAAAAGTATTAAATTTCTCTATTACTGATTCATCCCCCCCCTCTCAGTAATCCAACACTTTTCACAACTTTTCAAAGAATGTCTAAAGGTATCTCTCTAGTTCAACCTAGATTAATAAACCATAACAAAGGACCACCTATAGTATTTAATGCAAGCCATTGAACTTTAATCATTAGGAAATAATATTTTGTATGCAGATCATCTATGTTTACCTTTGTAGGTAGGGCTACTACCTAGTTTTATAATGTCTATTAATTCCATACACAATTGGAAAGAATTAAAAGATACTAGGGATTCTACCTAGTTTTATAATTTGTATGTTAATTCCATACACAATTCAAATGAATTCAAAGATACTTTCATGACAAAATTAAACAATGATGAGACCCTATGATCATTATCTCTACAAATTACCAAATTAAAATTGATTCAAAGGAAAATTCTAGGGACTTTAAGACAAGATATTGTACCTTGTATCACTACATTCCCATGAACTAAATACCTTTAGAGATATTAACATTAGAATTTTTTTATCACCTCAAAAGTGCTCATTTATTCCACTTTGAATAGTTATACACAAATACATCACTATTATAATGCATAACCTTCATTTATAGCCTATTTATACCATCATTTAACCTCAAACATGCCATAATCCTCCTAGTAAAATGCTTAAATTGACCAAAGTTGGTCGACACATATATTTCCCCCATTATGTGCACTCGAATAGTGTATAAATACCCCCTAAAAGACGTGCTTCCCCTTAAAATCATTAATTTTGACATTTTATGGCTCCCATTAATCTACCCAAATTGTTTTGATGGGATGTTAGTTACATGTGGAACATTTTAAACCCTAATTGGTATTTTTAACTTTGATCCAATCATGTTTAACCACTATAATGAAGACCATGTCAAGGGGGTATTCCACTACATATTTATAAATAAATCACTTGAGGTCACTCCATCCATCCATTCTCACAAGTAAGGTTATTCTTCCATAATTAAATTAGAATCTTGTGGACCCATTTCTCTTGATTTCATCCTTATAGCATCTCTGGCTTATTCATCAACCAAGGTTGGATCTACAAGTAGACCAATGAATCCAAGGAACCATCCCAAGGAGGGGCTTAGTATCCCATTTGGATTCAACAAACCCATACATTAGGTTCTAATTATTTCTCTTCTTCATGGGGTAATGTAAAACTTACATTATTTCAATTATGTTCCTGTTAAGTAGATTTTATTTCATGCTTCGGATTTCATGTGCGATGTGATATAAGGTTTTGTTTATGTAAGTAGATCTATGGTTTTGTTATTAAACTATTTAAGCTCTTGTCTATGGCTCAATGCACAACCATTGATCTTAAGTGGATTTTTTCTACCCTTGTGAAAAATACATACCAATATTTTTTTTTTCAACTCTAATCTTGTAGTAGTTATGTTCATCAAACAAGGTAACAAACAAACATGTGAGGAAGAATACAAAGAATCCATCCATGTAGAGAAGGAGATGTCATCCCTATATAAAACTCCATCCTTTAGCATTAAGCCATTTAAATCCCTTCCCCCGAGAATGAACAAAAATAAATATATCACCCTACCTAAGATTACAACAAATGCCGACCCAAAAATGATAACCAAACCACAGAGCTACAGGGAGTTCAATTAGTGTTACTAACACTTTTTGACATTTTTATAAATTTCCATAGGAAAGACAAACAAGGAAACCCTATAAATAGAGTTTTGAGACCCTAATGGAGGCTAAAGAATAATCCAACATCAATAAATGAGTTGGCATCTATTAATCCTCAGCTTGATTTAAATGAAATAACCATGGACCATTACTCTAGGGTTCATTAAGAAAATCACGGGGAAAATAAATTCCTTTCAAGTTCATAAATTTGTTTAAGGGATTTATGCAAGAGGTTAATGTATCCTAGTTAGAATAAAGGAATGGGGAAAATGATAAACCTTCTTCAAATATGTTTTTTTTTAAATATTCTACCTTTGGAAAACTAGAGGATGTCTAAAACAAATGAGGGAGAATAGTTTGAACAAGATGAAGTGAAATATATATTCAATGGAAGAGAGACTTCCCATTAATAAATAGAAATCAATATAACACCACTTCCTTTAATCCTCCAAATACTTCAATGGGTGAATGAAATTCCCCAACATATTCCTCAACATATACATTCAATCCTAAATTTGGTTATAATATAAAGGATGACATGAAGAATACCAAAGTCAACATCTCATTGCATAATTTATTCAGAATAATCGAACACTAGGAGTTGTAATAAATGCCAAAAAACCCATTCCAAATAAGAAAACTTCCCAGTTCTTGATACCATTGGAAACAAATACAAATCTAAAACTCTTCCTTTCATTCTCACTTTCCATATATTCAAGGGCATGTGCAAATGTAATTCCATATTCTATCTTTAAGAAATTGAATGTCAAACCTATTAAGTCTTCCTTGTAAATTATATATCTCGAAAAATATGAAATGAAATTAAGAGGACCAATAATAGATGTTTTTATATGTGTGGATATAGATACAAGGATAGATCAAGTAATCAAAATTATAGTTTTAGACATCCAAGAAGTGTATTGATGAAGGGGCATCGTCAGAAGCAAGCAAGCGTGGAGGCGAAAGACAGCTGGGATGAACGCCATCACATTTTGGCACATGTTGAAAATGTTTGAAATGTTTTTTTTGAAAGTTTGGATACAAAGACATTAATGAAATATTTAAGAAGGCGTACTTCCATATTGTAAATAGATCTTGAGCAATCCACTCTCATCTGTAGAGTGTAGAGGCATTTATGCATAGTTAATGAAAGTACGTAGATTTAAATTCTAGATTAGACAATTTTAGGAGCCGGAGGGAAAATGACTATAGACACCCTCACCTTTGTATCATTGTATCAATCAAAGATTGTAGGATTAAGCATATTAGTAAAAAGGAGGAACAGAGAGTTGTAGAGAAGAATCCATGTACAAAAGTTCTGAAATAAATATATTAAGCTTTGATTCAGACTCATGGTGTTCTAATACTTTTTGTGTATACATGTTGAATGCTATGTTTATGATTGTTTTACTCTTTCTGTTTTGCATCTGCTATTATGCTATGTATGTACGATTTCATGTTAAGTGTTTGAAGTCTGAGAGAGTAAGGGAATGAGTTTCAATTGTTTCTCTTCTTGAGTAAGAGTTCCTACAGGGAGTGCAGTGAAGTGTCTGCAAGGAGTGCATTGACGGGTTCAGAGTTCGTCTATGAAAGCTCAAGAGAGATACCGTTGTTTCATTTTCCACGGAAGTGCAAGTCAGGCATAGAATCTGTGCAAGGTGTGAGCAGGCTGGTTGGAAGTTTAGAACTTATCAACCAAGGAGAGGATTGAAGAAGTGTCGCAAGGAGTGCATGCATAAATCTCCTAGGAAATTTGAGTTGGGAAAGGAAGCTCAGGAGGATTCACACCTTCAAGGTGCTCAAGAGGAGGCTGGGAACTTTGGTCATCGTGTAGAGGATAGGTTCAGGAGGAGGATCGCAGGGTCAATTTAGAACTAGAGGTCTTTGGAGAAGAAGTTTGGATGGTCGGAATTCTCTGAGAAGAATTCCTGAAATAGAGAGAACCGTAGGATCTACAGGAGTTGCAAGGTGGATAAGGGGCTACTAATATTGATTTGTTGGAACGTTAGTTCATTTCGGCATTTCGGGGCAAGAGAGTCTGAAGTATAAGTCAAAATCCTTGACTAATCAAACTCTCGAAATGCGAAAAGGATGTATTCGTGTGTGGAATTAAAGGGAAGCAAGTTTAAGTTTTCGGAGCTTCAGAGTTCGGGGTTTTGGAAGTCCCGAGGGAAAGAGATCGGGACACGGCAGGGGAGAAAACCTGAAATCAAAAGTCACGACAGAGGATTATCGGCATCTCAGAAATCGGGATTTCGGCATTCCCGTTGACAAGGGTCTACACTCCACATCGAATTTTCCGAAGCTGTGAATCCCGAAGGAGCGTGGAAGAGTATAAGTGTTTCAGAAAATCAGAATTGGGAAACTGGGGATTACGAGGACATAAGGTGGTTCGAGAGTTCCAAACTCTCCGATACCCGGAAACCGGAAACATAGAGAAGGCAACACGTGGAAGGACATAAGACTTTCTATCAAGGGTCGTGAAAGCAGAGGAAAAGAAATACCATTTCGATATTTCAGGACTTTGGAGATCGAAAGATGGAGGCGATAGAGCATTCAACCCTTAGCATATCGAACTCCTAGTACGCAAAAGCCTGAAAGGATTTCAAGAGACGTCATTTCATCATTTCGGGATTCGGAGGTTTGGGAGCCCGTGGACATAGTGAAAGCGTTATTCAGTGTTGAAAACCATGAAACACGAAAGAGAAAAGGAAGGCCAGGTGTTAATATTTCGGGTTCCAGAGGTCGAAGAGGTAAGGTGATTGACCACGGGATTCGCGAAATCGTGAAATCCGGTATCCCGAATTAAAAGAGGAGTTTCCTCAAGGTTTGTTGTGGGTGTTGATTTCCCGAAAGGGAAATAAAAGAGACAATCGAGCTCTCAGGGGCCAAAAAGAAAAGATCCTATGTGGATTCCAACCTATGGGTCTGGGGGTCTACGTTAGTTGTGGTATCAGAGCTTAGAAAGATTTCTTTGCTTTCTGTAGCAGGGAAAAGAGGAATTTTGCAGCCATGCCACTAAGAATAAGAGACAGGCAAATACCTGACACACCAGAGGAAAGGGAAATTCCAAGAAGAAGAGATAGACAATTACCTGATCCGGCAAGGGAAAGAGAGATGCATGAATTACATGTCAGGCTTGATGCCATGGAAATGGCACAGAGGCGCACAGTTGATGCTGGGGATATCAACGAATATGAAAGTGAAAATGAAGTCGGAACTGAGGAAGATACAGTCGAAGATGCTGCGGAAGAATGCCTATTCAGGGTTGTTGCAAGGATAGGTGCCAGGGAAAAAAAGGATATTCCCATGTATGAGGGAAATGTGGATGTGGAAGAGCTTCTAGACTGGATTAGAGCTCTGGCTAAATATTTTGACTATGAGGACGTTGAGGAAGACTAGAAGGTTAAACATGTTGTCACAAGACTTAAAGGATATGTAGCATTATGGTGGGATGAACTGTAGGATGAAAGATGCTGCAAAGGAAAGAATAAAATCAAAAGTTGGGATAGGATGATTGCGAAGATGAAGACAAAATTCATACCCAAGGATTATCAAATTACTCTGTTTCGGAGGATGCAGGACTTGAGACAGAAATTGATGACAGTGAAAGAATATACTGAAGAGTTCTATAGGATAAACATCAGAGCAGGTCATCAGGAAAGTGATGATGAAAAGGTTGCCAGGTACCTAAATGGTATGAGATACGACATTCAGGATGAGATGAGCATGATGACCATCCGAACGGCGGAAAATGCTTATCAGATGGCTCTGAAAGCTTAAGAGAAGTTGAGCCGAAAGAAAGGTCAAAGAGGCCGAGGCATAAGTCAAACCAAAGGCAAAACAATTTTCCAAGATAGGAATTAGAAACCTAAAGAAGAGTGGAAGAAACCTCAACCTCAAACTGAGAAAGGTGGAATCTCACAGAGAGGACAGTATGCAGATAGAAATACTTTTCCTCGAACCATAGGAAGAGGAGGAGGCAGAGGTGGAGAAATAAAATGCTTTACCTATGGAAAGAATTGACATAAATCCTATGAATGTCTAGATAAGAAGAAATAAGGAGGTGAAACTCACATTTCCGAGGCTCAAGGACGGAATGTTGAGGCAGAAGATGTTGAAGGTGGAAGGTCATTGATGATGAGAAAAGTTCTCTTAACACCAGAGAAGGAGGTGGAGAACCCAGTCCAAAGGAACAGACGTTTTTGGACTGCTTCGAAGACCAAAGACAGGGTATGCAAGGTCATCGTGGATAGTGGTAGCATAAACAATCTCATTTCTATAGAGATGGTAGAAAAGATGGAGTTGGAGACTATTGAACATCCAAGCCCATACAGAGTTTCATGGCTACAAAAAGGACATTAGGTAAATGTCACTAAACAATGTTTAGTTGGATTTAAAATAGGAGGATATAAGGATGAAATACTATGTGATGTCATTCCCATGGATGTTTGTCATCTATTACTGGGAAGACCATGGAAATATGAAAGGAATGTGATTCATGATGGGAGAAATAACACATACACCCTAGAGAAGAATGGATGAACTCACATGTTGTTGTCGATTAAGGATAAATAAGTAAAACTAGAGGTAAGCAACAATGTACTTCTCATGAGTGGGAAAGAACTTCTTAAGGAGGTTAAGAAGAAGGAATATACACAATTCATTTTGGTCAGGAAGCCTAGAACTTTTTTAACCAGTACAAGAGTGGATGATTTACCCGAGGAAATCCAGAAGTTGCTAGAAGAGTTTGTTGATATAGTAGTGGACGAACTACCTCGTTTGTTGCCACCTATCAGGAGTATAAGTCATCACATCGATCTTATACCTGGAGCTATTTTACCAAACAAATCATCATACAGATTGACGCCGCAGGGGAATGAAGAGGTCAAGAGACAAGTCCGGGATTTAATGGACAAAGGGTTGGTTAGAGAAAGCTTGAGTCCATGTGATGTTCTAGCAGTGCTCAACCCAAAGAAGGATGGAGGCTGGAGGATGTGTACAGACTCGAGGGAAATTAACAAGATTACCATCAGGTATAGATTTCCATTGCCAAGGATGGATGATTTGATGGATTGCTTGAGTGGAGATTTTTTTTTTTCAAAGATTGATTTGAAAAGTGGATATCATCAAATTCAAATGAGAGAAGGTGATGAATGGAAGACAGCATTCAAGACAAATGAAGGGTTGTATGAATGGCGTGTTATGCCATTTGGTTTAACAAATGTGCTTAGTACTTTCATGAGGTTGATGAACAAAGTCTTGAAGGAGTTTATAGGAAAGTTTGTCATTGTATATCTTGACGATATACTAATTTTCAGTAGAACAGAAATAGAGCACTTGAAACATTTGGCTATAGTGATGAAAAGATTACAACAAGAGAAGTTGTTGATAAATATGGGGAAATCATCGTTCATGAAGACAGAGCTCATTTATTTGGGGTTTGTTATCTCTCCAAATAAGATGAAAATGGATCCAGATAAAGTGGAGGTGATTAAGAATTGGCCATCGTCGAGGAGTATATTTGAAGTGAGAAGCTTTCATGGATTGGCTAGTTTCTACCGAAAATTTATCAGAAATTTCAGTGGAATTAGCACACCGATGATGGACATGGTGAAGAAAAGACACAAATCTTTTCACTGGATAGAAGAATTTGAGAAAATTTTCAATCTGTTGAAAAGGAAGATTACTAAACAACCAATTTTGGTATTGCCAGATTTCAACAAAACATTTCAGGTCAAGTGTGACGCTAGTGGATTTTCAATTGGAGCGGCTTTGAGTCAAGATGACAGACCAGTCGCATACTTCAGTGAGAAATTGAATGAGGCGAAGGTTAAGTACTCCACGTATGACAAAGAATTGTATGCGGTCATACAGGCGCTAAAGAAGTGGAGGCACTATTTGGTTCCTAAAGAGTTCGTTTTGTATAGTGATAATCATGCCTTACAATTTGTAACTCAATAGGAAAAGTTGAACCAAAAGCATGCAAAATGGGTTGAATACATGCAGAATTTCACTTTTGTAATTAAACATATTTCTGGAACTGCTAACAAAGTTGTTGATGCTTTGAGCAGGAAATGTTTGTTGATGAAGGAATTTAGAGTCAAAACTTTGGGTTTTGATAACCTCGGGGACATGTACAGAGATGATCCAGATTTCAAAGAGGTGTATGAAGCATATGATAATCCAATTCTCAAGGACAGAAGCCAGTGGAACGATTATATGATCTAGGACGGATTATTATTCAGGGGAAAACAATTATGTATTCCAAAATTCTCCATGAGGGAGAATTTACTGAAAGAAAAACACAGTGGAGGATTGGTCGGGCATTTCGGTCATGACAAAACGTTCTCGAAATTAAATGGCTCATATTTTTGGCCAAGGATGAGGATAGATGTCAAAAGATTCATGGACAGATGTAGAATTTGTCAGCAGACAAAAGGAAGAAAGTAGAACACAGGGTTGTATCAACCATTACCCATACCTAAGAGGTTGTGGGATGCAGTGAGCATGGATTTTGTATTAGGGCTTCCAAGAACACAAAGAGGATTCGATTCAATATTTGTGGTGGTAGACATATTTTTTAAAATGGCACATTTCATACCATGCTAGAAAACCAACGACGCAACTCACATTGCGAACCTGTTTTTCAAAGAGGTCGTTAGACTTCACAGCTTACCAAGGAGTATAGTTTCAGATCAAGACACCAAGTTTGTAGGAAATTTCTGGAGGACTTTATGGAAGAAGTTGGGGACAAGTTTGTCTTTTAGCTCATCTTATCATCTTCATATGGATGGGCAAACAGAAGTTATGAATAGAAGCTTGGGAGATTTGCTAAGGAGCCTAGTGACTAAACACCACAGTCAGTGGGATCACATTCTGCCACAGGAAGAATTTTCTTACAATGATTCACATAACAAAAGCATAGGGCTGAGTCCATTTCAGATTGTTTATGGAGTGCAACCAAGATGATTTTCTGAATTGAAAGATTCAGAACAGAATAAAACTAGAAGTGCTAGTGCAGAGGATTTTGCAGAAGCGATGAAGGAGCTTCATAACCAAGTCAAGGAGTGATTGCAGAATTCGAGTCAAGAGTATAAGCGCGGAGCAAATAAACACAGGCGAGAACTTTAGTTTGAAGTTGGTGATCTGATTCTTGCACATCTGAGAAAGGAAAGGTTCCCAAGGGGAACATATAACAAACTGAAAATGAAGAAGATTGGACCATGTAAGATCATAAACAAATTTGGGGCAAATGCATATGAGATTGAATTACCCGATGGGATCGAAATTTCATCGATATTCAACATCTCAGATTTGTACCCTTATAGATCTAAAGAAGACAGTGAGAAAATAGAGTTTCAATGGACTAAACAAATGCCTATAGCTGAAAATCCACAGATGGAAAGTATACTTGACAAGAGAGTCAGCAAGAGGACCAGGAGAAAAGAGTATTTTGAATACTTGATCAAATGGAAGGGACATCCAGTTGAAGATGCCAACTAGGAGAATGAAGAAGAAATTCAGAAACATGGACAGACCGTGCAAGAGTTCATGAACAGGAGTCCATGAAAATGTTTAAGTGAGGGAGTATGATGCAGGAGCATCGTAAAAAAAAAACAAGCATGGAGGCGAAAGATAGCTAGGATGAATGCCATCACATTTTGGCACATGTTGAAAATGTTTGAAATTTTTTTTTTGAAAGTTTGGATATGCAGACATTAATGAAATAGTTAAGAAGGTGTACTTCCATATTGTAAACAGATCTTGAGCAATCTTCTCTCATCTGTAGAGTGTAGAGGCATTTATGCATAGTTAATGAAAGTAGGTAGATTTAAATTCTAGATTAGATAGTTTTAGGAGATGGAGGGAAAATGACTATAGACACCCTCACCTTTGTATGATTGTATCAATCAGAGATTGTAGGATTAAGCAGATTAGTAAAAAGGAGGAACAAAGAGTTGTAGAGAAGAATCCATGTACAAAAGTTCTGAAATAAATATATGAAGCTTTGATTCAGACTCATGGTGTTCTAATACTTTCTGTGTATACATGTTGAATGCTATGCTTATGGTTGTTTTACTCTTTCTGTTGTGCATATGCTATTATTCTATGTATGTATGATTTCATGTTAAGTGTTTGAAGTCTGAGAGAGTAAGGGAATGAGTTTCAATTGTTTATCTTCTTGAGTAAGAGTTCCTATAGGGAGTGCAGTGAAGTGTCCGCAAGGAGTGCGTTGACGGGTTCAGAGTTTGTCTCTGAAAGCTCAGGAGAGATACCATTGTTTCATTTTCCGTAGAAGTGCAAGTCAGGCACAGAAGCGATGCAAGGTGTGCGCATCCTGGTTGGAAGTTCAGAACTTATCAACCAATTAGAGGATTGAAGAAGTGCCGCAAGGAGTGCGTGTAGAAATCTCCTAGGAAATTTGAGCTGGGAAAGGAAGCTCAGGAGGATTCACACCTTCAAGGTGTTCAAGAGGAGGTTGGGAACTTTGGTCACCATGTAGAGGACAGGTTCAAGAGGAGGATTGCAGGGTCAATTTAGAACCAGAGGTCTTTGGAGAAGAATTTTGGACAGTCAGAGTTCTCTAAGAAGAATTCCCGAAATAATGAGAACTGTAGGATCTACAGGAGATGCAAGGCAGATAAGGGGCCATTGATCTTGACTTTTTGGAACATCAGTTCATTTCGGCATTTTGGGGCTCGAGAGTCCGAAGTATAAGTCAAAATCCTTGACTGATCAAACCCCCAAAACGTGAAAAGGAGGTATTCGTGTGTGGAAGCAAAGGGAAGCAAGTTTAAGTTTTCGAAACTTTGGAGTTCAAGGTTTTTGAAGTCCCGAGGGAAAGAGATAGGGACGCGGCAGGGGAGAAAACCCAAAATCAGAAGTCACGACAGAGGATTATCGACATCTTGGAAATCGGGATTTCAGCATTCCCGTTGACAAGGGTCTACACTCCACATCGAATTTTCTGAAGCTCTGAATCTCGAAGGAGCGTGGAAGAGTATAAGTGTTTCAGAAAATTAGAATTGGGAAACTGAGGATTACGCGGACATAAGGTGGTTCAAGAGTTCCAAACTCTACGATACCCGGAAACCCGAAACAAAGAGAAGGTGACACGTGGAAGGACAGAAGACTTTCTATCAAGGGTCGTGAAAGCAGAGGAGAAGAAATACCATTTCGGTATTTTGGGACTTCAGAGACCGGAAGACAGAGGCAACAAAGTATTCAACCCTTAGCATATCGAACTCCCGGTACGCGAAATCCCAAAAGGATTTCAGGAGACGTCATTTTGGAATTTTGGGATTCGGAGGTTTGAGAGCCCATGGACATAGTGAAAGCGCTATTCGGTGTTGAAAACCCTAAAACGCGAAAGAGAAAAGGAAGGCCAGGTGTTAATATTTCAGGTTCAAGAGGTCGAAGAGGTAAGGTGCTCAACCACGGGATTCGCGAAATCGCAAAATCCGGTATCCCGAATTAAAAGAGGAGTTTCCTCAAGGTTTGTTGTGGGTGTTGATTTCCCGAAAGGGAAATAAAAGAGCCAATCGAGCTCTTAGGGGCCGAAAAGAAAAGATCCTGTGTGGATTCTGACCTGCGGGTCTGCGTCATGTATGTAATGTTGTGGACTAGATATTGGTCACAAAAAATTAAAATAATACATTTCTACAAATTGCTCATGTTTTTGGTTACTTTGGAAATGTCAACCCAACCAAATATGAGTACATTTGGAGAAATAAATGAAACACACAATTACAAATTTTAAAAGAAAGTAAAAATCCAACAATGCATTTCATTACTGGGTTAGGGAACATCTTTCCAAAATCTCCTCATACATCTAATGAACAATTGGATGTTTCCGCCTTTGCATCATCTGATAAAAATAAAAACATTGTAAATATTTTTAATAATTATTAGAATATCAATTGAACTAACATAGAAGTAAACACTAACTTTTATCAATTCCATTTGGTGGATCCAAATCTAAAGGAGTAGGAGTCAATCATGTCTTAATTGATCACTAGGACAATTGTACATATTAAAAGATGTGAGAGAAATAGAACAATAAGAAAGCATGCACATAAATCCAATATTTATCCTGGAAAACCTTAACCAGGAGAAACAACACCTCCATAGATATCTATTGATAATCTTGGCCAAAACGGCCAAGCCAGGACAACACCAACCAATTGAGGCTTCTTACAATGGAGTATCGCAAGCCATTAAATATGATGCATTAATTACAACCCTAATTCCTTTATCAGAATTAGATTACAATGAAAATACATGCATGGCCTCGAGATAGCTATGAAAATACATCCATGGAGTGGAGATAGTCATGCAAAGCCAAGACATGCATGTATATGCATGGTGTGGAGATATCCATGAAAATAAATGAATGGAGTGGGCATATCCATGCAAAGACTCATATCAAATAACATGGGTTACCCAATACCATGGGCCCATAAACCAATAAGGGAAAACCCATCAATGACCAAATCAATAAATCTATGTGTTGGGCTCGCGATTTGGTTAATCTAATGATGATCATTAGATCCTTTTTGGCCAATATTATATGTGTATTTTCCTATTTTGAAGAAGGTTTGAAGGATTTTTGTATCAAATCGCCATATCTTACACCAGGTATGTATGATTGATGTTTTATGATAGTTTCAAGTGTAATTCAACATGATTTAATGATTCCAAGAAGCTAATTCACGATCTGTGTGTCACAAGGAAAAATCGCATGGCATTTTTCCATCCAGCACTGCATCCGGTACTCCATCTGGCACTACGTCCGACACTCCATCCTACACTAAAACCGTGGGTGGGTTGGAGGTTATCATATCAGGAGCCAGTGATGGGAAAATCAGCGACATGGGTTTTTCTTGTGCTCCTAGCCTCCATCTACTGAGCTTCTGACAACTTGGATTGGGTTGTTATACTAGGCGTTGATTGGCTCGCTTAGTGTCTAGAAGCCATTGGCAGTTAAAACGCATTAAGTATAATTTATTGTTTTTAGAGGAGGTTGACCCTTCCAGTGGTCGACCTCTCATCTTGTAACCTATATAAATACCACATAAATGGTCATACAAATAGAAAAGGATAGTTAAGTTCAAAATTGTGAAGCTAGCATTGTTTTTGTTATTTCAAGACATTTTCATAAACTTGTGTAAACAGTGTTTTTAATTTAAATGTTGAAATCGTGTTGCTTGAGCTCATGATTCATTGTTGAGCAGTAGCCACGACCTTCCAGGGGGGCCACAAGTGGTTTGGGTGAATATTTAGTTAGTTAGCTTGTGAATTCAAGTAGTGTAACTGTTATTTCATTTATTTCCTGTACATGAGTTTTTATCATTTCTACTTACTGTGAAATTAGTGTTCATAGTTTAATTGTTTTAGTTTATTGTTGCAGGTTGATTATGAAGGATAGTGTTAATAGGCCATGTCTCTTTAATTTAATAGGAAACAAGCTTAAGATTAAGCAACTAACCCCTTGTGTGATTAAATGATAGACTAGAATTTATGTATGCTCAAATAGTTAGAAGTTAAAACATAGTTAAAACAGAGTAATTGAGTTAATAGTTTCTTTGGCAAAGTTTCGATGGATGGATAATTGTTAGTTTTGATTTTGATTCATAGTTTTCTTATTTAGTTTCTATTTAGTTTGCTTATCTAGTTTTCTATTTAGTTTTCTTATTAATTCTCTTGTCATATGCTGAAATAGAAATAGGGTTTGAGTTATGCCTTTATGAGTATTTCCCTTTGCAATTTAAATTGTTAAAATAGGATTAGTTTAATTTACTTTATGCAATATCCATTCTAGATCTAGATTTCAATTTCAATTTGAAGTTTGATTTTGAGTTTAGTTCTTAGTTATAAATCTCGAGTAGTATGAATTTGCTTACATTAGCATAGGAGTACATTTGAATTTAGTAGCATAGTGTTTTCATATTGTTGACGATTAATGCATGAATTGAAGAATCACATGGATTTTAAGGGTAGTTGATGTTTCTTGTATAATGGCCAAGTTCTCATTAGATTGCTTGATTCATACATTTCACTTTTCTATAGAATTCAATATTGGATTTATCCCTCTTGAGTTATCATTACTTGTTAAATGTCATCGTGATATCATAAGACACCAAAGACAACCATCAACACTATATTTGAAGTTTTCTTGATTTTGTAGATTAAAGAATAGTTTTCTTGCTTTTGTAGATTAGAAAATAGTTTTCTTGTTATTGTAGATTAAAGAGTAGTTTGTTGATTAAATTTTATTGCCATGATGTTTTAATTCAATAGATTAAGATTTCCTTTTATAGATTAGAAGTAATTATGAAGTTTATCTTAAGAATAGAGTTCACTTGCTTATTAATTCAATTAGTTACTTGTTGAGTAGTTTTGGTTAGGTTACTTGTTGCAGAAGTTACTATAGGTTAGTTATTTGATTTCTTATTAGTTTAATTGTTGAATATGTTTCCATAGGTTAGTTTGAATAGGGTAGTTTCTTGCTTGTTTACTTACTTTAATAGGGTAGTTGCTTGCTTGTTTATTTTCTTACTTGTTGTTGCTCATTGAAATTGAATAGATTAATTAGATTAGTTTGTTGTTGTTATTGTTAATTAACTAGATCAAATAAGATAGTTTTCTTTTGCTCATTGTAATGATTAAGTTGATTTTCTTAAAGTAGGATTTTCATTTTCTTTCTTAGGACAATCCATCGATCCATTGTTCAAAAGTTACTTAGGATAAATAGTTTAAGTTTTTTGATAGGGTTTGATCACTAATAGCCTTTGCTTGAATAGATTAGTTCTCAGATAGCCCATTCCCTTAAGTTAGACTATACTACCTCTAGCCTTTCTTCCTTGGCACATATAGTGCTACAACTCTAAGTTTACTTACCCCAAGTTGACATTTTATTTGAGGGTTTTTAGTGCATATAGAACACCCATCATTTTTGGCATCGTTGTCGGGGAGTTGTCTCAAGGTAGGAAATAGATCATATCTAAACATTAGCATTAGTTTGGTGGCGGGGGAACTTTAAGACGAGAGGTAAGAACCTACACATTTGCTATAGCAGGTTCCCCCAAACCCAATGGTAGTTTTTCTTTTTGTTTTTGTTTTCTTTCATGAACAGACCTAGAGACCCAAAAGGTAGATACATTAAATCTAAATCAGACCTTTCAACCAAGGTTCCTTCTGATCATTTTGGGGGAAGGAACATTCCACTCATAAATTACGCAGACTGATATCGAAAAATAGGAACTAGATCAACCCAAAGAGCTAAAGAAGTATCTAAAGAGACTAAGACGGGGAGCACTATAGAATAGAAAATTGAAGCATCAATAATAGTGGGAGAAGAGGCAAGACCACTCGAGCCTTCCACAGAACCAAATAATACAACCTTTGTTTTCTTACAACCATCAGGAGATCCTAATCTTTAATATATCATAGACCCTAAACAGGTGAATACTTTGTTTGGTAGTTCAACGAATATAATTTTCTCTCAAATTGACACAAAAACTTTGGCACCAATAATCTCAACCGACTCAAGTAGAGTCCCATATATCCAAGCAATAGGAAGACCTTCCCATCAGAGAGATACCTTTCTTAGACAAAAACCTTGGGATGCCTTATTCTCTCCAAGGATAAAATCACCTAGGTACTCTCTTTTTGGAAACCAAACCAGTATGGAGGATCAGGAGGATCATAACAATCTCAGACATAGGGAGGAAGAAGAAGCTGGAAACCAAACCGAAACTACCTTCGAGTTTCCAATTTTGGACACCACATCAAATGTCAATATGAAAAATATTCCCCTCTCAGCACTTCCCACCTTTTATGGTAAAATAAGTGAAGATCCAGATACCTTCCTATTTGATTTTGACATCTTGTGTAGGAGATAAAACTACTTACAAGATTCCCATACACAAAAATATTTCCTTCCACCCTCAAGGACTCTGCACTAACATGGTTCATGGGGTTGGGAGAATCCAGTATTAGGTCTTGGGAAGCCATGAAAGATATATTTCTTAAAATGTACCAAGAATATTACAATACCAAGGAGTCTCGTAATGATATTTTCAAAATCCAACAATTAGAAGATGAGAATCTTGAGGATTATATGGAACAGTTTGGTTACATCTCACAAAAATCAAAATACCATGACCTTCTAGATGATGAAATTAGGGATATTTTCCTTAAGGGAATTTCATAGGAATACATAGAGATACTTAACCTGATGGCATGAGGCACATCTCCCATAAACCATTTGTCGAAATATTTGAAATGTGTAATAATTATTGGAGGAGTAGAGTTAAAATAGGAAATAATGTTTGAGACCCTTATAATAGAAATTTAAAACCAATCAGTTCGGGTGGTATCATGAGAGAAGAGATAGGGAACCTTTTAGAGAATTTGAAAACAAATATCTTAAGAAAAATAGGTTCCCAGTTGAACACCCTCAAGATTAAAAAGAAACAGGAGGAGGAAGATGCAGCAATGAGAATATATTGCCCAAGATGCAGGAGGAAGCATTCCTTAAGGGAATGACCATTAGATAACATTTCATTTGGCGGCTTCTCACAGAGGACCACTCAACTGAAAAATTTCCATCATTTCCTCGTTTGTTAGCCATCTATAGGAGTGGGGATCATAGTGAATCCTATTATGCACCTATGATGCCATGGAAGCCTAGGAACCAACCTACATACCTAGATCCACAATCTCAAGTTCCACCCTATTATCAACAACAACAACAATGTAACTCACCAAGTTGGAAAAACTAGTCTACATAGTACCAACATCCTTGGCTTCAAGGATGGAGAGGAGGGAATAACCAAGGGAACCCTCAAGCTCCACATATCCCTATGTCCAACCATCCTTATCCATAGTTTCCACTAAAAACTCCATAGCTTCTGCTAGGTTTTGTTCCACCACCTTTACCTCCTATTCCACAACAACAACTGCAACAATATCAGAATGCAAGCTCCCCAAGACCAACATTATTACCAGCACAACCAGTGCCCAATCCCAATAACAGGCCCACTCAACCTCTTCACAATGTTGAGATGAAAGCCTTCCCGACATATGTTATTACTCATATTCCATTACAAGAGATTCAACTAAGGTCAAGAAAAGTTATGGACAAGCAAAGACCTTCAATAGTCATCCAGGAAGTAGAAGAAGAAGAAATCCCCAAAAAAATCACGGATGACACTAGGTGGGAAGATGATATTATTCCTAAGGACCAAGAACCCAAGCTTCCCCAAAATGAACCTTCACAAATTACAAAGGCCCCTCCTTATCCAGAAATATTAGTAATCAAGAAACCTACCACCAGATCGGAATTTAACATCTTGAATGAATTGAAGAATATTTTTGTCAAGATTCCCTTGCTTCAAACCATTAAAGATATTCCAATCTACAGTAAGGTATTCAAAGAATTGTGTATTAAGAATCTAGGTAGGAAGCAGAAGGATCCTCCTAGAGTACATTTGATAGAACTTTCTAAGTACATATCCGAGCAGCCTAAGGTAGAAAAATACGGGAACCCAGGAAACCCTGTATTGGCCATAATCATCAATGAGGTCTCCATTGGAAACACTCTCATATACCTAGGGGCATCCATCAATGTTATGACCGCTACTACATTGGAGAAATTACAGTTAAAACCTCTTCTTAGGCCTACCCCAACCATTTTGGAATTAGAGAATAAGACCAAGGTTATACCTGAAGGAATTTTCGATGATATCATAGTTAATTTAGCCTCATGGGAGTACCCAATATAATTTCTTGTCATCCACTCAAAGGATCCTACCAAAGGCCATCCCATCATTTTGGGAAGACCTTGGTTAGCCACAACCAATATATTTATTGGTTGTAGAGAGGGAGAGATGACCATCTCGAATGGACTCTCTATCCATAATCTCATCATATACCCTGCATCCCAACCTATCATGGAGAATCTATGGTGTCTTGAATGTCCATACAATAATGAGAGTTGGGAAGAACCCGTATTTCCAAGCGACCATGCATGGTCACTTTAGGAGCACACCATGGAAAATGTGCTAAACCGATTCATTTATGTTATCACATGTGTTGACTTTCCACAATATTTTCCCCAATTTGAGTACATGTTTAGGGAAGAATTTAAGGAACAATTGGACCCATCCATTATGTATTCAACATATTTTATCTTCGAGATATATGAATCTTCCATATCTTATACCATTCCCTACTAGATTAGTCCAAGAAAATTTCTACACATAAACTCCGGGCTAGATGCAAACCAACAAAAACAGTTAGTAAATATCCTTAAAGAACAATCAGGGGCATTCACCTGGGAATACACCGACATGAAGGGTATACACCCTGATACATGTATCCATCACATATATACCTAGGGTGAAGTAACACCTATTAGGCAACCCCAGAGAACGATGAACCCAACACTCAAAGATATAGTAAAAGAGGAGATCCAAAAGTTATAAAATGTCAGATTTATTTATCCCATCTCCGAAAGTAATTGGTTGTCCCCACTTGTAGTGGTTCCAAATAAAGTGACCAGGAAATGGAGAATTTGTGTTGATTTCTAGGAACTCAACAAATCCACTCCGAAGGATTACTTTCATCTTCCTTTCATCGACCAAGATTTGGATACCTTGTCTGGAAATAAATATTTCTCCTTTTTAGATGGATATAGCGGGTACAATCAAATTATCATAGCACTTGAGGATCGGGACAAGACTAAATTTACTTGTCCTTGGGGCACCTATGACTATAGGGTATTTCCATTTGGATTGTGTAATTCTCCTGCTACATTTCAATGAGTAGTACTAGGGATATTTGATGATCTTATTCATGATTGTGTGGAGGTATACATGGATGACTTCACAGTTTATGGCAATACTTACCAAGAAGCCTTAGATAATTTATAAAAAGTCCTTGTCAGATGCCAAGAAATGAACCTGTCTCTAAGTCATGAAAAATGTAAAATGTTGTTGACTGAAGGAGTGGTTCTAGGACATCACGTTTTGTCTGAAGGGATTAAAGTTGATCTTGCAAAGATTGAGTTCATCGTTAGACTTCCACGCCCCAAGACTCAGAAAGAGGTGAGAAGATTTCTTGGACATGGTGGATACTACCGACGGTTTATTGAAAATTTCACAAAGATTGTTGCACCCATGTTTGGATTGTTAATAAAGGATATTGATTTTCTTTGGACTGAGCAGTGTCAAATTGCCTTTGAAACCCCAAAAGCTAAGTTGTCTGTGGCACCAGTTCTTAGGGGGGGAAATTGGGCTCTCCCATTTCACATATCCATTGATGCCTATGACACCAAAATATGAGGAGTATTAGGGAAGAAAGAAGACCAATAGTCCTATGCCATTTATTTTGTGAGCAAGAGCTTGTCCCCTTCAAAGTTAAACTACATAGTTACCGAGAAGGAATTCTTGGTAGTAGTTCATTCTATCAATAAGTTTCATCATTACATTACAGGTTACGAAGTATTTTTACATATAGATCATTCCTCCATTAGATTTATCATGAATAAAATCATAACTAATGGCCGAGTGACTAGGTGGGTCTTGTTATTGCAAGAATTTAACATCACCGTTCTTGACCGACCTGGAAAGGAGAATTTGGTAGCTTATTTTCTTTCACAAATAAAAAATGATGATGATGATATTCCTGTAGATGATAGTTTCCCAAGCGAGCACCTTTTTTCCCTTTCTGTAAGTACCCCATGGTTTGCAGATATGGAAAACTATTTGGATACTAGGAAGTTATCGTCTCATTTTTCACATCGTGAAAAACATAGAATTATCACGCAAAGTGCCAATTACTTTTGGGTTGGTCATGACCTTTTTCGTACAGGTCCTGATTTGATTATTCGTAGATGTGTCCGAGAGGATGAGATACCAAAAATAATATGAAGTTATCATGATGGACCGTGTGGTGGCCATTTTTCTAACAAACGTACAACATATAAGGTGTTACATTCAAGTTACTATTGGCCTAGCATTTTCAAAGATGTTTCCAAGTATGTGAAGAGTTGTGATAGTTTCCAAATAATAGGAATACCTACATCAGTTGACGAAATTCCCTTGCGTTCCCAAGTTATGATAGAACCTTTTGAAAAATGGGTCCTTGACTTTGTAGGACCAATTTCACCCATGTCTCGTAAGAAAAATTATATTTTGGTTTGTACAGATTATGTCACCAAGTGGGTAGAGGAAAAATCCCTATTTAGGGCTACAAAAAAATCCGTTTTCAAATTCATCTATGAAGACATCTTTACCCGCTTCGGTGTCCCTCATGAAATTGTTATAGACCAAGGCACTCAATTCACTTCCAAGCTGATGAGAGAACTAACAGAGAAATATGGTATTAAACACCGTAAATCTTCTCCATACCACCCACAAGATAATGGTCAGGTAGAGTATACAAACAAAGTTCTAGAAGTTATCTTAACCGATACTATTCAATTACATCACCGAGATTGGGCTGATAGGCTTCTAGAGTCTTTGTGGGCATATCAGACCACCTAGAGAAACACCATCGGGCATACCTCCTATGATATAGTGTATGGGAAATAGGTACTTCTAAAAATAGAATTCCAAGGACCTTCCGTATTTCCACAAAATTGGGATTAAACTTAGATGAGGCTCAAAAACAATGAGCCCTACAATTAAATGAGTTGGATGAGATCAAACAATATGCCACCCAATGAATAGTATTAGTCCAAAACTAGAGGAGCAAGTGGCATGACAAGTTTATTAAGAAGAAACACTTCCAACCTAGTGGCTGGGCTTTGTTGTTTGATTCCCAATTTAAAACCTTCAAAGGAAAACTCAACTTTCGGTGGTTGGTTCCTTACGAGGTAGTCACCGTATTTGACAATGGAGCTGTGAAAATCAAAGCAATTAACGATGGACAAGTCTCCTTTGTAGTAAATGGAAACCGACTCAAACTTTATCACAGGACCATTTCCAAAGAAGATTTTCTACAGGTCATGGCAACTGACAAGGCATTGGCCTTAGTAGATGGGGAAGTCCCCCCTTGTTCTTGAATATTTTTTGAATTTTCGACTATATATATGTAAATAATTTTGAATTTTGTTGGTAAACAATTCTAGAGATTTATGTAGGTATTTATTTCACCATGAGTAGACAATTTAAAGGAAATATAAAAGAAGGATTTTTCTTCAAAACATTTCTATACTTGAACTTTGTCATCTGCTAAGCATCAAATGAATAATGACTTGTTGTAGTTAGCCATGTTTTTGCAAATATTTTCATCTTCTTTTTCTTAAGGCCTCTTAAAAATCAGTTGCTCGTAAACACCTTCACCACTATATAAGGAAGTGATACCGTAACCATCAAGCTTAGAGGTCACTTGTACAGTTTCCCTAAGAACCCTGAGTAAGTGAGTAAAGTATATTTATTAAAGAGTAACAAGGAGGTATGATTAGCGGTTAGCCATGGAAACATCACAATAACTTAACGAAGTAAAATCTTTGTAATAATTTATGTGTATTGTTTTCATGACACAGGATATGACGTCAACAGTTATTTTATTTTTGAAATGCTAATTCCCTATGTGTTAAAAATTGATGTACATTTCCTTAACATACCACTTAACTAGTTTATTTTTGTTACAGATTGTTCATTACATAATTGAGATTACATGTATTATGCGAGATAAAGGAATGGATCAAGCAAGCATGGTGGAAAAATAAATAATAATGGAACATTGAGCCTCTTCTCCTATTCATTGTGACTGTCAAAATCATTCTAAGACTGCAGGCTATCCATTACAGGAGGAATAAAATTGCATTTCGCACAGAGGTACCATATGGAGTTTCATATGAGGTGCCATTTCAAAGACCATATGAGGTTTCAGACGATGTGCCATATGAAAGAATACACCAGTAACTATCCACAATTTTAGGTAACCAAGAATCAATTGCATTTATTTGAATTAGTTCATGGAAATTAAGATAAAATGATGCAAACCTCAGACATTTTCATGATCAAATGTCCAATTCAAATACTTGGACATTGATCTAACCTCTTCATCATTATGATTGTCTCCCAAAATATGCCTTCAAATTCGAAATAAAAACTCACACATGGAAACTCATGCGTGTGAATTCATGGATGAATGCAACCGTTCCACCCTAGGCACACTCAGAAATGGAGGGATCACTCAATTTGGTTACCCCATTTATTCCTCATGCTCACCCTCTACTCATTGCGTTCACCTCTATCTAAAGGTGCTCTGCCTCTATATCATTTCGCTCACTCTTTGTCTCATTTCATTCACCTATGTCCACATTGCGCTTAGACCCTTCTTAATTGCGCTCAACCTCTACTTAATCGTGCCCATCCTTGGCCCAATCATACCCATCCTCTAACGAATTTCACCCCCCGTCCATTTTTCCCACACCATCATCATTCCCAAGTGGTACGATCCATCATCCTATGCTGACCTCTTCACCATCCATGAGTTCACACAGTGCAAGGAAGTGTTCCTTCACGTAGGCTAGGGGTTGTTTTTGTCTCATTTGTAGGGCCATGATGATGAAATTTTGATGCAATTTGCCATCAGTTTTTATGGAAATATGGTGCACGTGGGGTCTCTCACCTTCGGGGTCTCTGAAGAATCCATAGCCATAGCCACAAAGCTTCCAAGAATTTGGGATATGTGGTTTAAAAACCACCAGTTTCCATGATTGAGCTATAACAGGGTTTTCAAACCTGAATTTTAGAACATCTCTGGAGCTAAGGGTTACTCCAAGGAGTGGAAAAAAGAGGAGCTAATTAACCCTCTCATAGTCATCACCAGGTTGATCACATGTGAAGGTATATATTTCTTCTTTAAAGCGTGTCACTTTCGATTATTAGCTCACTTTCAGTTCAATAAGCCACTAAATTTTCCCTTTTACTTCTTAAAGAGTTTGGAGAAGATTTCTTCCCAAGTAAGGAAGAATGTAACCAACCCCCACAATATCCTCTTTCACCATGGCCTTATCAAAATACTTGTCTTAGACGAATAGGAGAAACAAGGGAAAACTTGGGATGATTTCATTTACCAATTTGCAAACCCTCACCTGACAATCAAGACTAACAAAAATACACTTGATCTAAGGACTATTTCTCCATCCAAACCTCATTCTCTGAAGACTCCAAACCCTCCTACACAAGATATTCCTTTACCAGACCAAAAGTCCAAGAAACGTGTTGATGCCCATGTAATCGCATCGGGCAAGAAGCCCATTATTGACCCCCCAATGCCTTCAATGTCTATTGATCCTACACCCAAAAATCTACAAGAGATAATCCAACAAGAATTCCCTGTGGTCCCCACAAATAGGATAGGAGCTAATCGATTTAATAGAGGAACCTCTTGAAAGAATACCTGAAGAACAAGAGGAATACCTTATGAAAAATCTCTGACCAGTTCGGACACTATCCAAGTATCCTTTGATCTCGAAAGCCCTCACAAAAGACTTAGGGAAGTGTCCGTAGAATAATTGAAGCCTCGTAGAAAGACAGAATATGAACCTACTTCTCCTCATCAACCCCCTGTTACTCCTACTTCACAGATGTCTATTCTAGATCCTAAAACTAATATACTTTCCACATATTTCAAGGGATCTAAGCCCTCTTCTGAGATATCTGATCTTGCTCCAACCATTGAAAATATACAACAGGAAAATGATCAGTTGTTGCAACAATTGGAAGAGAGGAAGACTTTGGACAAGCATCTTTAGCATGACAATGCAATGCTTCAAGCAAAGGTGAACTCCCTTAAACAATTGGTTGATGAAATGACCAAAACCAATTGCAACCTTAGAGTACAATTGAAACAGCATAAGAGGCACACGACAAAATCTTCAAGGAAAGAAGGAGAAGCTTCTAAACCTAATCCTTCTCAGAAAGTTTAGTCATGTGGGGAAATTCCTTTTTGTTTGCAGTGGGACCTGCAAAATCTTAGGTGTGGGGGTAATGTTGGGCTCGTGATTTGGTTAATTTAATGATGATGATTAGATCCTTTTTGGCGAATATTATATGTGTATTTTACTATTTTGAAGAAGGTTTGAATGATTTTTGTATCAAATCGCCATAGCTTACACCAGGTACATATGATTGATGTTTTATGATATTTTCAAGTGTAATTCAGCATGATTTAATGATTCCAAGAAGCTAATTCATGATCTATGTGTCACAGGGAAAAATCACATGGCATTTTTCCATACAGTACTCCATCTGATACTCCATTTTGTCTACATTTGGTACTCCATCCGACACTGCATCAGACACTCCATCCTGCACTAAAACCGTGGGCGAGTTGGTGGTTATCATATCGGCGGCCAGTGAGGGGAAAATCGACGACATGGGTTTTTCTTGTGCTCGTGGGCTCTAGCTACTAAGCTTCTAAAAAATTGGATTGGGTTGTTATACTGGGAGTTGATTGCCTCGCTTAGTTTCTAGAATCCACCAGCGGTTAAAACGCATTAAGTATAATTTACTGTTTTTAGAGGAGGTTGACCCTTCCAGTGGTTGACCTCTTAGCTTGTAACCTCTATAAATACCATAGTAGTGGTTAGACAAATAGAAAAGGATAGTTAAGTTCTTAATTGTGAAGCTAGCATTGTTTTTGTTGTTTCAAGACATTTTCATAAACTTGTGTAAACTATGTTTTTAATTTAAATGTTGAAATCGTGTTGTTTGAGCTCATGATTCATTGTTGAGGAGTAGCCATGACCTATTGGGGGGCCCACCAGTGGTCTCGGTGAATATTTAGTTAGTTAGATTGTGAATTCAAGTAATGTAATTGTTATTTCTTTTATTTCTTGTACACGAGTTTTTATCATTTCTACTTACTTTGTAATTGTTGTTCATAGTTTAATTGTTTCAGTTTCTTGTTGCAGGTTGATTATGAAGGATAGTGTTAATATGCCATGTCTCTTTAATTAAATAGGAAACAAACTTAAGCTTAAGCCACTAACCCCTATGTGATTAAATGATAGACTAGAATTTATGTATGTTGAAATAGTTAGAAGTTAAAACATAGTTAAAACAATGTAATTGAGTTAATAGTTTATTTGGCAAAGTTTCGATGGATGGATAATTGTTAGTTTTGATTTTTATTCATAGTTTGCTTATTTAGTTGTTATTTAGTTTTCTTATCTAGTTTGCTATTTAGTTTTCTTATTAATTCTCTTGTCATCTGCTAAAATAGAAATAGAATTTGAGTTATGTCTTTATGAGTATTTCCCTTTGCAATTTAAATTGTTAAAATAGGATTAATTTAATTTACTTTATGCAATTTCCATTCTAGATCTAGATTGCAATGTCAAGTTGAAGTTTTCTTTTGAGTCTAGTTCTTAGTTATAAATATCTAGTAGTATGAATTTGCTTACATTAGCATAGGAGTACATTTGAATTCAGTAACATAGTGTTTTCATATTGTTGATGATTAATGCATGAATTGAAGAATCACATGGATTGTCAGGGTAGTTGATGTTTCTTCTATAATGGCCAAGTTCTCATTAGATTGCATGATTCATACCTTTCACTTTGCTATAGAAGTCAATATTGAGTTTATCCCTCTTGAGTTATCATTGCTTTTTAAATGCCATCGTGATATCATAAGACACCAAAGACATAACCATGAACACTATATTTGAAGTTTTCTTGCTTTTGTAGATTAGAGAATAGTTTTCTTGTTATTGTAGATGAAAGAGTAGTTGTTGATTACCTTTTTTTGTCATGATATTTTAATTCAATAGATTAAGATTTTCTTTTATAGATTAGAAGTAATTATGAAGTTTGCCTTAAGAATAGAGTTCACTTTCTTATTAATTTGATTAGTTACTTGTTGAGTAGTTTTGGTTAATTTACTTGCTGCAGAAGTTACTACAGGTTAGTTATTTGATTGCTTATTAGTTTACTTGTTGAATATGTTTCCATAGGTTAGTTTGAATAGGGTAGTTGCTTGCTTCTTTACTTTATTTAATAGGGTAGTTGCTTGCTTGTTTAGCTTACTTGTTGCTGCTCATTGAATTTGAATAGATTAATTAGATTAGTTTGTTGTTGTTATTGTTCATTAAATAGATCAAATACGATAGTTTGCTTTTGCTCATTGTAATTATTAAGTTAATTTGCTTAAAGTAGTATTTTCATTTGCTTTCTTAGCACAATCCATCGATCCATTGTTCAAAAGTTACTTAGGATAAATAGTTTAAGTTTCTTGATAGGGTTTGATCATTAATAGCCTTTGCTTGAATAGATTAGTTCTCAGATAGTCCATTCCCTTAAGTTAGACTATACTACCTATTGGGCCAGAGATATGATCAATTTTATCACAGTTATTATACACTTTTGTCGCATGTACATATGTGTTTTTCATATTTTAAAAGGATATTTTTGAAGAATTTCATGATAAAATGGTATGATCGACACTAGGTACGTGTGATTCATGTTTAATGATTATATTGAGTATAATTCATCATGTTTTATGATTACCAAGATCTAATTCACATTTTTCTAGTGTTACAGGGCAAAAACGCACCACGTCTTTGCTTCCAACACTTGATCTGGCACTCATTCCAGCACTTGTTCTGGTACCCGATCTGACACTTCGTCCAACACCTCTTCCAGCACAAAAATAGAGGGTGATATGGCAGTTATAGTATCAGTGACTAGTGGGGAGCGAATCAGAGACATGGGTTTTGTTCATGCTTATCCCCTCCAGTTACCGAACTCTTGACAACTCGATTTTGGGTTGTTATGGTGGGTGATTATTGGCTAGCTCTGTTTCGGCAGTTAGGGCACCATTAATGAAATTTGCCAATTTTAGAAGTGGTTCGAACCTCCTGTGATCAACCACTTGGTCTGTAACAATTATAAATACCACCGTGGTGGTCAGATAATTGTTAAGCAGTAGAAAAAGTCATGTGTTAGAGCCAAAAACGATTTTGGTTATGTTTTTGCATTTTTCAATTGTCGGAATTGTATAAGACTACGCTTTTCAAGTTTTAATGGTAAAATTGTTTTGTTGAGCTCGTGGTGTGCATTTGAGAAGTGACCACGAATTGTTGGGGGGGGAACCAGCAGTCTGGTAACTATCTTTGTGTTGTTCATGCATTTTATGATTTAATTGTTCTCTTTATTTTTCTGTACATGCATATTTTTATTGTGTTAATTAGTCTGTTGTAGTTTAATTGTTTTGATTCTCTTTTGCAAGTTAGAATGATGAGATGTGTTAACATGTATTGATCTTGTACAGTAGGAACGAATTTGCAAATCCATAGACTAACACGTGTAATTAGATATTAGATTATGCTTTCTTTTATGATTTTATAGTCAAGTTTAAAACAAAATTTTAATTAGACTAGAACAGAGTTTTTATTTGGGTTCTCTTTGGCAAGGATTTGATGGATGGATAGTATCAATTTCAGTCTTTAATCATAGCTTGCTTATTTCATTTTTATGTAGAATTGGTTTAGCTAGTTGTTGGTTAATATAATTGTTAGTTTACTTTTAATTTTTGTTTTTAATCATTTCCTTATTGTAGTTTGAATTGTTAGAATAGACATAGCATAGTTTTATTTTACATAATTTCCTTTCCTAGAATTAAATTGCAATTATATTTCTTACTTAGTAGTTGAATCTAGTTTTGCTTACATAGTGTAGAAGTATAATGGTGATCTTGTTATGTTGTTGATGGTTCATATATGAATATGCAGGGTATTTAACATTGTTTTGTCATGGCTAAATTCTCATTAAATTGTTTAATACATACCTTTCACTTTGCCATTGAGATTAGTGTTGAGCTTATACCAATGGAATTGTCCTTTGTTGTCCATTGCCATCGAGATATCATTTGACATAGAAGACATTCACACAACCACCAACATTATATTTGAATTGTCATAGGTTAAAAGATAGTTTTCTTGTTTTCATATATTAAAGATAGTTTCTTGTTTTCGTAGATTAGAAGAGATAGTTTTCCTACTTTCATAGATATAGTTTCTTTCTTTCATAGATTAGAATAAAGTTTTATTGTTGTTGCAGGATAGATAGGCTTTGCTTTGATAGATTAGATAGTAGTTAGCTTATTGTAGATTAAGCATTAGTTGGTAGTTCTTCTTGCTTTCAATAAAATAGATTTCCTTTCATGCATTAGAAATAGTTTTGCATTGAGCATTTAGTCCATTTGCGTCTTAGATTTCCTTTCATGCATTAGAAATAGTTTTTCATTGAGCATTTAGTCCACTTGCCTCTTAGGCTAGATAGTTGTTCAATGAGAAGTTTTACTTTGATTACTTGCAGTAGTTAGTTTCCTTTGCTTACTTGTCTATTTTCTTTTGTAGGTTAGATAGTCGTCTTTTTCTTTAGTAGGTTAGTTATATGTCTTTACTTACTTGTCTATTGATTTAGTAGGTTAGTCAGGTGTCTTTGTTGCTTGCTTGTCTATTTTCTTTAATAGGTTAGACAGGTGTTTTTTCTTTCTTGTTTATTTATTTTCTTTCATAGGGTAGTTTCTCATTGAATATAGGTTGGCAAGTTAAAATAGTTTTCTTTTGTCAGTTGCTCATTATTATGCTTAGTAGTTTGTCTTTCCTTATTGATGAACTACTTTTCTTTGAATAGGTTTTTTGACTTACTTTTCATAGGACTATCCATCGATCCTTGGCCCAAAAGTACTTAGGTTACATAGTTTCAATTTTCTTATTACGGTTTGCTCATTACATAGCTTGTTGAGTAGATTAGCCTTAGATAGCTACCTTCCTTAGTTAGACTATACTCCTACCAGCCCTTCTAACTTTGGCATATATTTTTCTACAACTCTAAGTTTACTTACCTCGGGTTGACAATTTAATTGAGGGTTTTTAGTGCATATAGAACACCCATCATTTTTGGTGCTGTTGTCGGGGAGTTGTCTCAAGGTAAGAAGTAGTTAGGAGATAGATCACTCTTAGACCTTAGCATTAGATTGGTGGTAGTGGAACTTTAAGATCAGAGGTAAGAACCAGTGCATTTTCTATAGCAGGTTCCCCCAAACCCAATGGTAGTTTTTCCTTTTGTTTTTGTTTACTTTCATGAATAGACCTAGAAACCCAATGGTAGTTTTTCCTTTTGTTTTTGTTTACTTTCATGAATAGACCTAGAAACCCAATGGTAKCTTTTTCTTTTTTCTTTTATGAATAGATCTAGAGACCCAAAAGGGAGATACATTAAATCTAAATCAGACCTTTCAACCAAGGTTCCTTCCGATCTTTTCGGGGGAAGGAATGTTCCACTCGTAAGCTACACAAATCGATACCGAAAAATAGGAGCTAGCTCAACCCAAAGAGATAAAGTAGTCTCTGAAGAGACTAAGACAGGGAGCACTATAGAATAGAAAATTGAAGCATCAATAATAGTGGGATAGGAGGCAAGACCACTCGAGCTTTCTGTAGAACCAAACAATACAACCTTTGTTTTCTTACCACCATCAGGAGATCCTAAATTTATGGACATCATCTTTGTGTGAACCACGTTTTATCAAATGGAAAGATGAATTTAGAAGAAACCATTAGCCTGAGGGAAATTTCTCAAATCCTAGCAGCAGTCGGGATTTCTTCTTTTCAGGAAGAACACATCTTGAAAATAGCCAAGAACTTATCTACCTCTCCGAAAATATTAGAATAATCAAGGTCCCATAAGCTAAAAAAATGACTTTCCTTGTCAAAATACAAAGGAAGCTGAAAAATTATGGACTACATCCAGTGGAGAGCAATCATTAAGACCTAAGATTGAGGAGTTCTCAACATCCATCTCAGCAGATCCTTTATGTACTTCAGAAATAAAACATCCAGAAGAAAAGGATCTGCACAACATGATGTAGGAGAGCATAGAAATTACTGTTGATGAACATCAAGATTACATTGAAATTTGATTTCAAGAGCTCATTAGGCCACAATACTATTCTCTTCTTCAACACCTTTTGATGCCCAAACAAGTAGGTTGGTTGGTTCGTCATATCCAGGTAATCACCGTGGTAACTTTTTCATACAAGGATATGAGTATGTTTCTTATCTTGCTCCGCACATGGTTACATTGGAAGAGTTCTTACACTTGAATAAAGATTTTCCCCTTCTTTTTAGGTAGGGTAGGATAGTAAATAAAAGTTGCATGTTGTTAGTTTAGCTTAGAGTCTAATGCAGTCTCATTTTACATTTTATTTTAATAAAATAACTATGAGATACATGTTTGAGTGACTTGATCTCATTAGTCTTTGATATTTTAGAGTGTGTGTTTTTTTTCTAGAGACTTCTATAGGTATTTATTTCACCAGAAGTAGATAGTTTCAAGGAAATATAATAGAAGGATTTGTCTTCGAAACATTGATATACTTGAACCTTGTTGTCTGCTAAGCATCAAATGAATAATGGCTTGTTGTAATCAGCCATATTTTTGCAAAGAATTTCATCTTCTTTTTCTCAAGGCATCTTAAATAGCAGTTGCTCTTGAAAATTTTCACCATTATATAAGGAAGTGATATTGTAACCATCAATATTAGAGGTCTCTCGTACAATTTTTTCCAAGAAACCTGACTAAGTGAGTAAAGTGTCTTTATTAAAGAGTAACAAGGAGGTATGATTAGCGGTTAGTCATGGAAACATCACAATAACTTACAAAAGAAGAAAGTGAGTTGAGCCTAGAGATACCTTTCTGTTCTTTCTCAATGGTACCATCCACTACATGCTAAATAGCTTGATTATATCATATCTTTAGATAGGCCACATCCGTTTAAGTACCCCTTACATCAAGACAATCACTAAGGAATATATATAATGGAAAGTCATCCTCTAACATAAATACCATCCTAATAAAAGGAAAGAAATTTATTTTTTCAGAGTTGTCCCCCCATCTTCTTTCATAAAGAAATTATATAATAAAATCTTAAAAGATGGAGGGCTAGTCTCTGAGGGTGTAAGAGGCTAACCTGTCGGGATACTGAACAGGTCTTCTAGTAGCAGGTACCGGCCTATGGTATGACTAGGTAAACCCACTGGAGTATTGAACATGCTTGCTGGCAGTGGGGCATTCTACCTAGCAAGGATGGTAATCTGACAAAAAATAAATAATAAATTTAAACTTGTCCTGATGTACGACATTACTTTCAAGACAAAGCTGACATGAAGTATGTATTGTTAAGATAAGGTTAATGAACTCCATAAACTTTCCATTGGGAACTAACTCTAAGACTATCTTGAAACTCTCTTGCCTACCTCTTCTTATCTATATATAGGATCTCTTATCCTATATATGGGACCATATTTTAACCGTTTCATCAAACCAATCTATGAAATTTATATCTACACTTAACAAGCTATAAATATTCAACTATCAGGAGAACTGACTGGTTTCCTATATTTTTTATTGTGAGGTGTCATAATACTTAGGTGTGGGGGAGGGGTTCATGAGTTAACAAATGATAACATTTCCTAGAAGAAGTAAATCTTTGTAAAAATTTTGTATTATTTTCATGATACGGGTTATTACATCAATAGTCATTTTATCTTGAAGTGCTAAACTCTTGTGTTCTATAAATTGTTGTATATGTCCTTAACAGACCACGTTGTTGGTTTATTTTTGTTGCAGGTTGTTCATTGTAGGTTTGACATTACATTTTTGTTATAGATTGTTCATTGTAGGTTTGAAATTACATGTTCTATGCAAGTGGATTGAGTGAGCATGGTGGAAAAATCAACAACAATGGAACACTCTTAGCCTTCCTCAACTCCTATTCACTATGTTCGTGGCCTCTGAGGAATCAATTTCCTCAGCCACAAAGATCCCAAGAGTTGGAGACCGTTGATTTAAACACCACCAGTTGCCAAGAGCAAGCTATAACAGGGTTTTGAAAACTGAATTTTAAAACATCTCTGCAGCTAAGGGATACTCCAAGGAATGGATAAAAGAGGAGCTAATCAACCCTCTCATAGTCATCACCAAATTGATTACATGTGAAGGTAGATATTCTGTCTTTAAAGCCTGTCAATTTCGATTATTAGCTCACTTTCAGTTCAATAAGCCATTGTAACTTTCCCTTTTACTTCTTAAAGAGTCTTGAGAATATGTCTTCCCAAGTGAGGACGGATGTAACCAATCCCCATAACAACCTATTTCACCATGACCTTATAAAACTACTTGTCTTAGCCGAGTTAGAAAAATAGGAGAAAGTGTGGGATGAGTTCATTTGCCAATTTTCAAGCCCTCATCTTACAATCAAGACTAGCAAGAAGACTCTTGATCTAGGGATTGTTACTCCACCCAAACCCTCATGCTCAAGATATTCCTTTACCGGACCAAAAGTCCAAGAAACTTGTTGATACCCCTGCAGCCTCATTGGGCAAGAAGACCAA
>ML777857.1:91234-133093 GCA_009831015.1 Picea engelmannii | reverse complement strand
GGGGGGTTTCTGAGCTAAAACAACGCTAAGCACTGCCCATTTGTATAACAAAACCCATGAAAAGAGGAAGTAGGATTTCTCTCAAAATTTAGTCATATTATCTTTTTACAAAGTCTTGGGATATTATATCAACAGTTTTTTGTATTGGTATGCTAAATTATATACTGCTGAACTCATTGTGTGTGTTATAATATCCTGTGCATTTTTTTTTTTATGCTATAGAAGAATTCTTATACTTAACTACTCTTTGTGACAAATACAGAGCGATTACAACTACTAAATACTTATTGTCATCTGTATTCCAAGATTATGAAAAGAGGATCATTTGTTTGAGTTGTTACATATTGATGACAGGCAATAACAATTCTCCTGTTCACCATGCCTACCAGTACAAACCAATCCTTTTGTTAGTATCTGTCATTTCTATCAGTCACCGGTGATCAAATTTACTCTTTCATGTGATTGATAGGGTTATTAGGTCAAATTGTTATATTTTCAAAATAAACTTATCAAATAAAATTTGATATATCTTAGCTGTAAAATTGTCATTAGTGTGTCTAGGTGTCATTACTACTCCCTCCACTCATCCAAGGTCATAAATTTTCATCATGGTCATGTCATCATTCCTTGTCATCAATTTTCAAATGATTGTCTTGGTCAAAGTTCTACTTAAAAATTGGTTTATGAATTAAGGAAGATTAATTTGACAAACGTAAAAGAGGTGTTTGTCAATAATAGACCAAGAAACAAAAACCTCCTTCATTTTATGCACAAGAGTTATTTTTTGAGATAAATCCCTCAAATACAGTCACTATAGGAGGGTTTATGCACATTTGGACAGTTTGACTTCAAGTCAGTTTTTCATAGGGTTGGAGAAGGAATTTGCAGTGCTTGATGGTTCCATTGTGTAGAAGACATCATAAAAATTACACCCATACCACTTTCATACAAAAAATCCTCTGGGAAGGCCTCCAAAATCCCTATCAAAGAACATGTTGCACTTCTGCTAAGGGCACATTGCACTTCTGCAAGTTTTGAGTAACCAACTTCAAGATGGGATTATGAACAAATGGGAAAGTAATTTTGAAACCTCCAGTATTTTTTTTTTCATAACATACCCAAAAACAATAACCTCTCTCCATATTTTAATATACATTATGGTTTGGGATATATTCTATCATCTTAGAGGCCTATGCTTTCAGAAAATAAAACACTCTGTTTTTCCTGTTTTAGTCATATTTTATTTTCGTGTTTTCCTAACAACTGGAAGCGAATTTTTGAAAACCAAGAGACTTTTTTATCAAGGAAATATTAGAAAACAACAACCTCTTTCATTTTCTAAATATAAGTTATGGTGTTGGATATATTCAATTCTCTTAGAGGCCTAGTTTTTCAGGAAATAAAACACTTTGTTTTTCCTGTTTTAGTCATGTTTTCTTGGCATGTTTTCCTAACAACTGAAAGTGAATTTTTGAAAATCAAGAGAATTTGTTTTCAAGGACATATTCAAAAAAAAAACCTCTCTCAGTTTTTACATGGGTTTTAATTTCTTGTAGTTACAGGTGTCACTTTGATACCTATTTTTCACAAGTTTGCCAAGCCAGAATTGTTGCGCTTATGGGAATTCACTTTTAGAACTAATTTTGCAAAGGTAAAATTGTTGTTTTGCATGGTTTAAAGGATCAAGGGTATAATATACATCTCAAGGCTTCCTCACATGTCATCAACAGCCTCCAAAAACTCCAAAACCTCCAGTTCAAACTTAGAGAGCATGAAACACTGAGTTGTCATTTACGCCATGATAACGTTGTCCTACAAGACAAGATGAATTCTCTACAGTGTTAGGTTGATGATATTAACTGCCACCAATAATAGTCTCTAGATGGAATTGAAACACCATGAAAATCCTAAGTCAAAACCCCCTGGAAAAAAGGGAGAAGCTTCTAAAGCTAATCCACCCCCTCCTTCGTAAATTTAGTCATAAAGGGCAATTTCTTTTTGTTTGAAATGGGACCTGCAAAATATTAGGTGTGGGGGTAATGTTGGGCCTGAGATATGATCAATTTTATGACGGTTATTATACACTTTTTCTGCATGTACATATGTGTTTTTCATATTTTTAAAGGAGCTTTTTGAAGAATTTCATGATAAAATGGTATGATCGACACTAGGTACGTGTGATTCATGTTTAATGATTATATTGAGTACAATTCATCATGTCTTATGATTACCAAGATCTAATTCACGTTTTTCTGGTGTTACAGGGAAAAAACGCACCACATTTATGCTTTTGTCACTTGATCTGGCACTCCTTCCAGCACTCGTTTTGGTACCCGATCCAACACTCCATCCAACACCTCTTCCTGCACAAAAATGGAGGGCGCTTTGGTGGTTATGGTATTGGCGGCCAGTGGGGGGTGAATCACAGACATGGGTTTTGTTCATGCTTATCCCCTCCAGCTACTGAACTCTTGACAACTTGATTTTGGGTTGTTATGGTGGGTGATTATTGGCTAGTTTTGTTTCAGCAGTTTGGGCACCATTAATTAAAATTGCCAATTTTAGAAGTGGTTCGAACCTCCTTTGATTGACCACTTGGTATGTAAACATTATAAATACCACCGTGGTGGTCAAATAGTTTTTAAGCAGTAGAAAAAGTCATGTGTTAGAGACAAAAATGATTTAGGCTCTGTTTTTGCATTTTTCAATTGCCAGAGTTGTATAAGACTGTGTTTTTCAAGTTTTAATGGTGAAATCATTTTGATGAGCTCGTGGTGTGCATTTGAGAAATGACCACGACTTGTTGGGGGGCCCTCCAGCAGTCTGGTAACTATCTTTGTGTTGTTCATGCATTTTATGATTTAATTGTTCTCTTTATTTTTTTGTACATGCATATTTTTATTGTGTTAATTAGTTTGTTGTAGTTTAATTGTTTTGATTTTCTTTTGCAATTTAAAATGATGAGATGTGTTTACATGTATTGATCTTGTAGAGTAGGAACGGATTTTCAAATCCCTAGACTAACCCCATGTGTAATTAGATATTAGATTATGCTTTCTTTTATGATTTTATAGTCAAGTTTAAAACAGAATTTTAATTAGACTAGAACAAAGTTTTTATTTGGGTTCTCTTCGACAAGGATTTGATGGATGGATAGGATCAATTTCAGTCTTTAATCATAGCTTGCTTATTTCATTTATATGTAGAATTGTCTTAGATAGTTTTTAGTTAATATAATTGTTAGTTTACTTTTAATTTATTTTTTTAATCATTTCCTTATTGCAGTTTGAATTGTTAGAATAGACATAGCATAGTTTCATTTTCGTAATTTCCTTTCCTAGAATTAAATTGCAATTATATTTCTTACTTAGTGGTTGAATATAGTTTTTCTTACATAGTGTTGAAGTATGATGATCTCGTTATGTTGTTGATGGTTCATATATGAATATGCAGGGTATTTAACATTGTTTTGTCATGGCTAAACTCTCATTGGATTGTTTAATCCATACCTTTCACTTTGCCATTGAGATTAGTGTTGAGCTTATACCAATGGAATTGTCCTTTGTTGTCAAGTGTCATCGAGATATCATCCGACACCGAAGACATTCACACAACCACCATCATTATATTTGAATTTTCATAGGTTAAATGATAGTTTTCCTGTTTTCATAGATTAAAGATAGTTTCTTGCTTTCGTAGATTAGAAGAGATAGTTTTCTTGCTTTCATAGATATAGTTTCTTGCTTTCATAGATTAAAATAAATTTTTATTGTTGTTGTAGGATAGATAGACTTTTCTTTGATAGATTACATAGTAGTTTGCTTATTATAGATTAAGCATTAGTTGGTAGTTCTTTTTGCTTTCAATAAAATAGATTTCCTTTCATGCATTAGAAATAGTTTTGCATTGAGCATTTAGTCCATTTGCCTCTTAGATTTCCTTTCATGCATTAGAAATAGTTTTTCATTGAGCATTTAGTCCACTTGCCTCTTAGGTTAGATAGTTGTGAACAATGAGAAGTTTTACTTTGATTACTTGCAATAGTTAGTTGTCTTTGCTTACTTGTCTATTTGTTTTAGTAGGTTAGATAGTCGTCTTTTTTTTTAGTAGGTTAGTTAGGTGTCTTTACTTACTTTTCTATTTCTTTAGTAGGTTAGTTAGGTGTCTTTGCTTACTTTTCTATTTTCTTTATTAGGTTAGATAGGTGTTTTTGCTTGCTTGTTTATTTATTTTCTTTCATAGGGTAGTTGCTCATTGAATATAGGTTGGCAAGTTAAAATAGTTTGCTTTTGTTAGTTGCTCATTATTATGATTAGTAGTTTGCCTTTGCTTATTGATGAACTAGTTTTCTTTGAATAGGGTTTTTGACTTGCTTTTCTTAGGACTATCCATCGATCCTTGGCCCAAAAGTACTTAGGTTACATAGTTTCAATTTTCTTAGTAGGGTTTGCTCATTAGATAGTTTTTCTTGAGTATATTAGCCTTATATAGCTACCTTCCTTAGTTAGACTATACTCCTATGATCCCTTCTAACTTTGGCATATATTTTTCTACAACTCTAAGTTTACTTACCCCGGGTTGAGAATTTAATTGAGGGTTTTTAGTGTGTTTTTAGTGCATATAGAACACCCATCACTACCTCTAGCCTTAATACCTTGACACATATAGTGCTACAACTCTAAGTTTACTTACCCCGGGTTGACAATTTAATTGAGGGTTTTTAGTGCATATAGAACACCCATCACTATGACTGAGTCAAGATTAATCCAACATCTCCCCCCCCCCCCTGCCTTAAATTTGACTTGGGATAAAGACCTACCCCCCTCAATGTTTATAAATTGGGTATTAAGAATAAAACATTCCCCCTATCACATAGGTCTATGTCTATACTTTATACCTGTGAACCATAAAAATAGGGGTACACATGCCTAAATAGGTCTTACAGCCATATTCCCATTTACATGTGATAAAATTCAACTCCATAAAAATAATTACAATTGCATGGACAAGCATGTGATGCTATAAAAAATCAACCTATTTCAGTTCAAACATCCCTCATTCTCTAAATATATTTACATATACCAAGTACTTATTTTACCACTGTATGCACGAGCACATGATGCAAGAAGCATCTACCAAATTTTTTACTAGAATCCATGCTTGCTCCAAATACAATGATCCAAGTAACTTAATCATCGAGTACTTGTTCCTTAATGCACTTATGCCTATTCTCCATGGTGATCCACTATATTCCTGAGTAAATGATGCAAGAAGAATCTACTAGCTTCTTTACCAGCATCCCTCCATGTTCCAAATACAATGAACCAAAGTACTCATTCACCGAGTACTTCATCCTTAATGTGATTTTGGCTATGAACCATTTCCGTGCGCCATTCACCATGGTTCATAAACCCATGAACCATCACTTCAACGTGTGTGCATATCTATCTTCTACATGTCACTCACTTACCAACAATTTCACAAGCATGGATCTCAACATCAAACCACTCTTGTTGGAGAGTCTAAGTCTACCCAACTCTGATACCATGTTAAAAATTGAGATACAAATAGCACAAGAAGAAAGCATGCACATAAATCTAATATTTATCCTAGAAACCCTTAACCGAGAGAACCAACACCTCAATAGGTATCTATTAATAACCTTGGTCAAACCAGCCAAGCTAGGCCAACACCAACCACTTGAGACTTCTTACAATGGAGTATCTCAACCCATTAAATAGGATTAATTAATTACAACCCTAATTCCTTTACCAGAATTAGATTACAATGCAAAGACATGTATGGACTCTATATAGCCATGCAAATACATTTATGGAGTGGATATATTCATGCAAAGCCAAGACATTCATGGACATGCACGATGTGGATATATCCATGAAAATACATGTATGGTTTGGAGATAGCCATGAAAAGAATCACATCAAATACCATGGGAAAGTACCATGGGCTCGTAAACCAATAAGGGAAAACCCAACAATGGTCGAATCAATGAATCTATGACCAAGTCAAGGTTAACCCAACAATACACTCACTTATTATCAACTTGAGTTCAAATGTATGAGCAAGACACATGAATAAGAAGCCCTAATTGTGGTGTTAAAAAGGCTATGGAGATGAAAGTCAATATTTAAAGCTTTTTGGAGGCTTTGAAATGATTGTGAGACAAGTACAATACATTATTCACTACAACTTATCTCACCTTATGAATTATCAAAAGGAGGTAAGGGAGTTACTTTTATCATTTGATGCATTTAATATTAATTCAATACCTAGGAAAGAGAAAACAAAAGCTATTTCATTAGGATTTTTAGTGTCTTGCTTATGTCCATTGGAAAATTTGTCCACTAATAATTTTTATGTTCTACTTATTTCAATGCTACACTACTAGATAATGTGAAAAGTTCAAGCCTCTTTAAAAAAGACCAACATTTTCTACAATTCTTAACCAATGAAGGAATAATAACAAGCGTAGTCATAGATGATGAAGAACATGGATGATTTCAAAAATGAGATCATAAATTTGAAAAACAACAAGATCCAAAAAGAGGTAGTAACTGTGAAGAATCTATTTGATATGCAAGATGAATTTAAGAAACCAAACGATGTCATGAAAAATATTTCATCCATGAAGAACCAAGTAATCAATATCAGAATAGAATATGATCCCAAAATTATCAACTTAGGCATTTTTTATATAGAGGGAAAAATACAACAATATACCAAGATCAGGCAATACAAAGATGTGTTTTCATATACATATGAATATTTTAAGGTATATAATACTAAATTTATGCAACATAGCATACTACTAAAGAATGAAACTAAACATTTATATCATCTCAAAAAATTTCAAATGTGTTGGACATTCACAGGTAAGGAGAACAAACACAAATTATATATGGATAAACCATTTTAGCAATGAGGTCTAGACATGGATGAGGAATTCAAACTCAAATCATAGAAAGTGAAAAAGGTCGTTCTAGGAAATGATTATATTTTACTTGATGGATGGAATCCATCCCATTCAAAACCATTAGTGAGGGAGTGGTGACTCAATTTATTAAGAAACTTATAGTCACTATAATTAAAATACCCTTAGACATTGTGTTTGACAATATGAAAAGTTTCAAGTCAACAAATTTGGATGCCTATGATCTAGATAGAGGAATTATTTTGAAATATTTTTCCATCTATTATTTGTAGGGAAACGACATGATTGAATCTATGAACAAAAATCTTAATCAAATCATAAATAAAATAGCGTGGTAGATAACCACTGAAATTGGCATAATGGATTGTTTAATGCATAATTCACCAATCATGTTACCCCAAACGTTGTTTTAGAGAAATTTTCGTATTTTGTATTTTACAGTAAGGAAGTTATTCTCTATTTGAACATATTTTTACCTTCCTTACAACTATGCCAAAAATTCTTAGGAGATTAGTCCACTGGAATGACAATGAGAATCAATGATTTACACAAATTGGAAGAAGAAATAAATAAAACCAATCAAATTTTTTCATCTCACTAAAAATTAAGTAATCAATGGCTTGAGAAAAATATATTCTAACAAATATTTTCAAATGAAAGGTCTAGTTGTGTGAACCCAAAGGAAATCACATGAAATTTCAGCCTTAGTGTAAAGGACCATATCAAATAGCTGAAAATATTATTCACGTTATGGACCAACGCCTTGAAAATGATAAAATTAAATGAACAACAATCCACTTTGAGAGGGAAACCTATGTTGGGTATGTGTTATATTTTCTGCTTCCATTTTTGGGTGGTTTTTCGGCACATGGTTGGCATTGATGGTTTTATATTTCCAGTTAGGGAATTAGGGTTGTTGACTAATCCAGGTTATTGGATTAGGGTTTTTGATGCTATGGGATCCTATATGTATATTGTATTGTAAACAATGTATGATGTGAATGAATATAGAATATGTTCGTTTTCCTAGTTTGGATTTCCAGGGGAAGCATCTCTATGTAATGTGTGTATTTTCCATTGTATATTTTATGTTCTTTTATTGAAAATTTGTTTGCAGTAAATAATTTTACAAGGTTAAAATCTACATTTGGTATCAGAGCCATTATTGGATTCAGGGGGATGCCTTTGTGGTAAGGGGTTTGGTGCTTCAGACTGTGATAATCCTTGTTACAGTGGGAGATATGTGATATTGATTCTTCAAGTGAAAAGAAATGGCGAGCAATTCAGAAATAGAGATCGAGAAGTTTAATGGGAAATGTTTTGAGCTTTGGAAGCTCAAGATGGAAGATCTGTTGGTAGAAAGAGATCATTGGATCATGGTGGATCCAAGTACTAGACCTACATGAATGTTAGCATATGATTGGAAAAAGTTGGATTGGAAGGCAAAGAGAAGAATCTGATTATGTATTTGAGATTCATTATTACTGAATGTTTCAAGGGAAGCTGCATCTAAGGAGTTATGGTATAAGTTTGGGAAGTTGTATCTATCTAAGTCCCTGGTAAATAAAATGTTCTTGTGAAAGAAGTTGTATAACCTTAATATGAGAGAGGGAGACTCTGTGACAGATCATTTGAATGCCTTCAATAATGTGGTAAGTCAGTTATTATCTGTTGAGATTAAAATTTCAGATTAAGATAAGTGTATCAGTTTATTGTTCTCTTTACCATACTCGTGGGATAGTATGGTTGTGGCCATAGGTAGAAATACAACTACCTTGAGTTTCGATGATGTGTTATCATCCTTATTGTCAGAGTAGAGGAGATGGAAGAGCATGGAAGGAAAAAGAAAATATACATTATTTGCAAGAGGATGCTCCTAGGAAAGAAATAGATCTAAGTCCTCAAGTGGAAGATTTAAATATAAGGGTAGATCTAAATCTCCCGGAAAGTTTGTAAAGTTATGTTGGAGATGTGGAAAAGAAGGGAACTTAAAGAAGCAATGTATATCCAAGAATGTTGAGAGAGTGAAGGGATCTAAAGGTCCTCCCTCTACAGACGAAAATACCTCCATGGAAGAAGGAGGGGATGTGTACTCACCTTCTTCAAGCACACATGTAGATCGTGAGGCATGACTAGTTGACTTAGGTGCATCCATTCATATGACTCCCCATAGTGAATGGTTCTATGAATATGAAAGGTATGATGGAGGTAATGTTTTCCTACGTGATGACGTGACAACCAAAATCATAGGACGAGGAAAATTCAAGTTGAGGCTCATATATGGAAGGATTAGAAAACTTCTTATTATTCTTCACATCCCAGGATTGGACATAAATTTGGTTTCTTTAAGCAAAATGGACGAAGCAGGGGTAAAAACAATATTTGAAAAAGAAACCTGCAGGATGGTTCGAGGAGCAATGGTTTTGTTGAAGGGATTTTGGATTGGAAATATGTGTAATCTGCAAGGAAGAACTATTAGTGATGGATTTAATAGTTCCATTGTTCCTAATATTGGAGAGAAAGAAGAAAAAAATCCTAAACTTTCTGGAGAAAAGGTTACGATGTGGCATCAAAGACCGAGGCATATCGGAGAGAAGGTTCTTTGACTACTACATGGTAAAGGTATGGTTGAAGGTATGTCTAACTTCTCTTTGGATTTTGATTTCTATGAACATTGTGTATATGGGAAGAAGAATCAGGTAAGATTCCCCTCTAGTCCAACAAGGGAAGAAGGAATTTTACAACTAGTGCACAGTGATGTGTTTGGACCTATGTCGGTTCCATCATTGGGAAAATATGTGTACTATGTCTCATTTATAGATGACTTCTCGAGGAATACTTGGATATATTTCCTCATGAAGAAATATGAAGTCTTTGACAGGTTTAAAGAGTTTAAGGCTCTTGTTGAGAATCAAACATAGAAAATAATTAAGGCGTTGAGGATAGATAATGGTGGAGAGTTATGTGGGAATGAATTTGAAGAATTATGTAAGAAATGCATAATATAAAGGCAGAAGACTACTCCTTGTACACCTCAATAGAATGGAGTTGCATAAAGGATGAAAAGACATTGATTGAAAAATCAAGGTGCATGCTCAGTGGTGTCGGGTTAGGGCAAGAATTATGGGCAAAGGTAGTGGGTATTGCATGCTACATGGTCAATTGATCACCCTCATTAGAACTAGATGACAAGACTCCACACGAGGTATGGACTGGTAAGAAACCCTCTATCATACATCTCAAGGTATTTGGTTGTGAGGATTATGTTCATGTTCCAAAGAAAAAAACGAGTAAGATAGATAAGAAGGATCAAAAGTGTATCTTTATTGGGTATAAATATGGTCTCAAAGGTTATAATCTTTGGAACCCAGAAACTAAGAAGGTTGTGTATAGCCGATATGTGGTATTTAGATAAATGAAAGATGTTGTCAAATAGGAATTTCTACCAAGTAAGGAAGAACCAGAGAAGAAAGAGTTTGAGTTAAAGGATGATGAATCAAACTCTCCATAAGAACATGAATTAGAAGAACAAGGTCCTCATACTCCAGTATTGAGGAGATCGGTTCAAGAAAAAAGGCTACTGAAAAGGTATACTCCACCTGATTTCCACTCAAATTTTGCTTTGTTTGTTACTAATGATGATACTAGAACTCTTAGGGAGGAAGTGGATTCATAGGATGGAAAACTCTGGAAAAAGGCCATGGTTAAAGAAATGGAAACCTTGGATAAGAATGAGGCTTGGGATCTAGTGGAGTTTCCATCTGGAATAAATTCCATTGGAATAAAATGGGTATTTAAAAATAAGTTGAATGCAAAAGGAAAAGTGGAGAAATACAAAGCTCAGTTAGTAGAAACGGTTTATTTCAAGGTTGAGGGAATTGATTTTGGTAATATTTTATCTCATGTTGCCAAGTTAACCTCTATTATATTTATGTTATCTATCATTGCTACGTTTGATTTTGAAGTAGAACGAATGGATGTGAAGACAACATTCCTACATGGGGATTTGGAAGAAGAAATATACATGAAGAAGCCAGAAGGATTTGTTGTGAAGGGAAAGAAGGAGCTGGTATGCAAGATGAAAAAGTCCTTATATGGTTTAAAACAATCACCAAGGATGTGGTATCAAAAATTTGATACTTATATGTTAGGAATTTGCTTCACAAGAAGCAAAGAAGATCAATGTGTGTATTTAAAATTAATTGGTGATCATTTGATTTATTTGTTCTTGTATGTGGATGACATGTTGCTGATAGGAAATAGAAAGGATATTATCCAGGATATGAAAACTCGGTTGTCCTCTAAATTTGACATGAAGGATCTAAGTGCTGCAAATTTCATTTTGGGCATGGAAATGAAAAGAGATTGGGAAAATAGGAAACTTTGATTAAATCGGAGAAAATATGTCAAGACCATATTGCATAGGTTTAATGTAATACCCCAGTTTTGATTCCCCATATTAAATAATGTATTTTTTTATTTCATGAAAGATAGAGTGCCCAAACAATTAAAAGAGGTCAGTGTGCCTAGGAAATGTAATGTTTTGATCATTATTAATAATAAACTACATGGTTGGTTTCTAGATGAACAAGGACAAGAGTTATAGGGGGATATGATTCTAAAAGAGAGGGGAATTAAGGGGGGATAAGTCATATTATCACGTTTTATTTACCCATGATTGTTTTAATGGAGATAAGTGGTTACATGTGGTTCTTGCTTTTCAAGTAAATATATAAACCCATCTTTGGGTTGTTTGGGGGTTCATTTCATTTGTTCATTTTTCACACTCTTCATTATATTCTTCTCCATTCACTCTTTCACTCATTCATTGTTCTTAATTCATTCTTTTTCTTGGAATGAGACCATGGGGGAGAATGTTTTAGGAAGAATCCATTGTTTCTTGGTTGTAGAAGTGACTCGTGTGTTCTAACCATGAATTTGTGCCTGCATGTATGAGATGCATTAGCATGTGTTGAATTGTATTCACAACTACGAATCTTGAGAGTCCTAGCATGGATATTTTTTACCAGATGCATTGGATCCATGGAAGGAGGCAGATAGCCTAAGGGAATGCATGTCAAAGAAGGGGGGTCCATTCTCTTGGGTTGTGCAAGCTAGAGAGAAGAGAGTTGGTGTACTTTAGATTGTTGTGTGTTGAGAAACCTATGAGAGCTTGAGTGATGACTAGTTTGGGAAGTTGAGTGACACCTTGGAACCATCCTTGCGTATTCATAGCCTTGGCTCAGGGTTGACATTGTTGTTGAGACTTGGAAAAATAGTTTCTATGGTTGGGTGGAACGTCCATGGTATGCAACCAGTTGGTGAACCATTTTGTTAAAGACAAGTTCTCTTTGTCATGCATTTTTATGTTGTATAGATATTTCTGTTGTGTATTAATTGATATCTCTGAGATGTGTATATATAATGTGTCTGATTGCATATTATTGTTGTGCATGGAATGTTTAAACATTGTTTTATGATGTAGAATGAATCTAGATTATTGCATGAATTGTTATTATGTTTCTTTCATGCTTCTTTATTAATTTAATGTTAGTAACATTTGAAATCAGTTTAGAACTGAGTTTTTGAGGTAGCGTGCCTAGTCTGGGGGTGGTTGGGTACATTACATTTAATATGAAGGAAAGTAAACAGGCCAGGGTTCCTATTCTTGTAGGTGTAAATTTGTATGTGGATCAGTGTCCCAAGACACGGGAAGAGGAGGAGGACATGTCTCGTGTTCCATATGTGAGTGTGGCTGACAATTTGATGTATGAATTCATCTATACTAGACTAGACACTACACATGCACTGGGCCTTTTGAGAAGGTATATGTCAAAACCAAAGAAGGACCATTGGACAACAATACAGATATTTTTCAGGTCTTTGCGTGGCACTACAAGTTATGGATTGTGCTACCAAGGAATACCAGGTTTGGACAAAGTGTTCGACATACATGGCTTTGTGGATGCAGACTGGGATGGAGACCTGGATCATAGAAGATATACAAGAGGGTATGTGCTTAACCTATTTGGAGGACAAATCAATTGGATGAGCAAAATATAGTCTGTAGTGGAACTTTCAACTAAAAACATTGAATATATGGCAACCACTCATACAAGAAATGAAGCAGTATGGCTACAAATATTTTTTTTAGGTATTGGATTGGTACAACAAGTTGTAAGGATAGATTGTGATAGTCAGAGTGAAATTTTTATGGTGAAGAACCCAACTTATCATTCAAAGACAAAGAATATCGATGTTCAATATCACTTTGTGAGAGACATGGTTGAAGAAAAGAAGGTGTTGCTGATGAAGGTGGACACTTTGAAGAATGTTGCAGACCCATTAATAAAATTTGTGAGCATTGAGAATTTCTCTTGGTGTAGAGGATCTATGGGCATTGTTTCCCCTTATTGTTGACTATGTAACCTTGTAACCCCTTGTATGCAAAGAAAACAACAATTGGGAGAATGTTGGGTATATGCTATATTATTTGCATGGATAGAACTATTTTTTATGTTACTGTGGGTTCACAGGGGTTCGAGGCTAGTACCCCCGAAAAAAAAATGGTGGTTTTTTGCATCTATTTTTGGGTGCTTTTTCGGCACATGGTTTTTTTCGATGGTTTTCTATTTCCAATTAAGGAATTAGGGTTGTTAACTAGTCTAGTTTATTGGATTAGAGTTTTGGATGCTACAGGATCCTATATGTATATTGTATTGTAAATAATGTATGATGTGAATGAATATAGAATATGTTGGTTTTCCTGGTTTGGGTTTCCAGGGAAAAACCTCTGCGTAATGTGTGTATTTTCCATTGTATATTTTTTGTTATTTTATTGAAAATTGGTTTGCATTAAATAATTGTACAAGTTTAAAATATACAACCTCTTTTTACAATATATTCATTGTCAAAGATGAGATAAGATGATCCTAAGACTAGGTCTCCTTGGTATATATAGGAGACAAAGGGTACAATTATAATGAAAGGGTACAATGAAGGGTTCTAGGCTACATACAAATATAACACTAGAAATGTAGTAGTTCAATTTTTAGGGCTTAATAAGGGATTTTATACTTAACATGGGGCTTTTTCTAGGTCTTAACATGTCCCTCCCCTTCAAATAAGTGTTATCCTCAACACTTGGCTAACTACAGGTGTTTTTTCATGAAGAAATCATCTTTCAATGTCACCTATTCCATTGGTAGGTTCTTCCATTTGATGAGGTACTCAATAATTTATTGATTTTGTATTTTATTAATCCTTGTTTCAAGGATTTTTTTTTGTTCTAGTATGATTTTACCTTCATTAATCGCTAATGAAATAGTTTTCTCTGAGACCAAATGTTATGGACCAACACCTTGAAAATGATAAAAAGTCAATGAATAACAATCCAGTTTCGGGGGGAAACCTTCGTTTACAATATATTCAATGTCCAAGATGAGATAAGATGATACTAAGACTAGGTATCCTTGGTATATATATAGCAGAAAAAGGGTACAATTATAATGAAAGGGTACAATGAAGGGCTCTATCCTACATACAAATATAACACTAGAAATGTAATAACTCAATATCTATGGCTTAATAAGGTTTTATATACTTAACATGGGGCTTTGTCTAGGGATTACCAGTTCAAAGGGTCCATATGCCTCAAAATCTCGCAAGGATATCAATTTCCCCTACCTACTAATGTCCAACACCTAAAGAGACACTTCAACTAATCCCTTCTTTGATATATAAGATTTTAAATAGAATGGTTTTAATGTTTTATTGTAATAGTTGCCCATTTGTTTTTTGCTTGTGAATTTTATGTCACTAGAATAGTTTCTTTCCTTTTTAGTTTCCACCAATTAGTCTCAAATTAAAGTATAACCAAATAAGATATTCTTTCCAAAGAATTATTTAGCCTCAAAACCCTCATTTCTTAGGGAAAATATTGGAGTGTTCCTTCTCTTCCCCTTTATCAGCTAAGGTAGACAATAATTTTCAATCCATCCAAAATTATCCTAACCCAAATTTTCCCATGGTCACCCTATGGTTGTCGGTATAGTCCTACTTTTGAAGAAACAAAAATTGCTCCCATCATTATAACATAGTATAGTAATTAACCATCCTTTGACAAGAGTGAAAGTTGAGACCTAAAGTCAAAAATTCAAAGGGATTTTATTTATATACTCATGTGTAATAAATTTGTAAGCCTATTGGAAGACAATAAACCCTCTCATATCCTTCACCCTCTTGTGTGAAGGAAATAATAAATAAAATAAAACAAGGAAAAATAGGTTGATTAATGAGTGACATGAAAGAAATATTTATTGGGACTATGGTCATTGTTGGATGTATGGGATGAACCGGGTTCTAACTTAGTTCTCCAACAAAACCTTGATCACCATCGACCCTTCTGGTAAACCAAAAGGATACACCGTGCACAGAGTGCACAACGCAGTCTCACTCGAGATGGCTTATGGATGACTACATGACGCAAATGTTTGCAGTCATGGAAGGGATTGGGGATGTTCCTTTTACTTATTATACATCTACTTTTGTATGCATCATACCATGTACTTCATATAACATTCATCTAAGTCTAAACAAAATTCCATTCTGCATTGTCAATACTGTGTGCTACAAATATTATCCTAAACATTCATCATTCATAGTTGCAGAAACAAAATAAAACATCATTCAGACACATTGCAACACATAATTTTATCGTGGTTCACCCCCTTGGTCTACATCCACAAAGATATTTTTCTTTATTATTATTCTTCATCAAAAAGGGTCATGCATTGTGCACATTACATCATGGGTTTAGTATTGGTGAGGATGACTAGCGTCGCACCAAGCTCCACATCTTGTGACCTGACCATCAATTACATCTCAAAATTGTCTCCATCCGAGCTTCACAGCTCTCAACAAAACAAATAATTCGACTCATAACTCAAAGAGGTGCTCAAGTACTTCGCTCATACAAATTGATACCCCAAAAGATGATCTCCTATTTTCCTCATGCTTCCTCTATTTATACTACAAAATGGGTAAAAACCCTTACATCATGACTCAAAACCCTAATTTTAAGTGGACTCCACTTTTCCACTTTCTAACAGTGTTCCGCGCAATTAGTCTTCGATCCAACCCTTCCTTTATTTGACTTTGTGTTGATATTCCTTCTTTCCTAGTGTGCTACATCCTTTTCCCTTCTTTCACGATGCTTTCCCTTGTTTCCTAGTGCACGTTTCTTCCTTGGACTATTCCTTAGCTCCTCGCATCATTTACTACATTCAACCCCAAAATTTCCTGCTCCAACAGGTCCCCAACACTAACATGTGGCTTGTCCTGAGCCACTCAAGTCATGTGTGCCTCCTGCATAGATTTCTCTAATGACTAGAACTTCTTGGTGAGTGCATCTACTTGGTTCTTGGCCTACACACTTTTCTCTATCATGGTCTCTACCACCTGCACTATTATGTGCTCTTTCAACACTTCTCTACTTTCTGAGTGAGCCTCTTTTAGTATGCTCTTATCTAGTTCTAACTTTGTTACCATATTCTTGGCTTGATCCTGTTGGGGATCCAACTAAGCCTATATTGTCTATCTTTCTTCTTGGATTTTCTTTTGTTCTACTTGCAAGTTTTTTATTTCATGTGCGGCCCTCAGTCTCCTAGATATGGGCATTTCCTTCTGTCTTTTCTTTAAATCTTGAACTGCAATATTCATCTTTTCTTCCCTTAGATCCAACTTATGGATCTGTTTGTCTTCTTCTAGGCTCATCTAGATATGCATGGTCCTTTCATAGAGCTCTACTACTTATTTGAATTCCAATGAAATAATATATGTGTTCTCTATTTCATGTTGATCCCTCTTTGATATAAACTCTTGAGGGGTGGTTGGTGTCAGCTTCCCAACCAATTCTACTATCTCATGTTTGTGCCCTTCCATCATTTTTGTTATCCTCTTTAGATTTTCTTCCTCACTAAGTTCTCTTTCTAGTGCGCTATCTAGAATTGTTTAGAAGACTTATTCAAGTCTTTGCTCCAGTCTTTTCTCCAATTTTTCTACGTGTTGTTTTTCCTCCTCACATTCAATATGAACTTCTTTGAGGAATCTCTCTATCACCTCCTTCTCTACCTTGGATCTCTGCAAGTTTGTTCCATCCATCCTAAATTTGGATTGACATTCTTGTGCCACACTCATTTGTAACTTATATAATTCCTTGGTTGGTACCTTAGCCAATACCAATTCCATTTGTTCTATTTCCTTGACCTGTTTCTACACCATGTCTTTTTCCATTTGCAGCATGTCTTTAGTAATGATAAAGTTTTCACTTGTCGCTTTCGTTATCTGTATTGTTTCCTCCTCACTCTGCATTGGCCTGTCCTGTTCTTGCATTGTTTGTTGTTTCCTTGTTTGTTCTTTGTGTTGTGCCTTGGTGAATTGCATTTTCTCCAAGACCTTCTTGACCTCTATCAATTCTTGCATTATGTTCTCTCTCTTTTTTTCTGCATCTTCATATGTTTCTGCAATTCCATCCTGTACTCTTTCCACCACTAAATCCACATCATCTTTTTTTATGGTATATTGGGGTACCTCCTTATGCGCCTTCATTTTCTTGCATGCCCCTCCTGACTGTAAAACGGTTCTCTTGGATGCCCTTGACTCTGTTTTCTCTATTATGATTGGGGTATTTGTTCCTGTTATATATCCTCCTACTTGTCCCTCTTGCATACGGATGTTATCTTCCCTATGTGTGTCTCCATTAGTGGCATATACACGGTTCTTTTGTTGTGTGAAAGGCTTGAGGATAACCTTTTTCGGTCTAAGTATTCTTTTTTCTTTGCTTCCCCCTGTCTACTTTATTTTTGTTTCTTCTTTTCTTGTATTTCCTATTGGGGTATTCTTCTTCTATGAGGATCTCGCTTCTAATGGTTTCTTGTCTTTTGTTGGCTCCATTGGACCCTTACATTCCTCCTTCCAATATTTCATTGCCCATTGCACTTCCTATGTTGTGACGCAGTATCTCATCTACAACCATTCCTTCTCTGGATCCATTTTTTCCTGGATCCACATATTGTGAATTGACACTTTGAATTTGGTTATATTCTTGTATTCCTCCACCACCTCTGGTGGGATTCTCCAAGTTTCAGCCACATTTTCCTGTATTTCTTTGAGATATGTTGCAAATATGTTGGATTTTGTCTTTCTTTCCCTTGAAAAAGTTGTGTTCCATAATGTTTCGTACTGTGTTGTGTGACACTTTCATGTTCTCTGATAGAACATGATTTATTTAGGGTGTTTCCATCCCACTAATGTAATAAGAATGATCAACCACAAGTAAAAAACTGAGTGTTATTCTAAATTTTTGCATGGGATTAATCTCGCATTGATTAGGAGGACACGTTCTATGATGTTTATATACACAAGGGCTCCCAACTCTATTTGATGCATTGAGAAAATAATTCCCCTTGTGGACTCCTCCCTTGTGACTTGCCCTTGGTGACTCGGGTGTTGGCTTGTGTTTGGTGCTTCTTGTTTGGTGTGTAGCTCAATAGCACGTGGACTTGGATTGAATACTTGGGTATTGGGATTTCGAGCCCAATATTTTTTCTAAAATACTAATAACCTTGTATAACTCTACAAACATATTATAGCAATCCCGAGAGCACAATAAACTTATAAAAAACAAAAAAAAAAATTGTCAAATTTGGTAAATATTTTTTCTCAAAATTTAAAATTCACATCTCTGGCATTGACGATACTGGTACCAACAAGCAACTACCTGGCACTACAAAAATACTGGAACCTCCATAGCTCTACCAAATCACCCATAAATCGACACCAAGATTTATAGGGTGATAACACGACTAAGACATCTAAAGAAGAAAAATCAGTTAACTAGCAAGTGATTAGTGGTAGAAGAATTTTTATAAGACATGGGTCCAATGGAAAATCAAGTAGAAGTGTAAGTTCAACAAGTATCATTCAAGTATCTACAACATGCAGAGGTGGTAGTACATAAAAATTCACAATGGCAGGACAAGATCCAACTATTAGGTTACCAAAATTCCGAGGAGACGGGTAGATGACCTAGAAAAGCATTTGTTTATCTGTGAAACGATATGGGAAGCTAAGAAGATTACAGATGAAGATACAAAGGTTGCACATTTGGAAATAAAATTCAAATACCATGCATTAGACTGGTTCATGGGCCTCGCAACAAATAATCCAACATGAGCGCCTACAACTATAGCAGACGTAAAGTGGAAAATAATAAATGAATTTTAGAAGCCAAGTTCAGAGGATTAGTTCATGAATGAAATGATAAAGATTAAGTAGAAGCCAAGAGAACCAGTCTGGGAGGTGGACCAGCAGTTCACGAGACTAAAAGGTAAGTTAAAGTACCCTATTACTAATATCCAACATAGACATTTGTTTGTTAACTCTTTATTTCCACACTTGAAGTATCCTTTGAGGTAGAAAAAATTTCAAAGTCAGGCTGAGGCTCTGCAAGCATCCTTATAGCTAGAGGAAAATTAGTATAAGAAGATAGATACAGTTGTGGGAGAGATAAGGAAAGACCTGAAGAACTTAACATTTCAGTTAAATCAAAGTAAAGGTAAGGAGAAAAGGGAAGATGTTTGGTGCACATTATGCAGAACTGAAGGGAATTACAAGAATGGGTGTCCATTGTTTGCGTAGTTGTTACACATTATTTTAGTCACTCTAATGATGACCCTACAGGCATGTGTTCAGGCTCTCAAACAAATATTTTACATGAGGAAAATGACTAATTTCTTCCCCTACAAGGCATATTTTTAGAATGACATCGCAGGCAGACAGTGGTACACAGTGCGGAAATCTTTGATTTATGCACGATTCTCTATGCCTGGTTCATGTGATTTCTGCATGCTTCTATATAGGAAGGGTACGGCGGCGTTTGAAGCTAAGGAAAGAAAGAAGTTTAACGAATTTTCTAGAAGGATAATATTCTGGAATGTGAGGTGGCGTCCATATGGTTTTGGTCTTACTAGCTTCTCTGATTTGGTAGGATCATCCTCATCCTTATAACCACATCATCTTATCCTATGTAATGATGAGTTTCTCATGGAAAAGGTTAAGAAAGATTGAGCAAAGAATTGATGAAAGAATAGGATGAATACTGTGTGAAGGATCCTATTAGAACTTATGCTTGAGGCCTCCATTTATCCATCAAGATTTTATGGACCATCTTCATACAAATTCGAAGCAAGTGTATGTATGTGTTGGAACAAAGGACCACCGAAAGGGAACTTGCAACATCAAGGCAATTTGGTTGTATCTTCCACTTTTACTTAATATGATACAATGACATGTTTCTTTCCCATAAAATCATTAGTGTTTTATTACATGACTCCTTTATCACATGTTTAGGTCTCCATTGAATCTACAATTGTTTCTTTCACTTTGGTTGGTTTGTGTCATTGCAATTCTGATCTCACAAGAGCACTGGAGCGAAGCAGGGATAACAGAGATATAAGGAAGCGATATCTAAAGGTATGTCATATATTCCTTCTTTGGTAGTAACTTAGGGAAAGCGTCATGTCATGTCTTGTTTTGTTCTAGATCCAGGTGGATCTAGGGAGATTAGTTTATGTCTGCATTCACCGATTTATCCAATAACAATAGTACATAGGGGTGGGTATGCCAAACCATTTATCTTCAGGAGGACCATGGTGTGATATTTGTAAAACACATGGGAATGATCTGTATCATTTCCCAATAATTCATAAGTATCAGACAATACGGAAGAGTACATTTTGTAATTTTTGTAAGTCGGTTGGACATGAATACGAGGAATGTAGAAACTTGAAGATAATCAAGGAGAGGAAATTATATTCATATATGGTACAGGATGAGTTAATGAGAACACAACCTACGTAGCAACCGCAGTATAATAATGTGCAACAATTTGCAGCACAACCACAATATAATGCACAATAGGTTCAATGGAAACAACAATGTAATCCCACGCAACAATGTGTAGTTCCACCTCAGTACAATAACACGCAACCACAATAAAATCAAGGAACTCAATATAATACGTTGCATGGAGATAATCATGGTAATAGAGGAGGAGGCCATGGAGGAAGAGGCTTTGGAGGAGGTTGAGGGCTAGTAGTTTTTCATAACTGTCAGAAACTAGGGCAGTATACCAGAGACTTTCCACAATGATCTGCGACATGTATGTATTGTCGCTCAGTAGACCATAAAACAAAAGACTGTCTGAAACTGTTGACAAAGATACAAGATAAAAGGAACCAGAACAATCAAAACGTGCAATGGATTGTGGTGGAAAATAGAGAAGAGGATGGGAAGAAGATTAATATAGTTACTAGAGGTCAATACAAGAAAGGATAATATGCAACAAAGAAGGATCATGATCAGTACCAGTGGGTCGGGAAGAATACAACTCCTGAAAAAATGTTTGATGCGTGCAAAGAGAAAAAGATATTCAAAGAATATAGACAAGAGATATTGAAAGAGAACATTGTGTCTATTTCATGGACAAAGATAGTAGATGAGGTACCAGTGTATGGCATGCCTCCATTATTTGATCATACTAGCAAAGAGAAACATTCAGAGAAAGTAAGTAACTTAAGAAACTTTTTGGGGACACGTGTAAAGTTGTTAAATGATAGAAACTCTTTACAAATATTGAAAAATATGTTAGAAAAGTGTCATCTAGGGGAAGAAGGGGTCAAGATAGTGAATCATCTTTGGAAGAAGAAAAGAACAAGTAAAGAATTCAGGTTGAATGCAAACATTGCAGATTTTAATATGGTGGATACCATACTAGACTTAGGGTCTAAAGTCAATGTTCTACCAAAGAAGACATGGGAAGCTATGGGAGAACCTTAATTGGGGTATTCACCTATTTGGTTGAAGTTGGAAAATCATCATAGAGTGGTGCCAATTGGTAGATTGAAGGGGATTCCAGTAGATCTATATGGTGTCCAAACCATCGCAGAGTTTGAAGTCATTGAAATAGTAGACAATATTTTTCCATATCCAACATTGTTGGGTTTGGATTGGGATTTTGATAACCAGGGTATTATGAATTTGGAGACAAGGAAGATGATCTTTGAATCTAGAGAATACATATTTATTGGGCCATTGGATCCCTCAAAAGGAGGAAGGTATGTGGATTCTACGACAAACAATATTCTTATAGAAGATGTGAATCAATTATATAGAACTACCATGCACAAAGAGGATTATATCAAACCAACCGCAATATCTAGATCCCATAAATTGAAGGTGAAAGGGAAGTAGAAGTTCCAAATTTAGATTCAGAAGATTATGCTGCACCACTAAAAATCAAGAAGCTAAACATTGGAACTACAAAAAACCCAAAGATGGAAAGCATTGGAGATTATTGGGATAATCAAACAATATAAAGAATCACAGAATTATTGCACGAGTACAGTGACTTATTCCCAGCGACATTTTCAGAGATGAATGGATTAAAAGGAGAACTGGGATGGATGAAGATCTCATTGAAGCCAAAAGCCATACCTATCAGACAAAGACCTTACATGATAAATCTAGTGTCTACGATGAAGGTGAAGGAAAAAATTGACAATATTTTAGAAGTTGGTGTCATAGAACCTATGGAATAATTAGAATGGATCAGTCCTATGGTAGTACAAGAAAATAAGCAAGGGGGATCGATAATTATGTAGATTTGAGAAAACTGAATGATTCTTGTTTGCATGATACTTTTCCCACCCCATTTATAGATGAAGTTTTGGAGAATGTAGGGGGTTAAGAAGATTATTCATTTAAATATGGGTTTTTAGGATACCATAAGATCATGATAGCACCAGAATATAGACATAAGACTGCATTTACTACAAAGTGGGGACCATTTCAATATAAAATTATTCCATTTGGGTTGAAGAATGTAGCTATGATTTTTTCAAGGGTAGTAGTGGTTGCATTTAAGGACTTTATTCATAAGTTTTTAGAAGTTTACTTAGATGATTGGAAAATGTTTACATTATTTAAGGATCATGTTGAAGTATTAAGGATGATGTTAGACATATGTAGATAGTGTCATATTTCATTGAATAGTAAGAAATGTATTTTCATCAAACCTTTTGGTATTTTGTTAGGGCATGTGGTGTGTAAACAGGGTTTGTTGGTTGATCCTGCTAAAATTGTTTTCATAGTTAACTTACCACCACTGAAGTCAGTGCGCTAGTTGAAGAGTACACTTGGTCATATAGGGTATTGCAGGAAGTTTATAAGGGGATATGCACAAATTACTACATCGATGGAGAAATTGTTGAAGAAGGACACTAAGTATCAATGGAATGATGAATGCCATAAGAGATTGTATATTGTGAAGGAGAAGATGGTAACAAGACTGATTTTAGTGTTTCCAGATTGGGCAAAAGAATTTCATGTACATGTGGATGCATCTGCAATAGCATTAGGAGAAGTATTGACATAGCGAGGAGAAGTTGACATAGATCACACAATTGCACTTGCAAGGAGAAAATTATCAGATTTAGAACAAAACTACAATACTATAGAAAGAGAAGGATTGGCCATGGTGTATGCTTTGTAGAAATGCATACATTACTTGTTAGGGAAACATTTCAAGATGTTTATAGGTCATTTTTCTCTCAAATACTTATTCAATAAGACAGTGTTTGGGTGAATGATATGTAGATGGCTACTTTTTTTTTCAGGAGTTTGACTTTGAAGTTGTGGTGAAGCCTAGAAGATTGAATGCAAGACTCGATCACTTATCTAGGATAAATAATGGAGAAGAACCGAGTAACTTGGAAGACAACTTTCTAGATGCACAATTGTTTTCAGTACATATAGTTGATGAGTATTTTGCTTACATTTTTTATTTTTTGAGTACAATGTTTTCCCCAAGAGAATTTACTACTGTGCAGAAGAAGCATTTAGTGGTCAGAGTTGCAGACTATCAACTGATTGCATGTCATTTATAAAGCTTGGAGAAATAACATTTTGAGAAGATGTGTTATAGAGCATGAAGGCATATCATTTTAGCAGATGCACATGAAGGAACAGTTGGAGGACACTACGTAGGAAAATCCACTATGCAGAAGGTGTTGCGTGCAAGATTATGGTGTCCAATAGATCACAAGGATTCAAAAGGATACTATCAGAATTGTGATGTTTGTCAGAGAGTTATAAATCTATCTAGGATGAATGAACTTCCATTGAGACCTTAAGTAACTTTGCAAGTGTTTGATAAGTGGGAAGTAGACCTTGTAGGTCCAATTAATCCACTAGCAAGACGATCAGGAGCCAGATATATTATTACAGCGAAAAAATACTTAACCAGATGGGTTGAGGCATCACCAGTGAAGGATTGCAGTGCAAAGACTGCAACACAATTTTTAATTGAATATGTAGTGACAAGGTTTGGATGTCCAAGAATATTAATGAGTGATCAGGGTACTCACTTTATCAACAACATAATTGAGGCAATGTTGGAATAATTTGAGATACATCATCAGAAGAGCACTCCATATCACCCTCAATATAATGGAACAGTTGAAGCATTTACCAAGATATTGGAGAATGCCTTGACAAATATTTGTAATGTGAATAGGGATGACTGGGATTTGAAGGTACCAGCAATACTATGGGATTACATAACAATATGCAAGAAGATAATAGGGAAAACACCCATTAGGTTGGTGTATGGACAGGAAGTAGTAGTTCCCTTAGATTATTTGATACCAAGTTGTGCATTGCATATATTACATAAATCATAGAAAGAGGCACAACGCAGGAATGATTAGATCAACTTATGGAATTTGAAGAAGAAATAATCATAGTTGGTTTCCATCAAGAGGTACAGAAAGTAAAAGATAAAGCATGGCATGATAGACATATTAATAAGAAGAACTTCAAAGTGGGAGATCAGGTTCTCCTCTGTGACAGTAAATATTTGCATCACCCATAAAAACTTAGAATGCATTGGCTAGGGCCATGTCAGATAAAGTATGTCACAGATGGAGGTGTTGTACAACTGCGACACTTAGCAAGTAAGGAAGTTCAAGGACTGATGAATGGTAGTTGACTAAAACTGTATAAGGACATTCGACCTACCAACCCTCAGTAATTTCAACATAGAAAGTAGAATTGTACTTATTGTATATAGTAGGAAGAAAAAGAAGAAAAAGAAAATAAAAAGAAGAAAAAGGAAGAGAAAACTAGAAAAATGAAGAAAAAGCCAAAAATAAGTAGTTAGAGGAATAATTAGTAATGGCAACGCGTAGAATACAAAAATTTAAGGTGACCAGAAGTGAAGATATTGCGTGTAGGATAACTATGGCAGGAGGAAAGGCATACCAGACAGGCTCAGTTGGAGCCCCTGCATGAGCATGTAGAAATTATGATAACAGAGATGGAAATAGAGAAAGCCATAATGGAACAAGTGCACTCAGAAAAAATACAAGTGTTGAAGGAGCACATCATGGTGCAGGTAGTGGAGACCCTCACAGAAAAGAATGCCTAGATAAAGACAAAAGGAGATGAACTAGCAAAGAAATTCCATGAATTGGAGAAATCGGTGTAGAAGGCACAAACGACCTGAGTGGCTTGGAACAAGCCACAGGTTACTGTTGGGGACCTGTTGGAGTAGGAAATTTGGGGAGTTAAGCACAATAAGCGAGGAAGAATGAAAAAAAGGAAACAATGTGCGCCAATAAAGAAGGAAAAGTAGCGCGACAAAGGGTAAAGGAAGCAACTCACCAGAAAAGAAGGAAGATCAGCACAAGGAACAATTGGATCGAAGAAGAACCACGCGTAAGACAATTAGAAAGTGGACAAGTAAAGTCCACTTAGAATTAGGTTTTTTGAGTCATAATGTAAGTGGTTTTGCCCATTTTGTAGTATAAATAAAAGATGTATGAGATAGTTAAAGGTGCCAAACAATTATCATGGTGAAGAACCTACTTTTGGAGCATCATTTTGAGTATGAGTCTAATTCTTTGGGTTGTTGAGAGCTGCAGAGCTCAGATGGAGTCAGTATTCAGTTGTAACTGAGGGTCAGGTAGCAAGCTGTGGATCTTGGTGCGACACTAGTCAGCCTCACTAGTACTAAACTTATGATGTAATGTGCACAACACTATTTTGATGAAGACTAATAAATAAAGAAGAAGATCTTTGTGGGTGTAGCCCGGGGGGGTGAACCATGGTAAAAATGGTGTATTTATGCGTGATTTGTTGATTTTATGTTATTTATGATGAATTAATGGTTAGAAAAATGCATATGTTAGAGTTTATTTATAACGCGCACTAGAACAATCATGCATAGTGAATGTTATTGAATGGAAACAATAGTATATCTAATGAATGGTATGGTAGAATGCATGTTAAAGTAGAAGTAGAAGTAAAAATAACATCCCCAATCCATTCCATGATTTCAGGCATCTACGTCCTGCAATCACCCATAAGGCATCTCAGGTGAGACTACGTTGTGCACTCTGTGCGCAATGTATTGTTTTGGTTTACTAGAAGGGTCAATGGTAAAAAGGGTTTTGTTGGAAAACTAAGGTAGAACCCAGGTCATCCCATACATCCAACACCACCCAGATGTGACAGTAGCCACTCCTTTTGAATATTGTAATTGGTTCGGTAGAGCCTACCTATCATGGCCCCCCTATTTAACACCCCGATTTCCATTTGGTGCCGATGTTGTATTTTCCCATAGGCCTAGGAGCCCTCCTTTAGCCCCATCATGACTTGAAGATTGAGTCTCCTTTTCCTCTCTTCATATTTATTTTTTCCAGATCCCATGGGGATTCCCAAAATGTTTTTCATGTTTCTTAATGGTCTCTTATGCATTTTCTTTTCGTTTCATGCCTCTCGTCATTGCATTTTTGTTTTCCCATATTTCGCTTACCGTTATGCAATATCCTTGACCATCTTCCTCTTACATTATTTGGCCTCATTTTTACATTCACCTACCCAAGGAGAGAATAAATACTAAGAGTGGACCTCACTTGCGAGTACCATTTTCATTCTTCATTTATTACATCAGTTCCACACACTTGGAACATCAGAGCATGATGTTAAGCCACTCGTTCTCTCCCAACGAGTCTCCTTTAAGATATTTTTAGACTCTCTAAACATGAAATTATTTCCTAGTGAGCTTGTATTCTTTCACACTAGTTAAATGGTTTGAAATGAATTCTATTCGGTATAATTTTAAACCTTTTTCAGACCGGATGGAATAATTATGAAAAAGGAATACTCTAGTTCATCTGGGCTAGATGAGTTCTCCCTTGTATTATTTTATCATTTTTTGGGCTTGGGGGACTAAATTTATGAAAAAGAACATTGATATTACTTGGGTAACTCTTTCATGCTCATTAAACCATGAAAGATATGGAGCATACTTGTGTCATTCTTTTGTGCTCATTAAACCATGAAGGAGATGGAAAATACAAAAGAAAAAAATCAAAAAAAGAGTGGGGTTTTTTCACCATTGGTTTATTCACAAAATGGAAGCATCAATCGAGTCACCATTGAACATGGAACATGTTTGAGTCCTCATAATTTAGTTGGGTTTTAGCTTTCCTAAGATCCATTAAAGTAATATGAGTCATATATACTCCTTCGACCGGTTACTCTTCCAATCATCATCGAGAGTTCTTCAATGCCTCCTGCGTTGTTGCACTATATTCATCCAGCTCTTGTATCTTTCTTCCAAGTCACCATTGTGTCATGCTATATGTTCAAGGGAATTTTAATCCTGAGTCATTCATCTATTGTTCTATTGAATTTTCGAGTCGGCCATCCTTGTGTCAGTTGTACTTTGTGCTCCTCTCTATTAATATCATCTCTCAGTGTCCGTTTCATGTCGATTGATGGGGGATACATCAAGGACCTCCTTTGATGGATCTCTTCCTATCGACTTCAACACATTAGCTAGGAGAGGGATCTAGAAAATATCTAGTACCTTGGAGCTTGCAGTCCTCAGTGGAAGACCTCCTCATGATCGACAATGGGTTTTCATCACTGACTCCTTATCGATTGATTCTACGAGTGTTTGACATCAAATCCTTTATTTTCACTCGCTAGATTGTACTAGGTACCTTGGGGTCCATATTCCTCATCGGTGGGTCCCCTTGCATGTATTAATGGTTTATATCGATGATCGTTAATCAGACGGTTTCTACCATGCTCGACATTAGCTCATTTATTTGCATGTTGTAGACTCGTACCATCAGGGTTTGGGGACACATCACTTATTTAAAACATCCCTCCCAAGTAGAATTGGAGTATCTCACTTGTATATGAAAACTTCAGGAGCACTCTCCTTAGTGCTCATTGTCTTCTTGACATATGTATGTTATGTCATAGATCCACATTGTATTTGTTGGTGGCTATGATTGACTTCATGATGTAGATCTACATTGTATTGTCTTGTGGCTACGGTATTATTGATGACATGGATCCACTATATATTATTTCATGGCCATGGTCTAGCATTTCATCTCATGGATCCACAGTGTATTGTTTGGAGGCCATCCTCATTATGAGTCTAAGTATTTCTACCTAAGGGATTGGTCTATATATATACACATCCTTGGTGTTTGAATGCAGTACTTTTTTGGTCTTCGAACCTCCTTTGCTCTCTCCTTACACTACCTCATATGCACATTATTGTAATGTATTTCATACATCCACTCATTTCCTGACCTCACACATTAGGGGGGATCTATTACAACCTTAATTTCCACCCTATAGGCCAGAGAGGTTGACATCAGAGGATTAAGGCCCTAATACATCTTTTTCCTAGGGTTTCACATATTTTGGATCCTTTTTATGCAGTTTTAGGAATCCTCATTGGACACCTATCAGAAAACAAGTGAGGCACTTGATTGAAACTAGTTTTTCAACCGGAGAGACACTCGCTTGACACAAGTTGTGCAACCGGTGAGGCACTGTCAAGTTTCTAGAATTTGGGAGTTACGAGGCGAGAGGTGAGATATGAGTTATATCTTAGTGTCTAGGACCTAGGAACTTACATCATTCAAGTTTATAGTGGCCTCTAGGAGATATAGAAGCCTCTCCCAAACCTCCTACAAGAGATATATAACAAAGGAAATCCTTGGGCAAAGGAAAAATAATTCAATAGCAAGTTTATGGTGCCAAACTATAGAACTATCCAACCAAAAGTCATTGGAGCCTAGCATGAAGAAGGAGTTGTAAGGAAGAGAAAGGAGAAAGGATATTGAAGGATCCTACATCAACAATCAAGGTATTCAATTGTGATGTAAGTTTCCATTTACATTAATAGATATTTTGGTTTTCTCCTATAATTGTTTGCAAATAAATAGAAAATGTTGGATTTGGTTCATATTGTTATAGATATTATTGAAATCTGATTAGATCTAGGATCCTAATAATAAATTGGAAAGTAGAGAGGTTCTTGTGTCTTTTGTGTACAAGGAGCAAGTTTTCAAGCTTGGAGCTGGAACTCTAGGACTATAATAGCCAGGAGATATGAAGGACCACCTCTTGAAATGTATGTATATATTATCCTTTCTATAGGATTGCAAAGAATCTATATCTTTGAATATAGATCTAGGAAACCCCTTAGAAGTATACCCCCTCCTATATAGGATATATAGGCTTATCCTAGGGAGATATTACTAATCCACTCAGTGAGATCCATGGGAGAATTTTACCCATAACACCAGTTGGTTGCAAAAGGATATTCACAGAAAGAGGGAATCGATTATGAAGATACCTTTGCATAAGTAGCTAATATAAATACAATTAGATTAATGATTGCATTAGCTACAAAACATAATTGGAAACTTCATCAGCTAGATGTTAAGTCTACTTTTCTAAATGGGGAACTAAAGGAAGAAGTATATCTTGTTCAACTAGAAGGATTTGTAAAATAAGGTCAAGAACATCTTGTTTGTAAGTTAAAAAAGGCCTTATATGGACTAAAATAGGGACCAAGATATTGGTATGTGAATATTGATTCTTTCTTTTTACAAAAAGGTTTTATGAAAAGTATGAGTGACCCTAACTTGTATATCAAGTCAGATTAGGAAGTGCATGTTGCTTTGATTTCCTTGTATGTTGATGATCTTATTATAACAAGAAATGTATCTTAATTTATTGATGAAATTAAAATACAGTTATAATATCCCCAAGGACGAGCCCTAGTTGTATTTATGAATTGTAAACATGTTTTGTAGGTTGGTGAGCCGAGTGTTGATAAGTTGGTGAGCTTATGTGTTTATTAGGCCAAAAAGCCTAAGTGTTAAAGGAGAGGAGCCTGTTTTTGTATATGTAATTATGTAGATCATTAATAAAGATTAAACATCGTTGTGTGCAAACGGACCACGAAGAAAGAGTGATGGGGGACTAAGATTCCACTAGGTAGGGTAAGTAAGGGGGGGCTAAGTATTTGGGCCTAGGGGGCTAAGCTAGGGGGATTACCTCTAGAGAAATAATATTTTAATATTATTTTCTAAAGACTAAGGTGAACATGAAATGTTTTTGTTATCCTAAGTTCCTGGAAAGTGGGACGTGGGCTAAATGGAGCGCATGGAGCTCCAGGAAGACAAGTGTCGACCTGGGAGAATGCAGTTAAATATGAAGCGTCAACTCATGTTGAAGGGTCATCCTTCCATTCTCCTATCCTACACGTGAACCCAAGACCTCTGTTGTCTGACCTCTGCATACCCAAATGCATCTCTGAAACTAGAAACCGTGAAGTTGTCCTGTGATGCTTCTTGGGAAGCGGACGCAATTGTAGTCACATGAGCCGTGTTCTGACTTAGCATTAAGTTGTTGCCTTTTGGGTGTCCATACATGTTTTTCCCTATTGCTATTGTTGTTGTTGTTGATGTCACCCGTACCTGGCTATTACTGAGTCGAAGATTGGTTGAAGAGGTAGGCTGTCAAGCCTATGAGCAACTCTCCCAGGTGAGAGAGTTTGCGCAGAAGTGAGTTTTCCTGGAAGGGAGTCTCGTAGCAACTACAATACTCTGAGACTTCTAGTCCAGCCTGTTGCTAAATCCCAAGGTAAGGGAAGTGTACTAGCCGATGGAATTGTATTAGTGAAGGGGCATCCTCTTGGGGTGGAGCAGGCGTGTGGGGAATGAGGGTCTGTGCGTTGTGGGCATAAGTGGATCTTGAGATAAAAGATCCTTCCTGTTTCTTTGTGAAACTTCCTTGTTGTCCTTGCCAATCCTAGAAATCGTTTTCCCGGTGGAGTTTAGTCCTAGCTCCGGGGTGACCTATTGTTGAGAGTGATGAGTAGCGCGGTCTAAGGTTGGGAGGTTTGTGGAAGGTCTGGACGGAGTTGGTGGATTTACTCCAGCTAAAAGATAAGTATAATTATTGTGATTAATTATGTATTTTATGAATGTTTTGTGATGCTTGAATGTTATCATGTATTCTGTTTCATGTGGATTTATTGTTAATCTTGTTTGAATCTAACTGGTAGCAGTAATTCTGTGTTATCGTGATTAAGTGTTTTAAATTCATTAAAATGCATATATATCATATAAGTGTATATTCTGCATGGTAGCATTACTCAGTCTCTGGAGGATCAGAGATGTTACAAATTGGTATCAGAGAATGGTTTCAACACTAATCTTGGATGGGCCATGTTAGTGGAAGTTGAAGCAAGAGTTTCGAAAAGAATTGTTGTTGAAATGGACAAAACTCAAGTTCTGACCCAAGGTTTCAACACGGAGCCTGGATGGGTTGGGTAAGTGGTCATTGGACTCAAGGTTTCAAGAGGAAATTGTGTTAAGAGGAACCAATTTTGGACCTCAGAAACATCCCTGAGTTCCAAGAGGATTACCTTTGTCATATTAAGAAGCTCAGGAGGAGTAGCAGTATCATAAAACTGCGATAGACGTGGAATTTGGCCACAGAGAGAGATATCACAACACTTGTGGTGTTGGGGTCGTAGGATCTGTTTGGAAGGTAGGGAAATCCTTTATGATCGTCAGATCTAGAGAAGGTGTAGAAGGGTTAACCTGGAATCCCTTCAAACTTCGTGACTTCAGTGAAGTTGATGAAAAATAAGAAAAAGTTTGAACTCCCAAAGAGCCGAAGTAGTGGGTCATGATGATGCCACTTGGATGGACGTACACACATGGGATGTGTGCCACGTGTCTGTGAGTTTCAAACCCATGGAATATTGAAATGGAATTTGTAACGTGACGTGTGTCACCCATCTGAATGGGCCACGTATCAGCTGCTAGTATTCAGCCACATGGCACTCCATATGAGGAGGGTTAGTGGGGCCAAGGTTAGGTAACGTAGTTAAAGGTCTGAGGACCCACAATGGTGTTGATCATGATACATCAAGATCAATGGCCAGGAGGCATTTCGGGGACCCAAGTTGCATGAGATTTAATTCTCCAAGGCGGTCCCACAATATAAACTGCGGTTTCACCGAGGGGTTACGTGTCAGCGTTAAAAGAATTGTGGGATGAAAGGCGGGTTGCTGCAAACCATCGTTGCATGCCCCCACAATTAGAAAAAGTTAAGTGATGTGATTTAATGATGTCACCAAAGGTGATTTTGAATGTTCGGAGATTAGCAGTTCAGAGATGCGGATGCGAGATCCTCCGAAGCTATGAAGTCCCGAAGACCCGAAGTTCTGAAACTTAGACACTTGAGGTTCCATAGTAAGTGGCAGTCGTCGGATGCTGAGTAGACGTGGACAATTAATCCTCCCTACTTAGTGAGTTCGGTAATCTGGAACTCCAAGATATTGTTGTGTGGTGCTTTGAAATATTTTGAAAGATGAAGGCCCTAGTAAGCACCTAGTGATCTAGGGCTTGGTCATGGCCCGTGATCACATGGATCAAGGACTGAGAGAAAGGGGCTAGTGACCGAAAATTATTACAAAGTAGAGAAGATCTTGAAAAGAAAATGAAATCTGAGCATTTTCTTAAATCAGATTGGTTTATGAATGTTGTGGGATTTGTTAAGGGATGATGGCCTCACAAATTTCGGTTGACTGCACGTTGTGTTTGTAGAGTTCAACGAGTGTTAGAAACAAATCGAATTTTCACAGATCACATAGGAGACACTCATAGATTTGTTGAACACTCTGAAGGAAGATTTGTGCAAGGAGTGGACCAAGCCAACAGTTGGATGAAGTGTTGAAATACAACCATCTGAAGTCTAGTCAAAGCACAAGGAATGCACATAGAGACAAACTTGTTTCAAGTTTGAAAGCTCAGGAGGACGAGTGCAGAACATGTTAAGAGGGCACTAGAAATTCTTTTAGAAGACACGGAAAGGTAGAATCCCTTGGGAGATTGATCAAGTTCAAGAAGCTCAAAGGAGATAGTCCAAAGGGTGCATAAGAGTCAAGCTTATCCCAAGTCCAGAAGCTCAGGAAGGATAGCATTTTCAGAAACCCAGACGAGGCCCAAAGTCAAGGACTCATAGAAGGATCAAAGGTTGAATCCTTGACACTTAGAAATTTTACCATTTCGGGAGAAAGTGAAAGCTCAGGAGGAGGAGCGACAACTGTTGTCATATCAGCTATAGAGGAAGATATCTAGCCATCGAATTTCACGTCCAGACAAAAGGAACATGAGTAGGAGGAGATCAGATCTATCTGTTAGATCTGAGTGCAAGGAAAAACAACCATTGGATGTAAAGGAAAGTGCATGAATTTTTAAGGTGCATAGGAGAGTGGACTCACGAAGTCCCGAAACGACGATATTCGACGATGTGAAGGAGGACACACGACACTAGATATAGACTCCAAAAAAGAGGAGGGGGGGAAAGTCCGAAGACCCAGAAAATATCTCGATCGTTGATCGAGGAGGGAGATGAAGGACCATCGATTTGGTTGAGGAGGCCAAAGTCTCGAAGAGGGATAAGAACCGTCGTTTGAGGAGGACACGTGGAAGATGATCTACCATTTTGTAGAAATCTCTCTGGAAGAAACGAGAGTTTGAGAACTTAAACTCCCGAAGGATGCACTCGCGGAGAAAATCATAGACGCACATCTAAAGTGAAAAATGTCAGCAGATCTTCCACTCTGGAAGATATCTACTAAGGAGGAAGAGAGAGTTGAGAGTTGAAAATCTCGAAGGTCGGAAGGCTAGAATCAATCGTAACTGTTGATTTGGAAGGGAGCTACGTGTCGAAAGATCGTTGAGATCTGAGATTGTGCATGAAAGGAAAAAAGGTCATTGATTAAATAGTTGGACGGAGGCAGGTAAATAATAGACAACAATCATTGATCGAGAGGTATTGCCAAGGAATTGGAGATCAACGAACGAGTTGGATTGTGAGGCCAAAACTTGCTCATATGTTAAAAATATGAGAGTGGGTCGCAATTTATACCACGGTTTTAACAAAGTGATATGTGGCAGTCGACACCCACAATCATAGTTTTCCATGAGGTCATAGCCCAAGTCCATATGAAAGAAGGGGCTAATGAAAAAAGAACTAGCGCCTGAAACTCGACATTTCAGAAGCACGCAGACAGAGGGCATGGGTATCACAAGACTTGCGCCTAAAGGAGAAAAGGGGGTCTGTGTATAATTATTTTGGGTTCAATCACGAGCCCAAAGAGTCAATTTGACTCAGAATATTGAAATATCCTTTGACCGAGAGGTTATTAGACCCCAATGAGGTGGGGGCACTATGTCGAAAGTGCTTAGGGAAGGAATAATCATGCACAATGATCACAGTGGGAGCACAAGAAGATTTAGGAATCAGGGAAGAATTGTAGGCTTCTGGGATCAACAAGGAAAAGTTTTATAGGGAGAAAGAAGTTTCTGCAATTTCTGTGGCAGAAAGTATGTTACGGCTTGTTGGGTTAGCCAGAGGAAAGAATGCTTGCATGTTTGCAAGTGTTGTTGGTGAGGTTGTTCTATAAGGAGGGAAGCAGCAGAAAGCTGAAGTGTTCGTTATAAGTTTGATAAAAGAAGAATGAAAGCTTCTACTGCCATCAGAAATTCAAGTAGTATAAAATTTATTAATGGCATTCATTCAGGTATGAGTTTTTATTACTCTTTTTGCATAATTGCTGAAAGGAAATTTAGGTAAGAATTTCCTCATCCAGAGTTATTTTATAAAATCACATGATTATATTATTGAGTGCATACCACTGAATGTGGTAAATGATGGAGGCTGGTATTAATTCAAAGATTTTTAGCTTCTGAATGCACACACTAACATAGTAGAATGTCATGTTAATTTGGTTATGGGGTAGTAACCAAAGAATTAAAAGATAAGAACTTGTTATAAGAATGAATGCTAGTAAACTAGTCATGTATGAGACCAGGACATGGTTGGATATGGAAATGTACAGATATGGAAAGGTTACGAGCCACACAGGTACTAAAAGATTCCTACCTTTAAATAAAACTTGGACTGCAACCTTTTTTCTAACACTAATGAACACCACAGAATTATATTCTTGGTGTAGTGTTCGGGTGGAAAAGGAAGGCATTCAATTAATTGGAAAGACAATAGGAAGTGTGTGGAGAATGTGTCAACACATTGGCCCGAATTCCAACTTATGGATGGTGAGATACATGACTGAGATAAAGAGCATTATGTAATTCAATACAAGGTGCATTGAATAAGAATGCATTGAGAATTGCACTCATGCACAGTAAATGATAGAATTGTATACTAACTGCAATGGTTGAATATGTTTTGTAAGTAGATGAATATATATTATTGCATGGAAATAATTGTTACTAACAACTAAAATGTGGTTAACTCATGAAGTTGAGGACATTTCAGGGAGGTGTTAGACATTGCAATGGGAATGTTGCAAGTCAAGTAGTCACATGAGCATTGACTACAGGAATTTTTCTTGTTGAGAAAAAGAAGTAATGAACTTACAGATATTACTGTGAACATGCATATGTATAGAATGACGAATCATTCTATTTTATTAAATTGTTTGGTAATTATGATTGAATTACTAGATGTATACAATTATAAATTCATTGCATATGGTTATGTACATATTGCAATTGAAATATGATGCACAGGAAATACTGACAATTGTTGTTAGTATGCAAGTTGAAGCCTTGCAAGAAAATGGTATGCAGTTTGGTGCTTGTGGAAAATCACAAGGAAGGTTGCAATCTTAATATGGCAACAACCAAGAAGAATTATGAAATGGAATTTCATGTTTTGGGGAAAAAATTGAATTCCTTTTTGAACTAAGTTGGAGTTCCTAAATGAATTCTTTTATGTTTTCTCATGATAACTACATGTGGGTGATGTAGATGAGATGATGTTGATTAAAGTTATAATGTTGACTACAAAGAGTAGCTCGGGGAAGATGCTAATTAGAAATATCTGAAGACAGTTGGAACTCCAGGAGCCATGGTGCTCTGAGACTTCCTGAGTCGGCCTGTTGCCGAAGCCTAAGGAAAGGGAGGTGTAGTAGTCGATGGACTGTGTGACAGTAAAGGTGTACCCTCCTGGGGTGGTACAGGAATGTGGGGGAATGAGAGACCATTGGTTGGAGTGTTGATGAGGTTTGGTACCTTGTTCTAGACCATGTTGATGTGGAAGGTCTTCTCAATCAAAAGATAAGTATTAGTTCTCTATTTATTGTATGTTGTGTATCTTGTATACATGTTATAATATTATTAGAATTGCCTGTATATACATATATATACATTTCATATATGCTTGCATTACCTGCATCCATGACTGTACATAATGTGTTTCATATTTCATTTCTTAAGAAGTATATACCTTATGTTAATCATTTAATCGATTGGAATGTGATTCAGGTGGAGAAAGAAGGCGTCTTGCAGGTCCATTATGTGTGCATACTGGACCCGAAAGAGAAAACAACTCTGGAATCGAGCCATAGGGCTTGTAAAGGTCCACTGGACTGGGTACGGTCTTGAGGACGAGACATGGAAGCATGAAGATACTATGCAGGCAGAATACTCGTATCTTTTTGGAGATTTTTGAAATCTTGTTGATGTTGTGTAAAGAGTTGCACTGAGGATGGTGCAAAAATAAAGGGAGGGGATTGTAATATCCCCAAGGACGAGCCCCAGTTGTATTTATGAATTGTAAACATGTTTTGTTGGTTGGTGAGCCAAGTGTTGATAAGCTAGCGGGCTTATGTGTTTATTAGGCCGAAGAGCCTAAGTGTTAAAGGCCAGGAGCTTGTTTTTGTATATGTAATTATGCAGATCATTAATAAATATTAAACATCGTTGCGTACAGACTGACCACAAAGAAAGAGTGACGGGGGACTAAGCTTCCACTACGTAGGGTAAGGAAGCGGGGGGCTAAGCTAGGGGGCTTACCTCTAGAGGAATAATATTTTAATATTATTTCCTGAATACTAAGGTGAACATGATATGTTTTTGTTATCCTAAGTTCCTGGAAAGTGGGATGTAGGCTAAATGAAGCGTATGCATCTCCAGGAAGAAAAGTGTCGACCTGGGCGCATGTAGTTAAAGATGAAGCGTCATCTCGTGCTGAGGGGCCATCCTTCCATTCTCCCATCATGCACGTGAACCCGAGACCTCCATCGTCTGACCTATGCATACCCCCATGCATCTCTGAAACTAGAAACCATGAAGTTGTCCTATGTTGCTTCCTAGTAAGCAGACGTAATTGTAATCGCCTGAGACATGTTGTGACTTAGCATTAAGCTATTGCCTTTTGGGTGTCCATACTCATTTTTCCCTGTTGTTGTTTTTGTTGTTGTTGTTGAGTCAAAGACTAGTTGAAGAGGCAGGTTGTCAGGCCTATGAGAAACTCTCCCAAGTGAGAGAGTTTGTTGGGAAGTGAGTTCTCCTGGAAGGGAGTCCCGTAGCAGCTACAGTACTCTGAGAATTCTGGTCTAGCCTATTGTTGAAGCCCAAGGTAAGGAAGGTGTGTTAGCCAATGGACTTGTATTAGTGAAGGTGTATGCTCCTGGGGTGGAGTAGGTGTGTGGGGAATGAGGGTCTATGGGTTGTGGGCGTAAGTGGCTCCTGGGATAAAAGATCCTTCCTGTTTCTTTGTGCAACTTCCCTGTTGTCCTTGCCAAGACTAGAATTCCCTTGCCCGATGAAGTTTAGTCTTAGCTCGGTGGTGACCTACTGCTGAGAGTGATGAGCAGTGCAGTCTAAGGCTGGGAGGTTCGTGGAAGGTCTACACGCAGTTGGTGGATTTACTCCAACTAAAAGATAAGTATCATTGTTATGCTTAATTATGTATTTTATGCATGTTTTGTAATGCTTGAATGTTATCATGTATTCCGTTGCATGTTGATTTACTGTTAATCTTATTTGAATATGACTGGTAGTAGTAATTATGTGTCATCATGATTAAGTGTTTTAAATTCATTAAAATGCATATATATCATATACGTGTATATTCCGCATGGTAACATTACCCGTTATCTGGAGGGTCGTGGATGTTACAACAGTTGTCATGGGTTTTCGAGAGGAAAGACCTCGGTGAATTGCATTATTGCTTAGGTCTAGAAATATGGAGCGAATATGGTCAGACACTAGTCACACAAAGCAAATATACAAGGGAGATTCTTAAAAGGTTCATTATGAGTCAATGTAAATAAATATCAACTCCTTTAGAACAAAATGTTCACCTCCACTGTGATGATGGGACAAAAGAGGTGAATGGTACATTGTATCGCCAATTAGTGGGAAGTTTAAACTGTTTCACTACAACTAGACCATATATATAGCATATTCAGTTAGCATCTTGAGTTAATTCATGGCCAGGCCTCATTAAAGCCACTAGTTAGCAACAAAGAGAGTACTTATATATCTAAAAGGGATTGCTAATTTTGGTATTAAATATATTAATGAGTTTGATGTTAAGTTGACAGGTTATTGTGATTCAAATTGGATTGGAAATCCTGATGATGGAAAATCAACCACATGATATACATTCATCATTGGATCGAGGATCGTGTCTTGGAGCAGTAAGAAACAACCAACTGTTTTTTTGTCATCAACTGAAGTTGAATACAAAGCTTTGTGCAGTTCTAATTGTGAGGCAGTTTGGTTGAGGCGAATACTCGAAGATGTAGGAGAAGAACAAAAAAGCCAACAATTATCAAATGTGATAACCAAAGTTCCATCAAACTAGCCAATAATCTTGTGTAATTCTAGATCAAAGCATATTGAAGAACATTATCATTTTGTAAGAGAGAAGATACAATCAAAAGAAATTGACTTAATCTCTTGTACTACAAATGAAAATGTGGAAAACATTTTCACAAAGCCTCTTGGAAAGCAAAAGCTTGAAATATTTAGGAATCAGTGAGATGTTGTAGAGAACTCATTTCTTCATTAAGGGGGAGTGTTAGAGAATAATGGATAAATCACTTTAGTTCTAGGTTTTTAGGGATTCTATCTCATTGTTGATTTGAAGTGGATTTAGATCCACAGATATAGGAGTTAGTTGATCGGCTTCAGAACCTTTATATGCACTACCTCATTTGATGAATGCATGGTGTGTGTGAGAGACAATTTGGTTTAACGTTTGTGTGTGCATCTATGTTTTACGTTCACTATCAATTGAATGTGTCCTTAATCCTTGTATAGTTATTGGAGATTTAAAAAAAGTTGTGATCTTTTTCTTTTTTAGAGCTTTGGCAATCTTAACAATAACTCCTTTGATATATGGGAAATGAACTACATTGTTGAGGTTATGATGATTATCTCTAATGTAACATTTACCACATAAGCACTCTACTTTGTATACCCCTTTGTAGTGATAGTGGTCGAAAGTGTACTTAATCTTTATATGGTTACCAAAGATTAAAAATAAATTATGGTCGTTGACAATCCTATCTGTAACTCCTTTGAAATAGGAGAAGTGAGGTGTATTGTTGGAATTATGATGGTTGTAGGAATGTGGCTCGCCTATTGCCCTTTCCATGGCTTTCTTTAATGCTTTTTCGAAAATGAATTATTATTTCAAGACGACTTGAATACCTAGTGATCAGAAATGGATTATTATTTCACCACGACTTCCCTTTAATATAAATGGACTATTATTTCACCACGACTTCCCTTTAATATAGGGGACTTGAACTATATTGTTGGGGTTATGGTGATTTCTAGAATGTGGCTTGCACTTTCCATTGACTATTATTTCACGACGACTTCCCTTTAATATAGGGGACTTGAACTATATTGTTGGGGTTATGGTGGTTTCTAGAACGTGGCTTGCACTTTCCATTGTTTTTCTTAATGCCTTTTCGGAGATGGATTATTATTTCACGACGACTTGAATACCTAGTCATCGGAAATGGATTATTATATCACGACGACTTGAATGTAACATGAAAGAGTAGTCCACAAAAGACGACGGACGTGAATATATATTGTTTAAAATAATATAGTGCAATCTGTAATGAAGATACTCGTTGCTTTTTCAATCCACAACGATTGTTTTATATATCCAGCTCTCTTTTTCAATCCACAACAACCAACCTGCTGGTCTATCTGCCAGGAAATGGAGGTCGATCGATCTGAATGTGAATGTGATTTTGATTGGCCAGAGAATACAATGGACGTTAGAGAAGGGGAAAGCATGAATATGTTGGACTTAATTCGCCACCATTTGTTGGAAGCGGAGGATGATATAGATATTGGAGGAAGTTCAATGTTCTCGCGGTTCTCCCCCACTGCCAGTGGCAGCGGTGGAGGAAGCTCATTGTTCTCGCGGTTCTCCCCCACCGCCAGTGGCAGCGGCGGCGTTTATATTGATGGTGAAGAAGATATCGAGGGTAATGCCGCCGCCGCCGCCACCACCAAGAGCTCATGCCAAAATAGCATCAGCAGATCAACATCAGAAGACATTAACAATCAATTTACAGATGAAAACTACTCTTCTACTTCTTCTGTATGCACAGATATAAGAAGAGCAGAGGCAGTAAAAGTAAAGGTAAATCCACAACCAGGGGAGGAGGAGAATGGAGAGTTGAAGCATAGCTGGGCCAGGCACTACAGAGGAGTCAAGCAGCGCTCGTGGGGTAAATTCGCTGTAGAAATCAGAGACCCCGCTCGAGTTTGGCTGGGCAATTTCGACACCGCCGAAGAGGAGCGCATGAATATGTTGGAGTTGATTCGCCACCATTTGCTGGAAGTGGAGGGCGATATAGATATTGAAGGAAGCTCATCGTTGTCGTTCTCCCTCATCGCCAGTCCTGGCAGTGGCCTGTATATTAATATTGATGATGATTATATCCAGGCCAATGGAAGCACCACCACGGGCTCATGCGAAGAGAGCAGTAGATCACCATCACAACACAATGAGAATAAATTTACAGAAGAAAACTCTTCTTATTCTTCTGTATGCGCAGCTATAAGAACACCAGAGGCGTTTAAGGTAAAGCCACAGTCACATAAGGAGGAGAATGGAGAGATTAATCAGATCAGGGCGACGCGCTACAGAGGAGTCAAGCGTCGGCCATGGGGTAAGTTCGCATCGGAAATCAGGGACCCGGCCAAGAAGGGGGCCCGAGTTTGGCTGGGTACCTTCAACACCGCCGAAGAGGCCGCTCTCGCATATGACCGTGCTGCCTTTAGAATCCGCGGAGCCAGGGCCCTCCTTAACTTTCCCCTCGACGTTGCTTCCAATTCAGAAAATGGATCAGCCGTAGGTCGCATGGGTCACAAGAGGAAGAGAGGAAGAAAAGCGGCGGCGGCGGCGGCGGGCGGGATGGACACCGGAGTGAAGGAGTTGCGATCTGGGGGCATGTAGTCAAAGCATAGAAGCAAGGAGCTGCAGTCGCTTCTGTAATGAAATAAAATAAAACGAAAGAGGCCATGGGCGGTGGAATTGGAAATGGAAATGACGGAAGAACAGTTAAATGGGAATGGACAAACTTATTGTTCCGTTCA
>ML777857.1:54087-74348 GCA_009831015.1 Picea engelmannii | reverse complement strand
CAACACTCATTCACATAGGTAGGCCTGCACAAAAAGGAAGTATTCGGATGAAGACTTTGCAGTTTTGGTACTCATGGACAGTTTCATTAGTTTGCAGTTTTGAAGAATAGTCTATTCTTCTTTTTTCTATAAACATCCAGCACAGAGGACAACCCATCAGACTCGTAACAACATAAGTTGTGAAGCAAGACAAGAACAGAATTTGTGTTCTGCTGCAGGCCTCTCATTCTGTCACAATACTTACAGCAGAACTTGACAACATACAACTGAGCTCAATCTGTTACGGGGGTCAACGACAGTAGGGAGAAATTGTGGTTCTCCCTGTGTCATCCGAGACCTCTCATTGGAAAGGTAATGAGAGTCAAGATACTGTCGCCCTTCTAGAAACTGTGCTGATGCCGACAAAAGGGGGACATGACTTCAAGAAGCAAAGGGCTTCATGAAATCTACTAGATGAGGTTAGGAACTGAGGAGGTACATGGACAAAATAAAGATGTATGAAGACTCAAGACTGACCTTGGTTGGGGGTATATGCGAAGTATAAGTGGACACAACTGTTTAACTAGGTCGAGTGTCAGGGGGACAACAAGACGTGGGATAAGTTGTGCCAGAGGTGGGACAAAGTGGACAAACTCAAAGAGAAGAGGTAAGTGGCATGTGGGATACTCAGAGTATATGGATGATGTCAACATGAGTAGATGATAAGGAGTGCCCCAACCAAGGGCGACATGGGTTGCGTTTGCCAAAAAAAAGGAAGAAGGTCGCCAAAGGTGACGACAAAAAGATATGTAAATGTTGGAAACAAAGGCTTTTTAAAATTTATAAAGAATAATTTGGGATGAGTGTACAAATACAGAAACATGTGCCCCAATGTAATATGGTTGAGTCGGTGAGGGCGCAATGTGCTTGGAGAACCGGTGGAGGTTGGGGGCCCCATGGGTGGGTTTCTGTATGAGGTAGATGGTATGGAGGGAAATTTGTGGAGGGGAAAACTAATTGTGGACGAAATGGAAGGTTAATGATAATGTGGAGGCGCAGTTAAAATAGAACCTTGAAGAGATAACCTGGGAGTCCATTGGGAAAGCTAGAAAAATGAGGAGAAGGAGCATGTGGCTGATTCATGACATGATGTAAGACTATTGGGACTCCCATCCCTAAAGGGTTGAAAAATAGCATGAGTGTCAAAGTGCCAAAGGGTGCTATGAATGAGACAACTCATGTGGGGGAGAGTGCTACCGAGTAACAGTACCTAAATGCAACGGAGGTGTCGGTACTACAGAGCCAGGGATGGGGATCCAAAAGGAAAATTTCAGAGGGTGTGACTGGAGATGCAATTGAGATTTAGAGGGATTGATTAGATGCCAGTGTTGATTATATACCTGAAGGGGTTGGGTGGATGTATGATGACCAAGTACCTACACACATGAAAACCAAATACCCGACGTGAACAATATCTAAAGAGAATCAAACATACAAGCATCTATTTGATAATTTTGAACATGAGCATGCGTACCTGGATGGGGTATGAAAAAATCGTGCCCCGGGGGCTAAGGATAAAAAATGGCTTGGGGATTGTCTTGATGTAGATGATGGGATGTTGATCCAATGGCTGAAGACGGATCAAAAAATGGACACCCGGAGCTCCTGGAATGGTGTGTGGAAGTTTGGTGGAAAGGCCTATATATAGCTATAGGGCCCACATTGCCACCTCATTTGTACTTGCTATCAGAGTGACTGGACGAGAGGTATTCAGAGGAGATTTGGAGATTATGGGAGAATGAGGTAGCCAATTCAGGACCAACAAGCTTCAGGTTAGTAGTCTTATCGTCCTGCATAGAAGTAGGTTTTCAATTTGTGGGCAGGGCCTATACGGAGGGTCGTACAGGGGATTTTATGGGTGTGGCCCCCCCAGTGCGTGGGTGATCCGGAAATATGTGTGCACGGGTGCACGCTTGTTATTCAGGTATCTGCGCATTAGTGCGCTCGTAGGGGGGACAAAGGAACACATGGTATGCACGCCTGTTTTCTACACAACTGTGCATAGGTGCACGACTGTGTAGTGGATAGGCACGTTGTGGTGTGCACCTATGTTCGTGATCGAGGTGCATGGAGGCACTCCTGTTTGGTGGATAGGTGTGCACACATGCACGCCTGTGGGATGAATAGGCGTGCATGCGTGCACGCCTGTGGGGTGAACAGGTGTGCATATGTGCGCGCCTGTGGGTTAAATAGTCGCGCCTTGGGGGAACGGCTGATGGAGGAAAAATTGATCCTTTTAGGAGATTTAAATGTGTTTTTATGGTCAAGATGGTTGATCTAGGACTGTATTATGTGGTTGCAGGTGATCATTTGCATGATGTCGGTCCGCTGGTGAGAGCGGGACTGGTCATAGCTGAGGGATGCCGTGGCTATTGAGGAGCCGGGGGTGCATGCCACTTTGTTAGCCTGTGGTCTACTGAAGTTCTTCGAGTGCCCGTTGATACGGGCTTAGGAGTATCTTCTGCAGTTTTTGATCTGGATGTGGAGTTCGGATCTACATTTTTTTATGGTGCGGGGAGAGCAGCTCACCTTCACTGCGGTGGAGGATGTATACTTTCTGACTGGGCTCCCTTTTCGGGGAATGCCCCTACCGGCGGAGCCTGTGTTACCTGTGAATGTCCAGTTAGCTACCTTGGACCCGAGGTATTGTTTGAGGGATAACTTCATGTCAGGCTCTGTAGTGAGTATTGGGGCGATGTATGCTTTAGTGCATCGTTGTGTAGCAGCAATGATTGTGAGGGTATATGGGTCCCTCACGACTCAACGGATTAGTGGTGGTTAGCTGAGGGTTATGGGGAGGGCACTGGCTGGAGATAATTTTGCCTGGGGTTTGATGCTGCATGCCAAGATGGTATGGCAGCTGGACAGGTGTCGGACTACATACTCATGGGACTTTGCCTTTGGGTCTATCTTGGTGGCCTGGTTTTTGGAGAGGGTGCCGATGTTGCGCCCTAGAGTTTTATTGGGCACACCTGGTGCACGAGAGCCATGACTGAGGCGGTGGTCGATGATTTTGATTCGCCACAGTGGTGGTGAGGGAGGCCATTTTTTGATGGCCGAGGTGGCATAGGTGTGGCGGCAGATACCGTAGATCATACTATAGTATCCATACTGTGGTGTTGACTTCCGAGGTGATCCAAATATGGTGTTACCTCCAGGGGAGGTGTTTGATCACCGAGGTATGTTTATGATTTTGATATGTTGATTTTTGAGATAGAATGACATGTGTATTTTGTATAAATGTTGATACTATCGTTTGGTTGTTTGTATGTGCAGATGTGGGACCTCGCGGACGTGAGGTTGAGCTGATGAGAGAGTCATCTCGGAAGGAGCCGGGGAGACCATCGTGGGGAGGGCCGCGGGCAGGAGAGAGACGTCAGCGTGAGGACGTTGAGGTGAGACCATCCGGTGAGGAGAGAGCGGCTAGGAGACACTGTTTTGATGACCCTAGTGCCAGGCCATTGCATGCTCCTCCAGCGGAGGCCAAGGGAGATTTTGAGGATATTCGCCGCCTCTTGGAGGCGGTACTACAGGGAGTGCCTGAGGGCATGTGGTCATGCATCCAGGACGAGGGCATCCTAGAGCAGTGTGTGGGATTTCTGCTGACGTGGCAGACTGTGGTGCAGCAAGCAGCAGTAGCAGGTGCGACGATGACTGGGTGGTTACCTCCACATCTGGAGGGACCGATAGTGGGTGGGGAACCAATGCTTGAGGGAGGGGTAGGAGGTGGTGATCTAGAGGCACCTTGAGTGTCTCTCTATGTATGTTTGTATTTTTGTATATAGGTTAGTGAGCCCACTTTGGTGTAGTGGCACCAGTTTTGTACCGAGGTGCTTCATTGGCCCATGGATTTTGTGTATGTAAACATTTTGATGGCACTGTTGACCAATTTATATATATATATATATATATATATATATATATATATATATGAGTATACATTTTGGGGTCTTTGTGATGTTCACATGTGTGTTTTTTAATGTTATTTATGATGTCTAATCTATAGATGCTGTGATAGGCTCTTGATGGTTTATGTGTGTGTAGAGATATCTTAATGTGATATATGCCAATCAAGTATAATGTTAGCTAGGTTATCTGTAATTTGATTCAATTGTCTTGGAATATGTGTAAATGTAATGAAATAAAAATGTCGAGATAAAAGTCTAACTTGTAGGTATTTGTGAAAGAGGCAAGGATCGCGGACACGGTACGCATTGTTGAGCTGGAGGACGACTAGTTGGGAGTCAAGAAAGATGCTAAGGTGACGAATACGATGATGACGAGCATCGGTGAGGAGGCCAATGACGGTAGTGTACTCGACTTGGTTATTGGTTGCTAAACCCAAACATATTCCGCTAGAGTGGAGCAGTTCATGTGAGGGGGAATAGAGGGCCCAAGCTACCGAAGAGAGATTTTGTGTCCAACGGCTAGCGCCGTCGACGTAACCGATGTGGTAGGCTGGTGGAGGAAGCATCTGTCAGTAACACAATTGATAGTTTAGACGCGAGGGATGGAAAAAAGATTAAAAACACTATAAAAGAAATAACCTAATGTAGATACGCTTAGGTGTAAAATTTCTTGAAGTATAACCCATTGACGGGTTCTTTGAGAGAGAGGCCTTCAGGGGAGGCCAGGATGTATGCACCTTTTGTGAGGCAATGTTGGATAATGTAGGGGCCATGCCATAGTGACTTGAACTTGGCATGACTGAGGGTATTGTGAGCGATATCGTAGGCAATGACAAGGTCACCTTCGTGAAATGAGTGAAGGTTGACATGGCGATCAAAGGCGGACTTTGACCATTTCTTGGTTGCCTCATTGTTATGTAATTAAGATCGACGATATTCATCCAGGGACTCTAAGTTTAGCAAACGTTGCTCCATTGGAGCAGTGTCGGGTAATAGCTCAATTGCGGTGCGTAAGGTGAGAATTTCTCACTCGATAGGAAGAGTGGCCTTGACCCCATGGACTAAATGAAATGGTGTGAAACCAGTGGTCATTTTCACGACCGTACGGTAAGCCCATAGCGCTGAAAATAAAATATGATTCCAATTGGTCTTATGTTTGTTAACCGTGCGCTACAACATGGTCTTGAGGATCTTGTTAATTGCTTTGAACTATCTATTAGACTGAGGGTAATATGGTGAGGCAAACTTGTGGGAGAATCCCAACCGAGATGAGAGTTCGACGAAAATCTCATTCTCAAAATGTTTCCCGTGATCAGAAACTAGTTGGAGTGGTACTCCAAAGTGGGATATGACGTGATTAAAGAAAAAACGCACTATAGTGTCAGAAGTGTTGTTGAAGGTGGGCATGACTTCAACCCATTTTGTGAAGTAATCAACTATGACAAAAATGTATTTGTGTCCATTTATGGATGGGGGATTACAAGTCATGAAATTGATGCCCCATTTACAAAAGGGGCCTACAGTAATGACTGGGTGGAGAAGAGCAGGTGGTCCTCATGCTTTGTTGGCGTAAAGCTGACATTTATCGCATCGCGTCACTGCGTGAATGCAATTTTGAAACAATGTAGGCCAAAAATAACCTGCTCGAATGATTTTCTGAGCAGTAGACATTCTCGAAAGATGGCCCCCGCATGCACCGCTATGGCAGTCGTTCAAGACTCTATCGGCCTCGTCAATAGTCAAGCATCGACGAAGTATGGTGTCGACCCCTCGCTGATATAAGATATCTCCGATGAGGAGATAGTGGGGGGCCTGGTGGCGAATACGATGGTGATCATCCTGTGAGAGGTGGTTACCGAACTTTTGGGTTCAGAGGTAGACGAGGAGGTCGCCGTACCAAGTATCATCTGAAGTGATATAAAAGAGATGTTCATCGGGGAAGTCGGTATTGATGGGGACACTGGTAGTATTAGAGGGGAAGGTCGTGACAAGTTCGGCGAGGATGAGGACTCTCTTGCTCTTGGTTGTTGAAAATTCAAGATTGTATTCCTGAAGGATAATGATCCATCGAGCAAATTTGCCATTAATTTGCCAACGACTGAGCAAGTATTGCATGGGGTTGGAATATTCTATGACCTTAGTTGTGCAAAGAAAAATGTAATGGCACAGTTTCTGGACTGCGAGGACGACTGCAAGGGCTAGTTTCTCTTCATGATTATACTTCAAGGGTGGCCCCAAGAGGCTTTTACTAATGTAGTAAATGACATGCTCACAATCGTCATCGCCAATTTGAACGAGAACTCCTGCTACTAAGAGAGTTGATGATGATATGTAGAGGATATAGTCGCAATTATAGTCGGGTGAAATAATTAAAGGGGCATTAGAAAGTGTCATTTTAAGATCATCGAATGATTTTTGGGCATGTTCATCCCAGTGAAATGGGATGTCATGGCGTAGTAAGCGAAGGAAACCGTGTGCTCGAGTGGCATAGTCTAGGACATATCACCGTAGAAAGTTAGCTTTTCCTTGTAGGCTCTGGATTTGACGTAAATTCCGGAGGGGTGGAATTTCTGTGATGGCTTGGACTTTAAGGGGGTCCATGGTAATACCACTTTGGGAAACGATGAATCCAAGGAGGTGCCCCGCAGTGACGCAGAACACGCACTTAAGGGGGTTCAAGTGGATGTTGTATTGACGACACCGTTGGAAGATGATCCGTAAAGCATCAAGATGTTGGGTGCATTTTTTGGATCGAGCTGTGAGATCGTCCAAGTATGCGAGGATGATATGAGCCAGATCATGAAAAATGTATGTCATATCCCTTTGGAAAGTTGTGCCAACATTCTTTAGGCCAAAAGGCATGACACGATATGMAAAAGTACCCCAAGGGGTGGTGAATGTGGTTTTGTACTAATCGRCTGGGTGGATTTGGATTTGATTATAACCAGCGAAACCTTCCATGAAGGAAAGAGCCTTCGATGAAAGGCATTGGAAAGTTGTCTTTGGGACATGCRTGATTGAGATCGCGAAAGTCTGTGTAGACGCGGATAGTGCCCTATTTTTTGTTAACGGGTACAGGGTTGGAAACCCATGAGGTATAGGTGATGGGGTGGATGAACCCARTCGCGCGTAATTTGTCAATCTCGGCTTTAATGGCCGCTACTTAGGATGGGTGTAGCGGTCATTTTTTTTGACGAACTGGTGTAATGTCAGGCCAGGTGTCGATGCAATGTTCAACAATAGAGGGATCAAGGCCAAGCATCTCTRTGTATGACTAGGTAAAAATATCCTGATATTCTTGGAAGAGGGCTTTATAGGCGGTGATTTCTTCAGGAGTGCATGTGGTGCCAATGGTGATTTCCTCAATGACTCCATTTTCGATGGAAATATCAATTTTGATGGTCGGGGAAATGTTGGCCATGTTTCCTTCTTCAAAAGCATCAGGGGCATGAATGAGGTTGTTGAACCAGTCGATATGCCCTGATGGGATAAAATCCTTGGTTTTGACTGCGTATATGGGTGTTGGTTAGGAGGCGTGGAGGATTTCTATGGAAAGAAGAGTGCTCTGTGGTGTAGCGCATCCCATGGGCATTCGGGGGTGTTTAACTCTTTAAGTATGTCCTTGTCACAGTGGAATTGGAGGGAATACAAGGGATCATAAAGAGTGATATCAGTGACTGTCATCGTGTGGTTGTCCTTTGGTGTTGAAGAATTCAGGGGAATGATGAAATGAGATTGCGATGGTTCGCTCGACATAAACCAAATATAGAGGTACTGAGGAGTACCAGTGGTTGTTGGATGTAAAATTTTTGTAGGGGAATGAACGGGAGAATTGAGGGGATTTGGGGGTAAATCCTCGGATAAGTCATCTAAGAACCACAGAGGAATAGGGAGTGCCTCTGGTTCAGGAGAAATGATATGAAGAATATCAAGTGCTGAGGTAAGGTCAACCATCGATTCTGTAGGGGGCACAGGGGTTTGAATCAGGGTCATTTGGCGTTGCCTGTATTCAATGGTCATAGGACATTGATATATAAAATGATCTAAGGATTCACATAGAGAGCAAGGGATATCATATGTCCATTGAATGAAGTCGTGACATAATGGATGTCAGTGATGTTTGGTAGGGATGATGTAGCTGGATTGGGTTCGTGCTGGAAGCTTTGGTGTACTGCGACTAACGTCTACCAGAAGTGAGGTAGTGTTGGGAAATGGTGTGTATAAGGGCCATATTCTGAACATATAGCACAAGCGAATTTGGTTCGTAGCCCTTTTATACTTGAGTTAGGGGAGGTAGCAGAAGTAATTGCTATAGTGGCGGGTGGTGATGGTGTTTGATTGAGTGGAATTAGGTTACGTAACTTGGGTAGAGATGGAAATTTGTTCATTGGGTGTCCATATTTCTCACATAGTGCACAAGGAGGTTGGACGTGTGGGGGAAGTGGAGTTGTGGGCTCCTTCTTCTTTCGCCTACCCCCAGCTATGGCAGGGAGGTTAGTGAGTTGGGGTGTAGAGGGTATGGTGGTAGTGAGTATGGGAATCGTCATTGGGATTCCTTCCATTTCGGGGGGAAGGGATGGTTGAGGAACCATCTCTGGTGGATGTAAATACCAAATTGGAACTGCCAACACCATATTAGGGAGGGTAAGCATTGCGGCTACTTGGAAATATTTTACGTCAGGTGGAGGGTAGAAGAAGGGGATTTGAGTAATGTCTTGGGGAACTGTCTCCCAAACTGGGATATGGCCTTGGAGAGAGGTGAAATCATGAACTAGTGGAGTCGACGAGTTCGCAGGAGGCTCATGAGGGGGGAGCTCTGCGAATAGTGGGACGTCAGATATGATAGAAGCCTCCCTAGGAGGAAGGGTATCCTTTATGTCAGTTCCGTTGGATGATATGACGCATACTTGATTGGAAGGATGAAGGAGCGGTGGTGCACCATGGTAAGTTTTGAACAATGATGGGTCTTTGAAAATTCCAGGACCCATTTCGATGAGTAGGTATGCGTCATGACTCGTGTGGATGAGAGGGAGAATGTTATCAATGTTGGCAGAAGGGTTAGGCTTGTAATGTGAAACTTGGTCAATGGTAATGATCTTCCCGTTATGGGGGAACATCATTGTTCGAAAGACGAAAGAGGAAACTGCCTTCATAGCATACATGTAGCTACGACCAAACAAGATATTATAATCGAGTGGGGCATCGATAACTTCAATGTTGATGAGAATGGTCTTGCCCCCGAGTTCTACAGGGACATTTTGGAAGAGCCCTTTGGGAGAAGATGGTCATCCTTCATAAGCTCTTAAGGTAATGGCAGATGGTATGATTTCATAGGAACCAAGTTTCTACCATACAGACTTGGACATAATGCATGTGGATGCACCTTCATCGATGATGCACTAGTGAACTATAATGTTCCAAATTTTTACTGGGATTTGAAAAGCGATTAGAGCGGGAAGGCGAGGTTCTCTCCTGTCGAGATCAAATGTGATGAGTTGAGTATCCGCGGGGTCATCTTCCCCCAAGGTGGAAAGTAATGATTTCCACTGAGTGGGACAAGTTTGAAGGACTTCTAAGACTGACATGGTAGCTGGGGATTGTGCTAAGTCATCGACCAAACTGTAATTATGAGCCGCCCTAGCCTGGGTGACGCCGACGCTCGCTCCCTTCACAACCCGCAGGTCAAAAGGTCTACATCAGCACAAGATCTTCCTTTACCATGGCCCGAAGAACCTAAATGGCTCTTCTATTTCCCTATCGGAAAATTTGCACCCACAACAAACTCTCACGCGATCTCCTCTTTACACTTGGGAGATCGGACTTCGCAACTTCGCAAATGTAGTGGTCGAGCATTGGACTCTCGAATCCCCGAATCCCGATACAATCAACGCTGACCCTTCCTTTTTCCTTTCGGGATTTTCCCTTTCGCGATTTCGACAATCACGATGTCGTAGAACTTGTCTCCCCGACTCCCGAATCCCGATTTTATGAAACTCCGATATACTCGTGCGCTTTGATTTTTCAACACTACCTCAACCCTGTCGGGACTTCGGACTTCGCGGTATCGCGAATCCTGATACAATGTGTTTGGGATTTCACCCCACAAAACTCCAGAATGGCGTGCCACCTGTTCACCTCTCTGCCCCTATGGCCCACACCGTTCTCTTAGCCTTCGAGATTTCACGTTTCGTGATATAGCGATTCTCGTTGCCAAATTTACGGGACTTCAACCTACGAAACCCCGATACAAGTATCCGCGTATAAATCCGATGGCCCTTGTGGCTCAAATATACGGTCCTATTCCTCCTGAGATTAGAACCCTTTTGTATTACTCGCGGTATCTCCCCTGCTCTTTCCTGAGATCTGACGGCTCACGAAATTTCGCAAATCCTCCTTAGAGAATTCTGACTGTCCGTTCCTCCTTGGCGATCTCTGTGAATAACTAAGTGTTCCTCCACAAATTTGTCCACCTACGCGCAAACTTACGACGCCTTCTTAGATTCTTCCAGGTCCACTTCTATGCAACCCCTTCAATGGTTAGAAATCTTTATCCTTCCTAAGCTTCCTTATAACTCCGAGTCTTAGAGAAGACTCTTGCGTGCACTCCTTGCAGCAACCTTCAAACACTTCAAAGTGTTGAATCCTTCCGGCTCTGCGCACACCTACAACAACAGTCTCTCAACACTTCTCTCAGGTACACAACCCTAAAACTTTGCTCAGCCTGCACACTCCTTGCATGACTCATGTGCCCAACTGCACCTTTTGTGTGAGTGAGAACAAAAGCTATCCCTTTCTGAACCTTTTGTCAACGCACTCCTTGCGAACAATTCGACTGCACTCCTTGCAAGAATCCTTGTTCAGATAGAGAAACAATTGAAACTCATTCCTACTTCCTTTCAGACTTCAAACTCAAACATGAAATCATATACACAACATATAAAGAAAATGTATAATAGGCAACAAACATTCATGAGCATATCATTCAACATCAATACAAAAAGAACAAACATGAAACCATGAATTTGAATATAACTCTTTCTATTAATCCAAATATCTGTACATGGGTGTTCTTACACAACTCTCTGCATGCTCTTTCTCTTCAACAATGCTGCTTCATAATAATATTACAATACACAATGAGGGTGTCTATATCCCGTTTCCCTCTTTCACTCTAAAACTGTCTAATCTACACATTCAATTCTACCTACTTGCATTAAATTCTATAAATGCCTTTTACCTACTAAGGACGAGAGAAAATTTCTCAAGGTCCATTTACATTTCACAAGTGCGCTTCTTCTTAATGACTTCATTTAAGATTGCGCAACAACTTCAAGGTGATTTCAAAATTTGTGTTGGCGCTTGTCCATCTGTCTTTTGCTCCTGCGCCGGCTCGCTTGATGTTGGCGATGCTCCTGCATCATACTCCCTAGCTTGAAAATTTTCATGGGCTCCTATCCATGAGCTCATGCACAGTCTGTCCATGCTTCTAGATCTCCGCTTCGGTCTCCCAGCTGGCATCTTCAACTGGATGGTTTTTCCATTGGACTAGATACTCAAAGTATTGCTTCCGCCTGGTCCTCTTGCTCACTCTTTTATCTAGTATGCACTCCATCTGCGGCTTTTCTGCCACTGACATCTGCCTTGTCCACTGGATCACTAGCTGCTCATTTCTAGTCCATGTTTCCTCAACTTTATATGGGTACAAATTAGAGATATTGAATATCGGAGAAATTCCGACCCCATCGGGTAATTCAATCTCGTAAGAATTTGCCCCAAATTTCTTCAAGACCCTACATGGTCCGATTTTCTTCATCTTCATCTTATTATATGTTCCTCTCGGGAACCTTTCTTTCCTTAAATGTGCCAAAATCAAATCACCAACCTCAAACTGAAGTTGTCTTCTATGCTGATCTTCTCTACACTTATAATCCTGGCTTGAGTTTTGCAATCGCTCCTTCACCTGACTGTGAAGTTCCTTCATCGCCTCGGCGAATTCTTCTGCACTAGCGTTCCTAGTCGAAATCTTTTCTGAATCTCTCAGCTCAGAAATTCCTCTCGGCTGCATGCCATAGACAACTTGAAATGGACTCTACCCTGTGCTCCTATTAACTGAGTCGTTATAAGAAAACTTTGTCTGTGGTAATATGTTGTCCCAATGGCTGTGGTGTTCTGTCACCAAGCTTCTCAGCAAGTCTCCCAGACTTCTGTTCACTACTTCTATCTATCCATCCATCTGAGGATGATAAGCTGAAATAAATGACAAGTTTGTTCCCATCTTTTTCCATAAGGTCCTCCAAAAATTCCCTATGAATTTGGTGTCTCGATCCAAAACTATACTCCTTGGTAAGCCATGAAGTCGGATGACTTCTTTGAAAAACAGGTTCGCAATGTGAGTTGCATCACTGGTCTTCTGACATGGAATGAAGTGTGCCATCTTGGAAAACCTATCCACCACCACAAATATTGAATCAACACCTCTTTGCGTTCTTGGCAACCCCAATATGAAATCCATGCTGATTGCATCCCACGACCTCTCAGGTATTGGCAATGGTTGATAGAATCTTGCATTCTGCTTCCTTCCCTTCAAATGCTGGAAAATTATGCATCTGTCCATGAATCTCTTGACATCTTCTCGCATTCTTGGCCAAAAATATGACTCATTCAGCTTTGTGAACATCTTGTCGTGACCAAAGTGCCATGCCAATCCTCCACTATGTTTCTCCTTTAGAAAATTCTCCCTCATGGAGAATTTCGGAATACACAATTGATTACGTCTAAACAATAATCCTTCCTGGATCATGTATTCTATCCACTGGCTTCTATCCCTGAGACTTGGATCCTCAACTACTTCATACACCCCCTTAAAATCCTGATCTTCAGCGTACATTTCCCTGAGATCATCAAAACCTAACATTTTGACTTTGAACTCCTGCAACAACAAACACTTCCTGCTCAAAGAATCAACCACTTTGTTAGTAGTACCAGAAATATGTTTAATCACAAAAGTGAAATTCTGCATGTACTCAACCCATTTGACATGTCTCTAATTCAACTTTTCCTATTGAGTCACAAACTGCAGTGCATGATTGTCACTGTATAAGACAAACTCTTTCGGGATCAAATAATGTCTCCATTTCTTCAATGCTTGAATAATAGCGTAAAACTCCTTATCGTAAGTGGAGTACTTCACTTTCGCTTCATTCATCTTCTCACTGAAGTATGTTATTGGCATGTCTTCTTGACTCAAGACTGCCCCTACTGCAAATCCACTTGCATCGCATTTCACTTGAAATGTCTTTTGGAAATATGGCAACACCAAAAATGGTTGTTCCGTGATCTTCCTCTTCAACATATTAAAACTCTTTTCAGCCTCTTCTGTCCAGTGAAAAGACGTGTGTCTTTTCTTCACCGTATCCATCATCGCTACACTAATTCCACTAAAATTCCTGATGAACTTTCGGTAGAAACTAGCCAATCCGTGAAAACTTCTCACCTCAAAAGCATTCTTTGGTGATGGCCAATTCTTGATTACCTCCACCTTATCTGGATCCATCCTCAACTCATCTACAGAAATAACAAATCCCAAATAAATGAGCTCTGTCTTCATGAATGAGGATTTCTTCATGTTTATCAACAACTTCTCCTGCTGTAATTTCTACATCACTGTAGCCAAATGCTTCAGATGCTCTGCAACTGTTTTACTGAAAACCAGTATGTCATCCAAATACACAATGACAAATTTTCTGATGAATTCCCTCAGGACTTCATTCATCAACCTCATGAAGGTACTCGGTGCATTGGTTAATCCAAACGACATAACACGCCATTCATATAACCCTTTGTTGGTTTTGAATGCTGTCTTCCATTCATCACCTTCTCTCATGCAGATCTGGTGATACCCTCTTTTCAAATCAATCTTTGAAAAATATTTTTCTCCACTCAAGCAATCCATCAGATCATCCATCCTTGGCAATGGAAATCTGTACCTAATGGTTATCTTGTTAATCACCCTCGAGTCAGTACACATCCTCTAGCCTCTGTCTTTCTTCGAACTGAGTACTGTTGGAACAACACATGGACTCAAGCTTTCCCTGACCAACCCTTTGTCCAAAAACTCCTGGACTCACCTTTTAACCTCTTCATTCTCTTGTGGCATCAACCTGTATGCGGCTTTGTTTGGAAAAATGGCTCCTGGTATGAGATCAATGTGATCACTCACACTTCTGATCAGTGGCAACGAACGAGGTAATTCGTCCACTACTATATCAGCGAACTCTTCCAGCAGTTCCTGAACTTCTTCTGGTAAATCATCCACCCTTGTGCTGGTTAAAACAATTCTAGGTTTTCTGACCACAATGAATTGTGGTTCTTCCTTCTTCTTAACCTCGGTAAGAAGTTCCTTCCCACTCATGAGAAGTACTGTGTTTCTTACTTCCGGATTCACCTCCTTATCCTTGATTGGAGGCAACATGTGAGTCCTCCCATTCTTTTATAGGGTGTATGTGTTCATTCTCCCATTATGAATCACATTTCTGTCATATTTCCATGGTCTACCCAGCAATAGATGACAAACATCCATAGGAATGACATCACATAAGATATTATCATTATATCCTCCTATCTTAAATTCAACTAAACATTGTTTAGTGACAATTACCTGGTGTCCTTTTTGTAGCCACGAAACTCTATATGGACTTGGATGATCAGTCGTTTCCAGCTCCAGCTTTTCTACCATCTCCGTAGAAATGAGATTATCTGTGCTACCACTGTCTACAATGACCTTAAATACCCTATCCTTGGTCTTGCAAGAAGTCCTGAAAAGTCTAGTCCTTTGGACTGAACTCTCCATATCCTTCTCGGGTGTCAAAAGGACTTTTCGCATCATCAACGATCTTCCGCCTTCAGCGTCTTCTTCCTCAACATCCTGCCTCTGTGCTTCGACGATGTGAGATTATCCACTCTCCTTCTTTTTGTCTGGACACTTGTAAGACTTGTGCCCATTCTTCCCACATGTGAAGCATGTTATTACTCCACCTCTTCCTCTTCCTCTTCCTCTAGTACGAGGAAAAGTGTTATTGTCAGCATAATCTCCTCTCTGCTCAGTATGATGTCCGCGCTGTTCAACATATTGACCTCTCTGTGAGGTTCCACCTCTCTCAGTTCGAGTCTGAGGTTTCTTCCAATCCTCCTTGGGCTTCTGATATTTGTCCTAGGCAACTGATTTGCCTCTGGGCTGACTTCTATCTCGCTCTCTCTGACTCTGCTTTCAGATAAGCTTCTCTTCCCCTTTTAGAGCCATCTGATAAGCATCTTCCACCATTCAGATGGTTACCATACTCATTTCATCCTGGATACCATATCTCAGGCCATTCATATATCTGGCAACCTTCTCATCATCGATATCTCGATGACCTACCCTGATGTTCAGCTTGTAGAATTCCTCAGTGTATTATTTCACTGTCATCAACTTCTGTCTCAGGTTCTGCATTCTCCTGAACAAAGTAATTTGATAATCCCTAAGGATGAATTTCGCCTTCATCTTCCTGATCATTCTATCCCAACTCTTAATCTTCTTCTTGCCTTTGCAGCGTCTGTCAGCTTGTAGTTCATCCCACCACAATGCTGCATGTCCCTTCAATCTAGTGATAGCATGCTTGACTTTCTTGTCCTCTTCGACATCTTCATAGTCAAAGTATGTGTCTAGAGCTCTAATCCAGTCTAGAAGCTCCTCTGCATCCAAGTTTCCCTCATAAACTGGAATGTCCATCTTTTCTCTTGCACCCATTCTTGCAATAGCTCTAATCAAACGTTTGTTTGATGCATCTTCAGCTACAACTTCTTCTTCATGTTCATCCTCAACTTCACTTTCGGAATCACTAAGATCCCTAGCACTGACTGTGTGTCTTTGTGCTGTCTCCATGCCTTCGAGTCTAGCTCGTAGATCACGCATCTCTCTCTCCATGGCTGGATCAATCATCTGCCTACCTCTTCTTCTTGGCATTTCCCTCTCCTTTGGTGGATCGGGTGTTTGCATGTCCCTTCTCCTTGGCGGCATGGTGAATTCTTCTTTTATCTGCTATAGAAAGCAATGAACCTTTCTGCGCTCTGATACCAAACTGACGCCGACGCTCGCTCCCTTCACAAACCGCAGGTCAAAAGGTCTACGTCAGCACATGATCTTCCTTTACCATGGCCCTAAGAACCCAAACGGCTCTTCTATTTCCCTATCGGGAAATCTGCACCCACAACAAACTCTCACGCGATCCCCTCTTTACACTTGGGAGATCAGACTTCGCAACTTCACAAATCCAGTGGTCGAGCGTTGGACTCTTGAATCCCCGAATCCCGATACAGTCAATGTTGACCCTTCCTTGTTCCTTTCGGGATTTTCCCTTTCACAATTTCGGCGATCGCGATGTCATAGAACTTGTCTCCCTAAATCCTGAATCCTGATTTGCCGAAACTCCGATATACTCGCGCGCTTTGACTTTTCAACGCTACCTCAACCCTGTCAGGACTTCGAACTTTGCAGTATCACGAATCCTGATACAATGTGTTCCAGATTTCACCCCACGAAACTTTGAAATGGCGTGCCACCTGTTCACCTCTCTACCCCTATGGCCCACACCGTTCTCTTAGCCTTCGGGATTTCACGTTTCATGATATCGTGATTCCCATTGCCAAATTTACGGGACTTAAACCTACGAAACCTCGATACAAGTATCCGCGTATAAATTCGACGACCCTTGTGGATCGGATCTACGATCCTACTCCTCCTGAGCTTAGAACCCTTTGGGATTACTCGCGGTATCTCCCCTTCTCTTTCCTGAGATCTGACGGCTCACGGAATTTCACGAATCCTCCTCAGAGAATTCCGACCGTCCGGTCCTCCTTGGCGATCTCTGTGAATAACTAAGTGTTCCTCCACAAATTTGTCCACCTACACGCAAACTTACGACACCTTCTTAGATTCTTCCAAGTCCACTTCTATGCAACCCCTTCAACGGTTAGAAAGCTTTATCCTTCCTAAGCTTCCTTATAACTCCTAGTCTTAGAGAAGACTCTTACGTGCACTCCTTGCGGCAACCTTCAAACACTTCCAAGTGTTGAATCCTTCCGACTCTGAGCACACCTGGAGCAGCAGTCTCTCAACACTTCTCTCAGGTCCACAACCCTGAAACTTTGCTCAACTTGCGCACTCCTTGCACAACTCCTGTGCCCAACTACACCTTTTATGTGAGTGAGAACAAAAGCTATCTCTTTCTGAACCCTTTGTCAACGCACTCCTTGCGGACAATTTGACTACACTCCTTGCAGGAATCCTTGTTCAGATAGAGAAATAATTGAAACTCATTCATACTTCCTTTCAGACTTCAAACTCAAACATGAAATCATATACACAGCATATAAAGAAAATATCTAACAGGAAGCAAACATTCATGAGCATATCATTCAACATCAATACACAGAGAACAAACACGAAACCATGAATTTGAATCAAACTCTTTCTATTAATCCAAATATATGTACATGGGTGTTATTACACAGCTCTCTGCATGCTCTTGCTCTTCAACAACATTGCTTCATAATAATATTACAATACACAATGAGGGTGTCTATATTCCGTTTCCCTCTTGCACTCTAAAACTGTCTAATCTCCACATTCAATTCTACCTACTTGCATTAACTTCTATAAATTCCTTCTACCTACTAAGGACGAGAGAAAATTGCTCAAGGTCCATTTACATTTCACAAGTGCGCTTCTTCTTAGTGACTTCATTTAAGATTGCGCAACAACTTCAAAGTGATTTCAAAATTTGTGCTGGCACTTGTCCAACTGTCTTTTTCTCCCACGCTGGCTCACTTGATGTTGGCGATGATCCTGCATCACTGGGGGTTATGGGCATTCCTGTGCAATGGGATGTGAGGGATGTGAAGAGGTGTTTCGGCGTTAGGGTGAGGAATCACCAACGAGGGTTCCCTTGGTGCTGGGATTTTTTCTGGGGGAATGGGAGGAGACTCAGCGAGTGCACAATATTGATGACTACTTGTTTGTAGAAGGATTTCTTCCTCACTGGTGAGGAGGATAGTATGATCTGTGGGATTGTTTGGATTGAGGTACTGTCCCAACTGTGGTGGGGTAGGCTGCGTGTCTTGTTGGATGTTCATCACACCCTGGTGCAGAATGGGATTCTACAGCACGGCTGGGGGTGGTTGTTGCACGTATTGTTGTGGGGCCTGCTGAGGGGCAGGTGGTGAGAGAGAGTGTGGTACACTTCCTGAGTATTTCATCCGTTTAAAATCAACGATTTGGGGACAACGATGAGTATAATGACCGAACTCACTGCAAAGGGCACAGGGGAAGGTGGTTCTAATAGTATTGTTATTTCTCCCTTGACACCTGTTGTTATTGCCCCCCTGGGGGTTATGATTCCCTTCATTCTGGTTGCCCCCAATCGGTTGGTTCTATTGGGGGTGATTCCCGCTTTGACCTGGGTTTCTATTGTTCCTGTTTTTTCCTTTCTTTTTGGCATTATTCGACTGATGGGTTGGATTTTCCATATTCAGTTGTTCAAAATTTTGATATTGCTAAAGGGGAGAGGGTTGAACAAAACTCACCCCAGCATGAGGGTGTGGGGGAGCCATGGGATTTGGAGGACCAGGGAATGGAAAGTACAGATTTTGTGGGAGTTGTGATCCGTAAGGTACATAGGAAGGCATGGCGCTTTCACTAGTACTTAGAGTATAAGCTGAGGTAGAGGGAGTACCGGAACTTGTTTGGATAGGTGGGTGTATTGTAGGTGCCAGCGGTGGCCCATTGATAAGTGGAGGAAGAGAAGGAGGGTATGGTTGTTGATAAGGGGGTGGAGGGTAATAAGAGGTTCCCCCATATGATGGCAGATATTGAGGTGTGCCATCCATTGGTGGTTGTTGGGGTTGTGGATTGTGTTGCGTGGTATTACTAATCAATCTGTCTGCTGAGTGAGACATCCTAGGTTTTTCTTGACCGAATGGCACAGGTTTTGGGAGATCAGGAAGTATTGTGTATAAGTACTCTGATTGTGAATAGATGAGGTCGTATTGTTGAGACTTACTGATGGCTTCTTCTTCTGATTGAGGGAAGGTGGAAGATACATCTTTACCGAGGAGAGAGACAAGTGACATGAGAAACCAGTCAAGACACTGTTGTTTCGTGGTTTTGACTTTGCACAAACTACGTCGTCTACGCCACTCGTGAATGCGATCAATGATATGTGTGGCTGAGGTTTGTTTAAATTTAGAGAGTATTTCAAGACCATTGTCATGGCGGATTGGTAATTGGAAGAAGGTAAAAATGCTTTGGCCAAGGACTCGAAACTCACATGGGACTCCGATTTTTCATCTACATACCATTTGGCTAATGGGCCAGTGAGTGTGCATTGAAATAATCGTAGTCGGATGGAATCATCCATAATGCTGTTGGAAGAGAACCATAAGTGGAAAGTCATGAAATGGTTGGCAGGGTCATCTCCTGCCTTTCCTTCAAACTTGGGGATGTCTGAAGGTAGTTTGGTAGGCATTGCAAGCCATGTGGGGTCATGCAATATAGGATCATTTGTGAGTTTTCTTAGATCTGGTATGTTAAGAGAGGCCAAATATGGCATCTGTAGTGGGGGTGGAGGATTAGTTCTAGCCATGGTGTGAGTGTTCTGTGAACCTAACCCTTGAGGGGGGCTAGGTGGGTTGGTACTTCCCCCTTGAGAGGAAGTTTCCCCCCCGCTTTCGTGTAAAGGAGAGCGAGTGGACGGAGGACCTTGGGAAGTGGACCCAAGTAATGTGGAACCAAGCAAAGTTGATCCTAAGACAGTGGTGCTCACAGGAGTGTGAGAAGGTGGGGCCAATGAGTTGGCAAGATTAGTAACTCCCCCTAAAATAGGAGGGAGGTTTAGCAAGCATCTGGACTAACAGGGGTTCTGTGGGTCCCCTATGATGTCCGACTAGCTGAGTGGATGTGTACGAATTGTGATGAGAGAAAATAAACAAGAGCCTTTGTTGCAAATTTTGAACTTTACACGATATATATCTAAATCAAAAACGTAATCAGAAGTGCATCATACATAAAGTGTTTTGAAAAAGAAGAATATATGTGGATAAGTGGGTTTTGTCCGCATGGGGAATCAAAGAAAACAAATGCTCGTGTCCTAAAAGATGTAATGTCCTTCCTCTCAAATAGCACTGGACCTTCCAATAGTACTCAACAGTGGGGTCTGAAGTCACCGGAAGAGAAACTAGTGAAGGATGAAATAATCAGTTATAATGAGGGGTAAAGGGGGC
>ML777857.1:18319-33231 GCA_009831015.1 Picea engelmannii | reverse complement strand
TGACATAATTACTCTGACAAACAAAAGTTTGGCCTTTATTTCTCCAAACTTCAAGACCTAGGCAGTAATGTAACTCACCAAGATATTTCATTTCAAAAACTTGTGATAACTGCTCCTTGATTTCATCAATTAATTTCCCTACATTTCCTGTAATTATTAAATCATCAACATACAAGGAAATCAATACTATATACCCATGCTCATCAAATTTGGTATACAGATTTGGATCACTCTTGCTCCTCATAAAACCTTGTTGAAGAAAGAAAGAGTCTATCTTCTCATACCATGACCTAGGTGCATGTTTTAGTCCATACAATGATTTCTTTAACTTGCACACTAAGTGTTCTTGCCCCTATTCCACAAACCCTTCAGGTTGAGTAAGGTTAACCTCCTCCTTTAACTCACCATTCAAAAATGGAGATTTAACATCTAATTGGTGTAGCTTCCAATGATACTTTGTAGCTAAGCAATTAACACTCTGATAGTATTCATTTTTTCTACCGGTGCAAATGTTTCAACATAATCAATACCTTTTGTTTTTGAATACCCCTTTCCCACCAATCTAAACTTATATTTGTCTATACTACCATCTGATTTAAACTTGGGTTTGTATATCCATTTGCATCCAATGGGATTTTTATGTTTAGACAATTTAGTCAATTCCCAAGTTTCTTTTTTCATTATAGATTCATACTCTTCCTCCATTGAATTTATCCATTCATGGTGTTCATTGGCTTCATTAAAACTCATGGGTTCTATGACATTTGAAATGCTACTCATTAGGGAATAATCTTTATACCTCTTAGGGAGCCAAGCATGTCTTGAATATCTTCTCAACTGATTATCTTTCTCCCCACTTTGTGAAGATCTGTCTTTGCCTCTAGGTGAACTATGACTGCTTGAAGTGTCCATATCAATGAGTCCTTCTTGATTTCATTGTTTTTGCGGTTGTGGTTGTTGTTGTGGTGGCTACTGTAGTGGTTTCTACTTCTGTTTCTCTTCTTTAACTCCTTCATCAATAATTCTATGCCATTCCTCATGGTTGTTGTCGTCATGATTTCCTGCTTCCCGCTCATGGAAAAGTACATATCTACTCACAAATACCTTGTGAGTAGAAGGATCAAATAGTTTGTATGCTTGGAATTCAGAACAACACCCTATGAAAATACAGTTAATGGCTCTAGCATCCAATTTCTTCCTATTCTCCTTTGGAATATGTGCAAAATCCTTACACCCAAATACTTTCAAATTATGAACTACAGGTTTGGAACTATACAAGGCTTCTAAAGGAGTAATATTATCAAGACACCTTGTTGGACTTCTGTTCTTTAAATAAACTGCAGTATTTATGGCTTCAGCCCAAAATGTATTCGAGAGATTCTTACCTTTCATCATATTGTGTGCACACTCTACCAGAGTTCTATTTTTTCCTTTCAGCTACTCCATTTTTTTGTGGAGTGTGGGGTACTATAAACTTTTGTACTATTCCATGATCTTTGAAATATTTGATGAAGTCCCCTGATTTATACTCTCCCTCTTGATTTGAATGGAGGATTTTGATGGATTTTCCTGTCTTCTTTTCCACCATGGTTTTGAATTCCTTAAAGTACTTGAAAACATCACTTTTTATTCTAAGGAAATAAACCCATGTGTATCTCGTGCAATCATCAATAAATAATAGAAAGTAAAATGCACCTCCTAAAGACCTAGTCTGCATAGGTCTGAAAACATCAGTATGCACAAGATCTAACACATCTCTCTTTTTCTTATCACGATTAGAGGGGACTTCATCTTTCTGCATCTTTCCTAATGCACACCCTTCACAAGCAACATTTTCATTCTTCAACATGGGAAGTCCTTCAACCATATTATGTTTCTATAATAACAATAAATTAGGATGACTGATGTGGCCATACCTTTGATGCCAAAGACTCTATGTTGGCATAGTTGCAAAATTCAGTGTGTGATGTTCTTTGCTGGTAACATCAAGCTTGTAGAGTCCTCCTGCTTTGAATCCTTTTGCAACAGTTCTGTATTGGTCCAACAAATCCTTCACTATGCAATAATTCTTGAAGAATTCAACCTTCAAGATTTGATCTGTAATGGTGGACACAAAGATCAAATTTTTCTTTATCCTTGGAACATACACCACATTGCGAATGTGACGAACAATACCATTCGACAATGTCATAGGAATGTATCTGTATCCCTTGATCTGATGAGCACGGTCATCTCCAAGATATATGTTGGCTCCAGTATGTGTTTCTTTAAAATTAGTGTACCACAACTTATTACATGTCATATGTATTGATGCTCTGGAATCCACAAACCAGGCATCACTATCATCCGTTTCAACAGATAAAGTAGCTTTGGACACAAACAGTCTAAGATCCCGTGAATCAAAATTCAGGGGTTCATCAATATCATCACTAGCGATGAAAAATATGAGATCATGATTTGAATATTCTTCTGCATAATGACCTGTATGTTTTCTAGGTTTATTCCTAGCCTCATCACTCTTCTTCTTATGGAAGTATTTAATAAGATGTCCAGGTCAACCACAATAAAAACAACTATTTGAATCATTCCTGTTAGAGGGCATAACTTGATTCGACCTTGGTGATTGTCTTCTTTGCGATGAACGACCTCCTCTGCCTATTTCTCATGATCTCCCTCTCGAGGATCTCTTATTTGACTACAATGCCAAATCTGTATTCTGAGGCTTCAGATTCCCACGTCTCTCTTCCTCTTGTAGTAAAATTCCTGTCAATTCTTCAAAAGTAGGAGGTTTCTCCCTTGCAGTGAGACTTGTTATGAACATCTGATAATCTTCTAGCATACCATTTAAGGTAATAGTGACAAGATCAGTGATGGAAACAGTTTCTCCTATATTTCCTAGCTTGTCTTTCACCTCTTTAATGCGACCCAAAAATGAACTAACATATTCATTTCCACCCATATTAATGCCTAGCAATTTAGTTTTCAGGAATAGAATACGATTTGTGTTGCTAGTTTCATATAAATATTTAAACGTTGTCCATGTTTCAACAGAAGTGTTAGCTTCTCTAATATGTGGAATTATGCTATCTTTAATAGACATATGCAACAATACCTTGGCCTTGTTTTCATGCTTCTCCCAATATTGGATATGTGTTGTTGTCACAACTGCAGCCACATTTGTTTTCGCGCTCCTGTACTATGGAAGGGGGGGCACTAGTAGCACTCTGGAAGAGTTGAGGGGGAAGTGCTAGCGCTGAAGTGCTCTTAGCTGCATAAAACGAGAGTGCCGGAGATCTAGATAGCTGCATATACGGAAGCGCTCTTAGCTACATACAACGGGAGCATCGACACTCCTCTAACACTATATAGGGGGGCGCTGGTGATTTTTTCAAATCAATTCGAGATCTTTCACTTTGGATCTCACCTCAGAGATCTGGTTCTCTCGGATCTCCAACGTGGGCTCTGATACCAACTTAGAATTAGGAGAAACCAACAATGGTGAGGCTATTCTCACAATCTATTATTGAATGAGGATTGATTACATCATTATATAAGAAATGGGTTTACTTAGTCAGTTACAACAAACAACAAGAAAATAGGATCTACATTAAACACTAGTAGAGTTGGTCTAAGTAACTATCTAGTACTCCATTATTTCCAAGTACTACACGTGACATTTGCAAATGGCTAGCCATCTCCAAACTCTTCATATCTCCACGTGACATTTGCAAATTTCCAGCCGTCTCCAAACTCTTCAGATATTCGTCCTATGAAAACTCTCTCTAGAACAAATTCCTTCTCCAACAATGCTACCAGATTTGGCATATTCAACCTCATCTTACTCATTTTTTTAGGCCTTCAACGTGATTGTCTCTGCCCAGTGACGTCATGTGAAGGTCGCCTCTTCGACGTTCTCTCTAGAAAATTTGTAGTACGCTCACTTATGTTGGGTGCTCTACATGCCTTAACTTACCACTAATCACATGTACAAGGTAATGGCCATGGATCTGTGCTGGCAGGAACGAAAACCAATCCCATTGAGTAGGATGCTCCTCCAAGCCTAACACTGAAATCCCGTGCCTTCCAACTGATCAAAGAAATCAAAGCCCCTGTTCCATGGTCATTATTAACTATCAACTGATTTTTCTGTTGGTGATCCCATCGCCAAAATCGCTAGTACCCTACTTTTGTGCTATTAGAATTTATGGATCTGTTGTCTCCGATGGAAAATTACAATTGGATTAACACAATTTGTCATTTCAAAGGCAAGGCTCAGAGTATCTAGTACCTCTTGGGCACCGAGATAACCTAGACTATTCTAATGAATAGTCATTCTTAACAATTTACCATCTGCAGATTCAAACTTAACACAACAAACTATTAGTTTTAATTCCAAGGGATTAAATTTGACAGATTTGGTAGTGCTTTCAGGTCTGATTCTTGTACTTTATAATCCACTCACACATGACAAAATAGAGTACAATCTCCATCTTCACAGTCCACATAAAACTTTAGTTGGTAGTTTGGAATAAGGATGATGTTCACGGTCTTCATCTAGACAATTTATATGTCATAATGTTTACCAATCTTCACAATGGAGATAAAAATTTCCCTTCTAATTTCTTATGAGAGTGATGTTCATTGTCTTCGAACATAAAATTTATGTTTGTAACGTTTAAAAATAATGTTCGTTTTTTGGAAAATCTATATATAGTGATTTTTAAAGAATGAAGACTAATCAATAAATTAATTAAAAAAAAATAAAAATGAGTACTAACATTTTTAGGACTTTCTATAAATTATGTATTTGGCGTAACTTGTGAGTTAAGTTTATCTTTTTTGAGAAAGTAAATTTCGATTTGTATCAAAAATTTGTTTAGATGTAACGGGATCTTAACAAATGTATGTAAAATTGTGAGGTAAGTTGGCGTTTATGAAAAGTCTCTTATATTTTTTATTTTTTTTATTCATGATATAAAATATAAGAAATTATTATAATATAATTAATAAAAAATAGTTATTATATAATTTTATATTTCAAAATAATTAATAAATAAATAGTTAGTATATAATTTTATAAATAATGTTGTAGTATAATGAATCACATCTTCATTCTTAACATTGTAGGATTTTGCATTTATCTTTTTATAAGGGAAATTTTGAAATAAATAATTATCATTCAATATAATAAGTACTAGTACAACTATATTAGAAAAAGTGGTTGATGTAAGCCAATAGACGTCATTTTTCATCTTTGTTAACTAATGGAATAGATCAACTTATATCAATCACTTTTACTAATGTAATTGTGCTAGTTTATACCTTCATTTAATATTTATAAGCTATAAAATCTATTGATTACCATTTTCAAAGATATATTAATTACTATATTAAAGAATTAAAATATTAAAAGATATTTTTTCAAAGATATATTAATTACAATGCTAAAGAATTAAAATATTAAAAAATATTTTCATATTAAAAAATATTTTCATATTAAAATAATAAAAAATAAGTTGACATTACCATGGATGTAAATTACCATATTGCATGTAATTGTAACTCTCATAGTAAATGACATAAAAAATAAATAATTAAAAAGTTATATATGAAAAACACACTATATATAAGGATAAATCTAGGTCTAGCTTTAACCTACTACAACATACATGTAGAGAGAGGGTGTTAGGGTCAAGAAATTGACTTCATAAGAACATCTCAATGCCTGTAGAAAGCTCTTGTGATGCATCCATTACGTACTATTGTCTTGCATCCATCCCGCATTCAGTATTGAAGACAACTCTTAGCTCCTACACTATTGATGCAACAACCTATCATCTCCCCTAAAAAAACATAAATATATCTATCACAGGCTTGACGAGCCTACGGTTGGGCAAAAGAATCACCCGACGCTCCCAGTCACCGCGTGGCACCGCAATCGTTCGATTATTGGTAAAACAAAAGTAACTTACTTGATTGGGACTACGCCTTACTTCAATACAACTTCGTTTATTCTTATGTTATGTCTGCGTTATCTTATACTTAGTTGCGAAAGTAAAACAAACCATTCATACAAGTACAAACAAAACATATGTGTGGGCGGCCAAACTAGCCTAATACCCAAAAGACATATTGACATAGAAATGAACAACAGTGTGTCGAGCTAAAACCTCAGTGTGTCAAGCTAAAACCTCGTGCCACATAAATAAAGTTTACATAAGGAGCCTTTGCTAAGTAGAAGTTGTGAAATACATACAATTATTCAATAAGCTACCTTCCTGCATCCTTCCTTCATCATCACATAATGAACCGCCTCAGACTTCATCTCTGCGATACCTGCATTTATTCTTTTGTGCGTCCGTCCCCTTGATCGGTTTAGACTTTTCCTTCTTTCCATAGCTTGGAACGACTCTCCCTTCCTTGCCAGAGTTCAATTTTCCTTAACAACTTCCTTGAGAAAGACTTTCTGATATCTGCGAAGGCTCCTCCTCAAGGCAGCCCAAGTTACCCTGAAGGGTCTACTTGGATCCTTGGGGACAACTCATCCCCTCCTTGGTCACTGCCAAAAACTCCTCAACCTGTGATTCTGAAGAAGTGTATCTCAACTCCTTTTCTTAGTCGAGTTCCCAAATGCCCAACTCACACTTGGTTAAATAGTCACGCACCCTTTCCTTGTGATGTAATTCTTTCAACCGAAGCGTCCCTTCGATCGCAAGCCAACGTGCACTCTTGGCTATTTGTCGAATTTTGTGGGTTTATCTGACTAGTCAAAGGGCGTGCTCATATTCCAAGCACACACTCTTCCCCAGTCGACGTCAACCTTCGATTAAACGTGCCCAACTTAGGCCTTCATCCGTTTTCTTGCTCAACTACATCACAAGACGTTCGTCACATGTTTTGGTCGTTCATCTTTTCTTGGCCAACTTGTTTCATTGATGGGGTACCTAAATCTCCCATGGGTGCCCATCCTTGGTTTCGCATCCGTCAAGCCATCTCTTATGTGTTTTTTTGGGAACAAATGCCTTCATTACGCCCAACTTCACCAACCATTTGTTTCTTTGGTGGAGCGCCCATGTCTTCTTGGGGTGCCCACCCAACCATATCTTCAGTCAAGTCACCAACCTCCATCGCAAGCCCATCTTGGTGAAGTTGTACTTGAAACGACGTCGTGCGAATGAATCCACACATTATACATAATTGTTTCCATAAATTTGTATTTATGGGATTTGCTTCCATAAATGTACATAATATATGGAAGCGCTTATGTGAATGCTTTTTGTAAATACACATATACGAAAGTGCATCTATATATGCACATTTACGAAATCCCTTCTGTAAAATATGTGCATTTATGGAAAGTGCTTATGTAAATGTGCATATATACGGAAGGTGCATATACAGAAGAAGTTTACGGTAATCCAAATGCATCTTTCGTATATGCTTTCTTCTAGATATGCGCATTTAAGGAAGTTTATGTCCGTAAATGCACATTTATACGCACATTTATATGTGTCATCTGTATATGCGCATATATGGAAGCGCGCATATACGAAATACACGATTATGGAAGTGGCCAAATTCAGTATATGCGTCATCCGTATATGCGCATTTACGGAAACCGTCATTCGTATATGCGTCGTTCGTATATGCACATATACAGAAGCGTGCATATATGACCGATGGATATATGGAAGGTGCATATATAGAAGAAATTTACGGTAATCCAAATGCATCTTCCATATATGTGTCCTTCCATATATGCACATTTAAGGAATTGGTCGTCCATAAATTCAAATTTATACGCGCATTTATATGTGTCATCTGTATATGCACTTATATGGAAGCACACATATATGAAAGATGTCATTATGGAAGTGGTTAGCTTCCGTATATGACTTGTTCGTATATGCGCATTTACAGAAGTTGATTCTGTATATGCACATTTGTGTATACAGAAGCATGCATATACAGAAGATGTGCATATATGGAAGATGCCATTAAGGAAGTGGCCAACTTCCGTATATGCGTAGTCTGTATATGCGCATTTACAGAAGTCGTCGTCCATATATGTGTCATCTATATATGCACATATACATAAGACGCCATTTTGGAAGTGGACAACTTTCGTATATGCATCGTTCGTATATGCACATTTACAGAAGCCATGGTCCGTATATGCGTCGTCCGTATATGCGCATATACGGAAGAAATTTAAGGTAATCCAAATGCATCTTCCATATATGTGTTCTTCTATATATGCGCATTTAAGGAAGTTGTCATCCGTAAATGAACATTATACGTGCATTTATATGTGTCATCCAGATATGTGCATATACAAAAGTGTGCATATACAACATACACCATTATGGAAGTGGAAAGCTTCCGTATATGCATAGTCCGTATGTAATATCCCCCAAAATAAATTATTTTGGAAGACTGAAAATACTTAGGAATTTATTTTCGTTTTTTGCAAATTTGAATTTGGAAAATTATTGCCATTTATGGCTCCGAGTTGGGAATTTAGTTAATTGTAATTAATTGTTGTGACTGGTTGGGCAAAGATTTGATTTGCCCAACTAACTCTTTGACTATGAAACTTGTAAGAGACAAATAATTTATATATTTATTGCTGAGAGACAAATGGAACATCCAGGTTGAAATCAATTGACCATGACTCCATGAGTGGGGAACAGGCTTGAATTACCTCAGGGTTGAATTTTACAAGTGGAAAATTTGGAATTTGGCCATTGGCAGCCCCCGAAAATCAGGGATTTGTAAAGCTATGAAAATTCCCAAGGGGAATAGACCTAGGCACAAGATTCTTTTGCATATATAACATATGGGAGGAGGAAGGACGATGCCTAGTATGTCGGGGGAAAGACAGACTTGCTGTTACGAGCACTAATTTTGAGTGTGAGGCAAGGAGAAATTTTGATCTGAAGAAAGCCGAACTTGCTGTTATGAGCACTATTTCTGAGTGTGAGGCAAGAATAATTGGGATCTGAAAGAGGACGATAGCGAAAGAGGAGTTCGAGGTTCACCCTCATGGATTCATGTTCAGGCTAGGGGGTGAATGGAACAAGTAATTTGGTTGTTCTTTTCTATGGTTGGGTGGAACTTGGTTGTTCCATTTGTTGTCTTGGCAATTTTTTGAGATATGTTCTTCTACTCTTCCTTGGTTGATTGTTATGTTGATTAATAATTGGTAGAATGTGTTTACTTAGTTCTGGTTAAATGTTCTATGGATGAATGACTGATAGAATACACTTGTTTGTTGGGTAGAAGGAAATGAATTATTGTTTAGGCCTTTACAGTTGAATTATGCATTGAGTAGAGTCAAGGACGACTGTTGTATGTGCTAACCATTGATAAATGTATGGAAGTTTCTTGAGTAGAGTTAAGAAAACTGTTGTATGTATTGTTGTTGACGAAAGTGTGAAAGTTTCCTATCCCTGTGATATAATATATGGTCTACAATAGAAAACAATTAATGGATCAATTTGTGATTGATATTAAGGAATGTTTAAATTGTACAATTACCAAATGGAAGTTCGAACGAATATCAGAATTGGACTATATATGTATAAGTGTTGTTACCTATACGGATTCTCTGAGCTATATGAACATCTATTACACAAGAAGCTATTTTTCGATTATTGTAAGCAATTTCCTCTTTAGCCGACTATGTTAACTATAACAAAGGGTTTACAGTTTGTTTTCCTTTTTAATATCAATAACAAATGTCCAGGGACTTAAATACATAAACCTGTTACATTTTACAGATTTGATCCCTTATTTAAGAGTGTCTTCAAAATCTACATAACATTTGCGATCATAACTATTGATTAGGGAAAATCGTATCTAGTAGGGATTTCCCCCTCTATCCTTTCTTTAAGGATTGAAGATAAATTTAACCAACTGTCTATAGGAGCTTGGTATAAAAACTACCAAGAAAATAGTATGCTATGATATATCTATATCTTTTTCAGTAGAATCTGGGTTGTTAGATCCAGTGTAGTTGCAAGAAGGTTAAGGTCAAGAGACTTTCGAAATTCGGAAGCTCAGGAGAGAATAATGCGAAGCTGCACACAGAGTGCAAGTGTGCATAGGGCCGAAGTCATGTTTCATTGACAAAATCTCAGGAGGGACAATGCTTTCAAAAACGCAGACGAGATCTAAAGTTACAGGGCTCGCAAGAGAAATTTGGAAGGTGTAGTCTTTGCAACGTTTTGAAAATCTCCCAAGTTAGGAAAGAAACCGAAAAAAAAGTTTAGGAGGAATAGTGTCTTTAAATATCGAGAGGTAGCACTTAGAAAAGTGTCTAAGTCCTAAAGAATTGAAGTGTTTAAAGGTGGAGTGCATAAATTTTGAGATAATCGAAGGAAAATCAAGGGTTAAGATCCATTCAGGAGAAGCCGAAATCTTTCAATCCGTAAGATCTCAAAAAAGTAGCACACTGGTTAGTCACTAGGAATTATGAGAGTTTTGCAAATCAGAAGATTTGGAAGAAGCAGAGTGAAATCTGTGAAACTTCAAAACGCGAAATCCCAAAATCATCGAGACTGCCCATCAAAAGGGGACATGTGGCAAGATATCAACATTTAGCTGACTCATAGGGGGAAGAGTTCAAAGGGCGGAGTCGTGAGGATTCACAAAACGCGAAATCATGATTTAATCTGAGCCGTTGATTGAGGAGAGATATGGATCGTCGATTGTCTAGGGATAATTTTGGTGTATTGGGGATCATAAATAGGGAAGTGAGAACCCATCCAACTTCATGAAATGTGAAGTACCGATGCGTGAAGGGAAGATCTGAACCGTTAGTGATGAGTGTTTTATATGCACTAAAAACACACTAAAAACCCTCAATTAAATTTTCAACCCGGGTATGTAAACTTAGAGTTGTAGCAAAATATATGCCAAGGTAGAAGGGCTGGTAGTAGTATATTCTAACTAAGGAAGTGGCTATGTAAAGGCTAATCTATTCAAGCAAAGTTATCTAATGAGCAAACCCTACTAAGCAACTTTAAACTATGTAACCTAAGTACTTTTGAACCAAGGATTGATGGATAGTTCTAGGAAAACAAGTGAAAACCCTACTTGAAACAAGCTAGTTCAATCATAACAATAAGCAAAAACAACTATTTAAGAATAACAATAAACAAATAGCAAAAGCAAACTACTTTAACTAGCCTACCTAAATTCAATGAACAACTATCCTATGAAAGTAAGTAAATAAACAAGCAACTATACTATCAAAGAAATAATAGACGAGTAAGAAATTTAACCTATTAAATCAAGTAAACAGTTAACTACCCTAGGATAACTTCTATAGAAAGTAAACTAATTAAGACTACTCAATAAGCAACTAACTAAGAGACAAGTGAACTCTATTCTTAATACATCTCTAATTCATAAAAGGAAATCTATTTAATTGAAAGAAGGAAGAACTAACAACTAACCTTTAATCTATGATAAGCAAACCACTCTTTAATCTACCAAAGCAAAAGACTATCTATCTTACAACAACAAGAAAACTATCTTCTGATCTACAAAAGCAAGAAACTATATTTTAACCTATAAAAACTTAAATATAGTGTTGGTGGTTGTGTGAATGTCTCCGGTGTGTTACAATATCTCGATGGAATTTGATAATGAAATATAATTCAAGAGGTATAAGCTCAATATTGATTTCAATAGCAAAGTGAAAGGTGTGGATTAAGCAATCCAGTGAGAACTTAGACATTACAGAGACAACGTCAATTACCCTTCATATTCATGTGATTATTACTCATGCATTAACCATCAACAACATGACGAGATTATAATTGTTCTCTATGCTATGTAAGCAAAACTCATAACTAAATTCAATCATTAACTAAGAATTGGAATTGCAATATAATTCTAGGAAAGAAATTGCATAAAGTAAAACTACGCTATATCTATTTTAACAATTCAAATTGCAAAAAGGAAAATTCTTAAAAACAAAAATGAAGACATGATTCTAGCATACAACAAGTAAACTAATGAATAAATTAACCAACAACTAGTTAAGAAAAATCTAATTAACAATTGAATAAGAAATCTACAAATAAAAATTAAAACTAACCCTATCCATCCATCGAATCCTCATTTAAAGAAAGCATGAAATAAAACTCTGTTCTACTCTATTTTAAACTTAATTCTAAAAACATAAATAAAACACAATCTAATTTTTAATTGCACACAGGGTTAGTGTATGAGTTTGCAAACGCGTTCCCACTAACTACAAAATCAATGCATATTAACAAAAGCCTTCATACTAACCTTCAAAAGAGAATTAAAACAGTTAAACTATAACAAAAAACTATATAACAAAGAAATAAAAGAGCAGTTCATGTACAGGAAATAAAAAATACATCTAAGCTATGGAATTCTCAAATAAACTCATAGAAAAGTTACGAGACTACTGGTGGGACCCCTAGCAAGTTGTGGTCACTTCTCAAATGCACACCACGAGCTCAACAAAATGATTTCACCCTTAAAACTTGAAAAACACAGTCTTATATAATTCTGGCAATTGAAAATGGCAAAAGCAGAGGAAAATTGTATTTGTCTCTAATCCTCTACTTCTTCTACTGCTTCTTAACTATTGTATGACCACCACGGTGGTATTTATAGATTTTATATACCAAGAGGTCGACCATTGGAGGGCCAAACCTCTTCTATAAACAACAAATTACATTAATGGTGCATTAACTGCCGAAATGGAGCGAGCCAATAATGGCCCAGCTCAACAACCCAAACCGAGTTGTCAAGAGTTCAGTAGATGAGGGGATAAGCACGAGAAAATCCCATGTTCTTGATTCTCCCACCACTGGCCGCCAGTACTATAACCTCCAAATCGCCCACCGTTTTTGTGTAGGACAGGGTGTTGGATGAAGTGTCGGATCGAGTACTGAATGGAGTGCCGAACTGATTGCCGGAACCAGAAACGTGATGCGATTTTGCCGTGTAACACCAAAAAATGTGAATTAGATCCTTGGAAACATAAAAACGTAATGAATTATACTCAAGATCAATATAAAACATGAATTATACATACCTAGTGTGGATCATAACATTTCAGCACAAAATTCTTCAAAAAGCTTCTCTAAAACATGAAAAACACATATTTACATTCGACAAAAGTATCTAATTACTATCATAAAACTGATCATATCTCGGGCCCAATATTACCCCCACACTTACGATTTTGCAGGTCCCACTGCAAACAAAAATAAATTACCCCTCATAACTAGGGTTGCTGAGGAGGATCATCCTTGGAAGCTTCTCCTTATTGCTTTGAAGACTTTGTCGTATGCATCTTGTGTTGCTTCAGCTATGCTCTGAGGTTGCAGTTGGATTTGGTCATCTCATCAACCAACCATTGAAGGGAGTTCACCTTTGCTTGGAGGACTGCATTATCATGATGAAGGTGTGTGTCTATTTTCTTCCTTTCGTCCAACTACTGCATAAGCTGAAAATTATCTTTTTGTATCTTCTCGATGGTTGGGACATAATCAATGATCTTGGAGGAAGACTTAGATCCTTTGAGGGATGTGGATAATATATCATTATTAGGATCTAGAGTAGGCATGGGTGAAGTAGGAGTAATACGGGATTGATAATGAGATGTAGGTTCTGATTTTGTCTTTTTTTGTGGCTCTAATCCATCCGCAGAAACTTCCCTAAGTCTCTTGCGAGGGATCTCGAGATCGAACAATTGGATAGGGTCTGAATGTTAAGCCCTAATATTGTCTCATTACCCCTTAATTATGGCATATTACATTAGTAATGTTATTTTATTTATGTCATCTTTATTCCATTAGTTGTAATTATACCTCCTAGTCTCCTATATATACTAAGGAGACATTTTCATTTGGAATCATCTTGGAATTGTACATTTATGTGGGCATAAGGAGGTTTCCCCCTCGAAGAGGATTATTATCTAAATTTCTCTCTTTTTCAAAGAATTGAGTACTTATTTTGAGGTTTTTATATGCTATATTGATATTTGGTTCTTAACATATGGTATCAGAGCTCAAGGTCTTGGGGTTTCACTGCTACATCTGAGAGACCTTGGCATTTTTGCTATAATGGTTTTTCTACAATTTTTTAGAAGGAAAGGCTTGGAGGATATTTATTATATGGATCAAGGTACGTTGGGTTAAAATTTCATCTCCTGAGGCCTTATAATGTCGGAGATACAACCTGTGCAAGATAGGGTTCTGGAATCATCTTGAACCGAGTCATTGCAAAATTATCACTATAAATTTTTTTATGTAACATTTCAGACCTTGAAAGTCAGAGTATATTCACATAAATTAGTGAGGTATCTTTGGTAAAAATTTCAGCTTCTGGGTCATCTTATATTTGTAGATACACCCTGTGGAAGATAGTGTATCAGACTAGTCCTATTGACTAGTCTCAATAAGGTGTTCTAGGTAAACAAATCATAACTTATTCATAGAGTATCCAAATTGAGTGAGACTAGTTGCATTGGATAGTGGACAGTCTATAGTATTTCTGGTATGAGTTTCATAATTGTATATCAATTATTTTGTGTGGGGCACGCTATACAAGTGACATCTCCTAGAAAGGACAAAAATCAACAAGTTGTGGGGAAGTTATCGTAAATTCCACTTGGCACATCCAATTTTGATCAGACCTATGGAATTGAAGAGAATAAATATTAGAGAACTACAAAAAATAAATTTTCATACCCATAAGGGTAGAAAATTTGGAGATACAATAGAAGAAATATCGTCTAGCAGAACCACCTCAAAATCAAGGTTCAAAAGTGATACTTGGCCAACATGCCATCCAAAAAGGGAACTTCTACACCATATAAACCTCCAGATAATCCTACATGGACTCTTGATGAAGGTGAA
>ML777856.1:1063454-1078822 GCA_009831015.1 Picea engelmannii | reverse complement strand
TATATATATATCAGTTTTTATTTAATTAATAAAGAGGATTTTTTTATGTGACATGTCAACTCCATGTTGAAGAAATTTCACATCTCTTATAATAAGTCCACCATTCTAATAAGAATTTTTTTCATTTCATTTATTCTATATAAAGTTGATTTAAAATTATTTTACTTAAAAGTAAATGTTAAAATATTTTTTAAATGCCATGTGTCAACTTTCAATATATATAGAGAGAGGGGTGAACATATAAATATTTTATTTAAGGTTTACTTTGTTTTTTTTTTTTTTTTTTTAAATAACACATCAAGGAATTAGGCATGTCCTTCATTCTAGGAAGTAGAAAGCACCTATTTTAACAAAATCGAAATTCTTTTATTTTCAATTACTCTATCTATCATATTAAAATATTTTATTTATAGTAAACATTAAAATATTTTTTTGTTATTAATATTTTTTTAAATGTTATTTGTCAACTTACACATCTCACTTAGACTAAGATATAAAAATATATAATTTTTAAATATAAATAACTAATATGTAGAAATATATAATTTATTTGACTTAAAGTGGTTCATTGTTTTATAATAATTCTCCTATATTGTTCATTGTTTTATAATCATTCTCCTATAAAAATAAGTTAATTATGTTTGTATAGTTTACCGTGGGAAAGATACATAATGTTAATTCTTAACACTCTAATATGTATTAATTTTATGTGAAAAAATCAATATAATTAAAAAAAAAAAATATTATGTCAAAAAAATTAGTTAATTTTTTTAAAAATAAAAATCATTATTATTTTTGAAAATTATTATGGTTAATTTAAAATGATTTATTTTTATTATTTCTTATTTAAAGTTAATTATGATTATAACATTAGATTTATCACTATGAGTTAGTTTTCTTTTGACTATAAATATTCTTCTTGTTGTCCCATATTGTACATATACTTCACAAAATATATTTTTTTCCATAATATTTAAATTACTTTTATCACATATTTAATTCGCTAACAAATTTGATGTATTTTGGCCAAGCTTTAATCAAATGCAATTTTTCAATCTTAGGTTATACCTAAGTTTTGAGTTTTAATTAGAGAACATGCACACAATGCATTTTTTTCCGACATAGATAATCTAAGTTTGGAGTTTTAATCTTAAATAACTACTACATCTATTTATTAAGATCATTAAATTCATGCCAGTGGAATAAATACATGTGAAGTGCAATTATTTTTTTCATAATATTTTTTTAATGATCTTGTAAGATAGACCATGGTTTTAAATAAAATTAAGGCATTAACTTTGCTACAAACCCTTGTAATTTCTTCAAACATATCATATACACACCAAAATACACATAAATGGAAGAGATAATATAGGGATTTTATTATTACTTGATTAGTGAATAAACTTTATAAGAAGAAATGGTTGTCATAGCAGCTGTAATACATCAATACTAACAAACATAACGTGGAACAATGTAGATCCCCTCAAACAAAACACCAAAGTTAAAATGGCTTGAAGCTCCACGAAAACATCGGCTCACCCAACACCCCACACGAAATAATCACCAAATATGACATGCCCAAATGACTTATCTTCTCTCCTTTTAAAGGCTCACCCAACACCCCACACGAAATAATCACCAAATATGACATGCCCAAATGACTTATCTTCTCTCCTTTTAAAGGCTCCTTGGATATTCGAAGAAAGATCTAAATTGACCTCCTCAAAGCTTCTAGAAGAGCACTTTTTAATAAAGTGACTTTATAATGTTTATCTTTTATTTAAGCCACTTAAAATTAAATAGTAATTGATTAAAGATTAGTTGTCAAATCAAATCTAGACAACATAACCAAATAATTAATTAAATATTTAATTTTTCTAAGCTAGCCAAAAATGCCACATTACACAATCTCTTTAAAAATAATATGGACCATGATTCATCTATACTGAATTCAAATTGGACTTGATGCATGCATAGTGAATGTGAATTCAAAGCTTGACTACTCCAATGACATATAGGTGTATACCATGTGGAGTGGATTACTCAACTTTTTCAAATGAGTCTAGTTTTGGCTCTTTTTAAAGCACTAATTACATTGCAATTGTTTGGATTGTAAATCCATGCTCATGGTAGTTATATGTTTTGATTGCAAAATCTTGGACATGGTAACAATATAAATTAAAGGCTTGATCCCAACTTTTTGTCAATTATCACAGTTGATATCTTTCTTCATTATTAAATTTTTAGTTTACTAGTAATTCCAATAATTGATACTTTTTCCTTTTCCTTGTGTATATCTCAATTCATCAAAAATGATTTTAAAAAATATCTAGTAAATGGGCATAACTTCAGTTTGAAATTAGTGATTATGTTGTAGATTATGTGACACACACACACACACACACACACACACATTATATGAAAAAATAACAATTACAAAATAGTGGCAATGCAAACGAAAAAACATCAATGTGTTAACTTGGAGGGATTATTCAAGGTACTTTTACAATGAATTTGAATATGGTGTAAGAAGATGAAACCTGGAAAATTGAATTAGCTTTCCGAATATACAACTTTTATTCATAGACATTGTGAATAACTAGGTCAAATTTGATTTTTTCTAAAAGTGATATCTTACTTTTCCAACAAAATATAAGGTATATGTTTTCGTTCGTGCAGGTGTTGAGTGTCTTAACTATGAAATTTCATTCCAAAAACTTGTATACTTGTGGGTCTTAAAATAATCAAAACAATTTTTTTTTAGATAGTAGGTATCAGTCTCATCTTCTGTTGCATATAACTCATTTGAGTAATGGTTAAGCCGAGAAAAAGTTATAGCATAAATACGAGAGGTATGTATTCTATGTTTTTGATACATGTGAAGAAAAAAATAGATTAAAAATAGTAAACAATAATAATAATAATTATATATATATATATATATATATATATATACTTGAAATTTACATAGATGACTCGATCTATGTCTGTAATTTCCTCAACAACTGAATTGTGTATCCTATAGAAAAATAATGTCAAAGACATAGATATAGAGGGTTATTCACAAAAATAGAGGATTTTATGAATTTGTAGACCGAACCACTAGGTTTGTCATTCTTAACCTAAGTCCAAGACAACCAAATCAACATACACTTTGTCAATCCCACCTAAAAAAAGTGAATTCAAATAAGCACGTATGCACTCTAGAAGTGTGCACACGATACAAGAGCGCACACATGCTACAAGAACACGTGTGCACTCCTATTTGTCTTTCTATCTCCCTCTCTCACACACTCTCTCTCTCCACCCCCTCATCCCTCCCCCTCGTGCTATTATCTATCCTCTATCTCTCCTACATCTATCCCTCTCTCCTACATTTACCTTTCTCTCTACCCCCCTCTTTATTTTCCTCTCTCTCCCTCTCACACTCTCTATTTTCTTACTATGCCTTTTTCTCTCTCCCTCCCACACACACTTTCTACCCCCCTATATGTATTCCTCTCCCTCCCTCCCACACATTAACACACTCACTCTCTACCTCCCCTATTTGTCTTCCTCTCTCTCCCTCCCACACTCTCGCATAAACACTTTCTATCCCCCCTCTATGTCTTCCTTTTTCTCCCTCCCATACTCTCACAGACACATTTTTTATCCCCCTCTATGTCTTCCTCACTCTTCCTCTCACACTTTAACACACTCACTCTCTACCTTCATCATTTTTCTACCTTTCTCTACCTCTATCCTTTCCCTCTTACGTATGCGAGTACTTATATGAACATGACCATGACCTAGACCATGAATTAGACCCCCCTAGCTCTATACTCCCCCTCTTTTTCCGCTCTTCCTATGACTCTCTCACTCTCACTATCTCTCCCCATTACCTACGCCACAACATAGAGCTAGATATAGAGTTATACGTTGACCTAAATATTGACATAAACCATTACATAGACCCCCTATACTCTCACTCTCTCACTCTCTACCTCCCCTTTTTGTCTACCTCTCTCTTCCTCAAACATTCTCACACACACACTTTATATTCCCCATTAAGTTATTTATATATCTCTACCCCCTGCCTCTATTTTCCCCCTTCCTCTCAAAATCAGTCTTGTTCTCTCTCCACCCCCTCCTCCCTCTCTCTTTCCCCCTCCCTCTCAATATCTCTCTAATCACAATCAGTCTCACTCTCTCTCCACCCTGTCCTTGTTCATCCCCCCTCTCCTTCTTTCTCTTCCCCCCCTCTCACATTCACACATTCTCTCTCTATCCCCCTCCTCACTCTATCTCTCCTCTCTTTCTCTCCTACATCTACCACCTCTTTCTCTCTCTCCTCTACCCTCCTCCCATTTCTCTCTTTATATCTCTCTACCCTCCCTTCCCTCTATCTCCCCCTTCCTCTCACAATAAGTCTCACTCTCTCTCCACCCCCTCCTCCATCCCTCTCTCTCTCCCCCTCTCTCTCACAATATCTCCACTCTCTCTCTCCTACATCTACCTCTCCCCACTTTCTCTCCCCCCCTTCCTCTCACTCTCTCTCTCTACTCAATCTCTTTTTATCCCTCTCCCTCCCTCTCACACACTCAAACAGTCCTTTTCTATCCCCCTATATTTCTTTCTCTCCCCCCCTCTCACACTCACAAATTCTCTCTCTACCCCCCTCCTCCCTATATCTCTCCCCATCCCTCTCGCTATATCTCCTCTCTTTCGCTCCTACATATACCACTGCTTTCTCTCTCTCATTGTTAGTATCACTCTCACTGTATCCCCCTCCCTCCCTCTCCTTTGTCTAGGCCTCCAAACAATTCATTGTAATCTCACTATCTTTCTGCCTCCAAACGGTCCTTTCAATTTGGTTTCACTCCAGTCTCATAATCTCTAAGCCTCCCAACGGTCATAAATGTCCATTTCAATAGGTTTTATTCCTCCAAATATCTTGTCGCTAGACCTAGAGCTTGATGTAGATGGTGACCTACACCACCACATAGAGCTAGATCTAGATTTAGACATTGACCTTGAGCTTGATGTAGACAATGGCATAGACCCCCCGAGCTCCATATAAGCCTAGGAATAACTTATACTCAATCGTTAACCCCAACTTAACTTGAGCCCTGAGTGCACTATGCATATACCTTGTGTACAAACCTTGCACTAACATCACCCACATCTTGGTGCTGTAACCATTTCTCTATCCTTGAAAAAAAATTCAATCCTAACCCCTTAGGCCTTAGTTGTTTCCATACCCCTATAAAATTTTATTCATAAAATGTTTTGGTGGATATTAATTGTTATATATATTTCATTAAGAGTGTGCACATACTCCTGTGAATTGACTAAGTTGGTTTTTTATGCTCAGCAAGAACATACACACGTTCCTAGAACGCACACGCCCTCTAGTGCACACACATTCTAGGAACGTGTGCACATTCTTTGATCTGAATTATTTTCAGAACGAAATGAAAGAAGAGATATTACAATGAAATACTCATGAAAATTTCCAGAAATAGACAAATACAACAATACTTGATTTCTATTAATGAAAGAATTGTAAAGAGATTGTAAAAATACAAAGTGAGAGACTTGCCAGAATGGTGGTAGCTTTATCTCTGAGACAAGATGGGACGACTATGCTCATTCACAAGAAGATGATTACAATGAGGCTTTGAAGACCGTTTTATGATAAAAATGAATTCCAAAACCCTAGACATCCAAAAACCTAACCCTAGGAGATGAAACGCCAAAAGTCATGTGGGCCCTGTTTGGGTAAGTTAGTACATTAAATTGTCGGGGTCGTAACTTTTGCATATGATCTCTGTTTTAGGCGCATGATAGCCCATTGGAAAGGTATTTTAGAGAAATACACATCATGCCATCAAAATATGACTCCATCTACATTTTGACTGTGGAACGCCAAAATAACACTGTTAGGTCCCCAAAACGACCCTTGAAGTACAACAAGATGTGCTGACATGAAAACATACAAAATAAGCCAGTTGGGTTAGGTGGGAGGCCACCATTATTCACCTGGAAGATGTGTAGGGCTTCACACATCCCCAAGATTGTAGAACCCACAATTACAAAGAAGTAAAAAAGAACGTGTTAAACTAAAAGCTGACAAAAGGATCCAGTTGGGACAGGTGGGTGGCCACCAATATTCACCTGGATCAATCCTCCACCCTTAGGAAGATATGGTCTCCATTGCGTTGATTTCCCAGCGAAGAGGGGAAATCATTTTTTGAATCTGAATCTTGGTGAGTTGTGTGCCTTGTTGGAGAAGTTGTGTTGTTTCACAAACCTGTTGTTGGAGGGGTTGAATATGCTCCACCAACCTATTGTCTCTCAGTTTGATGAGGCATTTTGTAGGCACCATTGTAGATGAAGAGACAATATCTTATTTCTCTATGACAATCTTAGGCATTGGGTATGTGATGATGCAAAGTTACAAGTAACCAAACAATGTGAACTTAGATTTTCTATCACTTCTAAATTTGTTGTTGAGGTTGAACTAGATGTGGTCCCTCTTGACATATGTCATATTGTATTGGGAATCCCTTAATTGTACAACATGAATGCCATTTTCTTCAGAGAGAAGAACATGTACCATCTCATTAAAGATAGAATTGAGTATATTGTAAGAGCTCATTACATGAAAAGTAATCTTTCTCTTATAACTACATAACAACTAAAAGGGATTGTGAATGGAAGAAATAATGTGTCTCTCATGTATGCAAAAGAAATTGAAGGATGTGATATTGAATGTAATAATGAAATAGTTAATTTTGTTCCTAGCTATGAAGTTTTTCAGGATTCTCCAAAGATACCACATGAGGATTCATTGTATGCAAGTATAAGGGATTATTTTAAGAAGAATAGGGGAGTCGTTAATTCATTTTCAGTAGAATATATATGTTCACTACTATTGTTGATGTGTTGTGCATGTTTATTAGTGGAAACATTGAATGCAAGTAGTTGTGAAAGAACGATAATGATTGATTGTGTTAGCAACATTATTTTAGCTTTCATATTTGTTATTCAGTTTGTTATAATGAGACAAATGGTCTGAGTATAGGGTAAAGATATAGATAAAGTGGGGAGGTACTACCCTCACTTAGTGTATGAATGAAAACCTTTTGGTGGTACAAAACCTTCTCAGTGGGGAGTATTAATCCAGGAGGAATCAAAATACCTAAAAATTCAAAGGTCTCAAAACTCAATGCAAAGGTGACCATGAAAAAGATATCGATGAGATATTTACAATGTCATTTGAATGAGATATAACGAACTTTGTATATGAGAAATATATTGTGATCTGAAATTTTTGCTAAACATGAAAAAAAAAGGACAGAGGTGACACGTAGCAGTCCCACGAGAGGACACATGGAATCCATACGAAGTGACATGTGGAAGCCATATATGACACATGGAATCCATATGAAGTGGCATGTGGTAGTCGTGAGGACATGTGAAAAGTTGAGCATTTGACACGTGGAATTCATACAAGATACATGACAGGTTGAGCAGTAGACACTTGGTAGGTTGAGGAAAGGACACATGGCAGAGGCATGATGTGGAATATGAGCTGGCAGGTCAAATGGAATCTGAGTTAGCAGTCCAGTTGGTAGGTGACGTGGAATCCAGTTAGTTGGTTATGTGTCGTCGATGTGATGTGTACCAATCAGAGGTTTCCATGTGGCAGCCTCTCATTGACCAAGAAGGTTCTATGTTAAATTGGAAAATAAGCGTTCGACTGAGATCAAACCCCCAAACTGCGGGCTATGGATACAACAACTTAACCAAAAAACCAACCATCAAGCTTGGTAAAAATCGTCGAATAACCTATATTTAAGTTTGGTTACAATAAATGTACCAATGAGGGGAGGTCCACGGGTTTGACCTCGTGACCTCCCCGCCAACCAATGATTTAAATATATCCAATCCACCAACACCCCACATGGTATGACTTGTTATAGCAACAATGGATATTTGGTTTTGTTTTTGAAATATTCTATGTAATAGAAAATCCCAATAGGGTGAGGGTTCGACCTTGGGTTTGTTGGATCCCAATTCTTTAAAACAAGGTTGAATTACCAATGTGCTAGGGGGGCATAGTCCTTTTGGTCATGAATGCAAGATTTAATTATTTTGAATCCGCATTATTTTTCTAATGTTGATGTATATCAATTATTTTATCCCTCTTTGTGGGGATGGTAAAGAGGAGAGAGTTAATTCCAAAGGCTTTTGGAGGCCATTGTGTTGCATCATAGTAGAAGACCGGCTTTGAGATTGAAGACTTCGATGTATTTTTTCCATTTTCATCGTAATAGAAGAGGCCACTCCATTGGAAGTGGACTTAGAGATGTATCCCACTCTGGGTGAACTCCGTTATCATCTCATTGTGTCATTCCTATTTCTTTGTTGCTTATTATTTATGCTCATAGTTTCTTTATATATTTTACTTGTCTTGGTTTTCACATTCATTTAAGCAATCAAGTCATTAACTAGCTAAGTAAAAGATTTGGATCATTTGATCACCATGCAGAGGAGGCTGGAAATATGGGATGTTATCAACAGGGTGTTGAATTGTCACTGCTTCTTCGAGAAGTGGAGGCTCGAACAACTTTAGATTGTTCACATTTAACACATCATGTATGCCCAATTGTGATGGAAAATATAATCGATATGCATTCTCACTAATGCGTTCTAACACTACGTAGGGACCATATTTGAGCGAATGCAACTTATGATGATGACCTTTGAACCTTTGCTTATCCAGGAGAAGCCAAAAATGATCGATCGGTTGGAATGGCAAACGGGTATGTTGCTTGTCATGGCATTGTCTAGAATGCTCTTGGGGATATTTCAAAGCGGCTTCTACCTGAATGTGGCACTAAGTGATGTTCTAAAGGAAACATTGTGCTGCTTTCTATCCATATTGATGATGTGCAGAGTATGATAGAGTGATAGTCAGGGACATATATGAGTTTTATAGGGGATTTTCAAACCAATACACACCTTGAATGGTGAGAAATAGTTGGAATAGTGGGTGGCTTGGTTGTAGCTATGATGGATAATATGCATATAGGAATCCCATTGTTTGTTTTTGGAAAAATAACTATGAAAAGAATGAACCAGAGTACGATTGACCACCTCATTTTTCCCATCGGTTTGGGGATGGGATGCAGTGGAGAACCGAAGATGACAACCCAATAATGACCAAAGAGTGTGCTAGAAAGCGTTGAGGAAATGAGTGTCCCGATCAAATATGATACTACTGGGTAGTATGAAGTGGGGGAAAACATGTCAAAAAAAGAGATCGACAGTTTTTGCAACAAAAGTGGTTTTATGGCATGGGATGAAGAGATCCATCTTATAAAAACGATAGACTACTACCCAAATTGCAACATGCTTGTGGAGAGTGGTTGGAAGACCACTAAAAAATTCAATGGAAATGGATTCCCATGGATGAGATGGGATGGGTAATGGATGGTAAAGACCATGCTTGCAATTAGATGGCTTACTTTGTGAACAAAGTGAGCAAGCCCAAATGAATTTCTCCACCTGTTTCGGCAAAGAAGGCTTGTAGAAGTGGTGTTGCAAATTATGAATGGTCTTCGCTATCAAAACATGGCCTCCACACGAAGATGCATGTGCCTCCCTGACAAGAATAAGGCAATCCTTTGATTGTATAACACATAGATGGTTCATTTTGTACAACCATCCTTCACAAGTTGTGTAATCCATGACGGGTGTTTGGTTAATAGCTATGGTTTTTTGTAGCATTGTCCAAATTTCCACGAAGCATGCATCTATGGCATACATTTCCTTTCAGGAATCATAGGCTGCACATTGCACCTCTAAGATGTGTATGACTTGAAGTGGAGGTCAACTCAACAAGTCTACTAGTTAGTTAGTGACTCCTTTTTTGTATTTAATAACCAAGTGAAATTGTTGAATGTATGCTGCCCATTTCAAATGACGTTGTTCCTAAATATTAATCTTATAATTAATAAAACTAAGAGGATGATGGTCGATGTACATAATAGTTTATTTACCCAAAATATAGTGGTGCCACTGCTTCAACACTTGCACTAGACTATATAATTCCTTATCTTATGTGTTGTAATTAATATTTGTTGTTTACAGTGTCTCTGAATGATAAGCCCTTGGGTGACTTCCCTTTCTAAGCATGACCCCAATGGTGAATTGAGAGGCATCCATCTCAATCTCAAAGGGATTATCTAAGTCTGGTAATTAGAGACATGGTGCATAACATAATGCTTGCTTTAACCTCTCAAAATAGCGTTGAGTGTCTACATCCCACCGAAACTTAGCTGGATTAGATAACTGATGCAAAGGACGAGCTAGTTGTGAGAAATGGGATACAGACTTCCTATAAAAGTTGATGTTGTACATAAAACTGTTCAACATCTATGCATTGGAGGGAACTTACCAGTTCACTAAGGTGTGGACATGAGAGGAATCTCAACGCACCCTTTTTCTGTCCAAAATGAATCCTAGACACTGGAATGAGGTTTGTCCAAAGAAGGATTTATTTTCCTTTACCTAAAGCTTATGCGCCCACAATGATTCAAGCACATTGCAGAGCCTCGTGTTGACCTTTTTCCCACTCCAATTAGTTTCAACAATATGATGGGAGGTCGAGGCACAAAGTTGTCCAATTTGTTGAGGAAAAGTGAGAGTGTCACCTTAACTAGCCTCATATCCCTCCTCCATGGGCCTTGAGCCTCATGTCCCTCCTCCATGGGCCTTGAATGATAAGTTCTTAACACTCACCCTTACTATCTTAGAGAATGAGAATCCACATGACAATGTTAATCCAATTAACGATGGTCTTGGTCCCATTGTCCCATGCTCTGAGCTAGCTAATGATGGTTGCAGCCCACACCTAATGACAAAGATGAGCCTCCTCCAACTACAAGTCTATTCTTGGCTACAACTTAAGTAATTTTTTTGGATATGTGTAAACTCTTCTTTCCATTAATGGAAAAACTTTATGGTTATGTTTTTGTGCCAAGTGGTTTTTAAAAAAATTTCTTTTTTATTGTATGCGTGAGTGGCAATTTTGACATGATTTATGCTCCTTGATAGTTTTGATGGCTATTAGGGATTTTTAAGCCAAACTTTATCAGCTTGTGGTGGCTTCCAGACAACATGTTTTTTTTGTAAAATATTCCAATATACAACTAATTTTATCAAAGTTAAAGGAAGCATTAAAAAAATACTATAGATATGAACATTTTGTAGAACTCTCAACCAATGGATCCTTACCCTTATATTCCCTAATTGACGCTTGAGCCTCCTTAGGAGATTCATCCATCCTCTATACAACTTGTATCAACTGTATATTCATAATTTTAGATACAAATATTAGACGTTTTTTTATATCATGGTCTCTACTTTCAGGTCCACTTGCTTCACAAACTTATATCTTGGAAGGAAAATTTGACATTGGTTTAATGTATGCCTTAATTTTGAACCTTCCATAGCCAAAACATTTCAGAGTTTCTCTTACATTTTGTGGCCATGGATTTACTGTGGCAAATCCTCTCACATTTCATAGACCGGGTTGGCATAAATTTGGTTTCTTTAGTATTCTAAATCTGGAAATTAAGGCACTATTTTTCTGGTCTATCCCATCTATTTATTGTTGTTGTGTATCCACATTTGCACTCATAAAAACATATGCTATAGTTTTCTATCATACTCTCTTTATTTGTGAATTGGTGGTCAAGTAATGAGCCGATGCATGGTTTGATAGGGACCGGTATATTCTTTTTTTTCTCATAATAAAATACTTTTTATTTCTTGGAAAAAAGCTCTTCGCTTCTTAGGCCTTCCTGAACCCTTGAGGGTCTCTACTGATTTTGTTTGGTTGGGTTAAAGATTAAGTTTATCTTGTAGTTTGTAAAGAACCCTTGTTTTTTCTTTATTTATTTTGTTTTATTTTAAGGTTTGGGGTGATCTTATAAGCATTAGATCCTCCCGTGGATTCCAGTGAATCCTTGCGTTCAAGCAGTGATTTAGGGTCTGTGTTAGTCTTGGGTTTATTTTCTTTTTACCTTGTTTGTGCTTTGAAAAATGAAAAAATATCATTTACTTGTGATTTTATTTTCTAAGCATTCAAAATAAAAAAATTAAAAAATTGTAGTTGCATTTAGTTATGCATTTTTGTTTGGTAGTTGAAGCATAGGTTGTTTATTACAAAAGAAAAGAGTTCCATTTCCAAAGTTCCTTCTACACTATTTCCTTGAAAGTTTAGTAGTTCGCATTTGCATTGTGAAACAAAAAATGCATTCTAGGAAACTTTTTGCATTTTAGGATCTTGGACTATATTTTGAAAAGTTTGCACTTGCAAAGAATAAAAGCCTTTCTTTTGTTGTAGAACATGGTTTTCTTTTTTCATGAATGTTCTAAAGTTTTTATTTCTTCTCTTTTGTCTCTTGAAAACACCATAAATTGCATGTCCATACACTTTCGAGTAAATCAAGCCACTTAAAATCAATGATTAACACTTAAAATCAACTGGACTTTTTTTTGCAGGGTTCACCAAGTAGTCTAGGCTTTAGGGCCTTGAAACAGGTCTGGAGAGGAAACTCTTCAAGGAATCATAAAACACATAAGATTCTGTGATGAAGAGTGTTAGAATCCATTTTTGTAAGAGTCATTTGGGACCCCCCTCTAATACAGGGGATAAACATGAGGTCGCATGAAGAAAGGTAGAGAAGATAACCCCTCCAAATCTGGACTGAACGTAGTGGGGATCGTATATTGAGGGTCATTCTTCGGATTTACACTAATATCATTTGACTACAGAGTGTTTTGGACCTAGAATTCATTCGATATCCTCAGTTTTCTTCTATACCATTTTCCTTCGGTACCCATGAAAGGCTTTGGAATTTTTTATCCTGCTCATTACGATCAACTTAGTTGTCGACTGTACCCTCCTAGTGACTGAATATGAGATGGAAAGCTAGTTTTCGATTTTAGGGACATACATAGGTGACTGCGAGGGTATACCACGGTACCTAGGGCAGATGTCAAATCTCACTGTGTAGAGTATACCTGGAGGGTGTTTCTGTGAATGATTTATACTTGCACTGGTAAGTTTTTGTAGTGTCGATTGGCGTAATTGTTCTTCCTTCCAGTTAGTTGATTGGTTGATTTTTCATTAGGAAATTTTTAGTGCCTACTCTATGTTTTGTGCTAGATTAACCTTAGAGTGTTTATTGATCATTTCACAAGGTGTAATATCAACAACTCCTCCATTCATGTAGGCTTTAGGGCCTGCCATTGGTTACTTTGGAGCCACCTCTGCCACCACTGAGGCCCAGGCTATATCAAGAGGGTTCATTTGAAGCAAATGAGCCACATGAAACTATACCTGAGCCGTATTCTAGAGACGAATTTCCTGCACCAGTGGAGTCCACTGTTTTTGACCTCGAAATTGAAGGCTTCAACCCCACAAACCCTTTGATCACTAACCTATAATCACCGCTTCTTATTTAGATAGTCCCTCCTGAGGTGAATTCACATGAACATCAGTTTGTTAGACAAGCGACGATGGAAAAAACTAGTGCTAACTCTTTTGGAAGTCCTCATACTCCCATCTCGACTGCCACAAAAGGGGGTGTCATGCCTCCTCCCCCACCTCCACCTATCATGAATATGGTTGTCTAGACAACCACAACTTCGAGCAGTGACATAGTCCCCTCAATTGTTAGACAATTGGCTTAGGTTGATGGATAGTTGGTATGGATTGTTGGTTGTCATTGATGTAAACTATCGGAGAGTGATATTGTATATTGATTTCAACCCTTAGTGATTGATGTCAACCCCTGGAGAAAGTCCGATAGCGAATTCTGGTAGCACAAAGGTTTGGGTAATGGACCCAAGGTTGTTTCATGTATAATGGTATGAGTTTTAATATAATTTAAGGTAAGACTATTCTATATGGATAATACATTTCATTCCATTTCTGGTGGTATGTGGAATGTCACGTAACTCCTCACAGTTAGAGAGTTATGGCCATGAGAAATTGGAGAACCCAGGTTTGGGTAATGGACCCAAGTTTGTTTGATAGATAATGGTATGAGTTTTGATATATTTGAAGGAAATACTATTCCATGGATAGTACATGTCATGCAATTTCTAGTGGTGTGTGGAACGCCAAATAACTCCTCACGGTTTGACAGTTATGGCCTTACGAAGTTAGAGGACACTCATATGTTGGCTTGAAGCCCCAAAAGGTCAAAGAAGTCAAAGAGATTGCAAAGAAGAAATTATTATTTAAATGACAAAGTAATTCGACAAAGTCAAGAAGGATTATTTAAATAATAAAGTGAAGTGACAAAGTCAAATAATATTATTTAAATGATAAAGTGAGGTGACAAAGTCAAGGAGGAATATTTAAATGATAAAGTAATGGAGAACTTTCTAATTATGGAAAGTGGTTAACCCTAAAAATGAGGAAAATAGGTTAAGTGACCTATAAATGGGTTAAGTGACCTAGAAATAGGTTAAGTGACCTAGAAGATGATTCTAAGGAAGATATTTAGAGAGTATAAATAAGAGGAAAGACTCTCTCATTTTACATCACACTTGAGAATATTGAATATATATAGGTGACTGAGGTAACCAAAGGATATGTAAGCCTAATTTCTAAGGGAAGGTGAAGAAAATAAGGCTGGAATTCAAGGGAGGATGAATTCTTTTAATGATGCTTTCTAAGGTATGTTATTTACAGGTCATCTCACCATTTTTGCAATAACGTTTTTTTCTAGAATGATTCAGACCATGAAATTGATAATCTATTGAGGAAACATATCCAAGTATCTGTGGTAAAACATTCATCTTGTGGGTTGTTTTATTTTTGGAGTTACACTCCGTGGAAAATAGGGTTTGTGGCTAGTCCTGAAACTAGTCTAAAACAAGTGTTTCAGGTAAAAACGTCATAACTTCTTCATAACAGCTCCAAATTCAATAAGAAATTTGTTTTTGGTTATAGTATGGTCTGTAGTATTCGATATAACATTTTCAAATCCATTCCATACATATTCCTTGTGGGGCATGCTTTACAAGGTCGCTCTCTAGAATAAGCCAGAATTCAACAAGGTATGTCATTTTTTCTATAACTCCTTTTCTGAGAGGTTCCAAGTAGTGAAACCTGGAGGAATTGAAAAGAAAAAAACTGAAGAACAATGTGTACTATTTTCAGATCTTTATTCATTGCAGGTACATAGTTATGATTATTTCAAGTTAGGGTTGTTGACTAATCCCAAACTAGTCATGTGAGACTAAAGAAAAGTTTGATGAAAATGCTAGTCTCTTGTTGTGAAAGTTAAGGAAGG
>ML777856.1:1048722-1062335 GCA_009831015.1 Picea engelmannii | reverse complement strand
TTGTTCATGGTACAATTTTTGTACAGGTTGGTGCATGGTTGATGCACTTGTTTATGGTACAGATTGATTACAGGTTGATTGGTACATGTTTACAACATTATATCTCACAGTGATAGTGTGACAGTGGTTCCATAATTCAACTTATACATAAAGGCAGTTGGACGGGGAAAGGACAAGTGGTTGTAGCCACCTTTTGATTGTAGTTGGAGAACATAGGGGGTTGTAGCCTCCTTCTGGTTGTAGCCAGAGAATTGGGGAGTTGGAGCTTCCCTTAGCTTGTAGCTTGAGAAACTAGGGGGTTGGATCCTCCTTGTAGTTGCAGTTAGAAAACAAAGGAGGTTGGTTCTTCCAATGAATGCAATTCTTCAAGACATATAATAAAAATCATTCTGTGGTTTTCTCCCATTTTGGGTTTCCACGTAAAACACTGGTGTACTGTGTATGTGTATGAATGTTCATTTTTTCATTTCTTATTTACTCTACAATTATTGGATGATAATGATACATTGATATAACACTTGGATTATATGGTTAAAAAGGATTAAATTGCTCTATTAATGATTCACCCCCCCCCGTCCCCTCTTAGTAATCCAACAATTGGTATCAGATCCGGTTCCTTCAGGAAACAATTTAACCACTGGAAGGAGATCATGGATTATTCTGAGAATGGAGTACCAATGTTTAATGGTTAAAATGGTTTTAAGTATGAGATGTGGAGCATAAGGACGAAAGTATTTTTACAGGCACTGGGATAATAAAACTATGAATGAAGTACACAACCTGTTGTGGGAGTATGAGGACTTGTTTCTGAAAACATTCTTAGAATTGAAAGGTATAAAAGGAACAATGTGAGAAATGAAAATTGAGTTGAAACCTGGCTCAAGACCTATGAAGCACAGACCATACCGACTTAATCCTAGAATAAAAGAGAAGGTTAAGAAAGAAGTGGACAAAATTATTGCGGCATGACTTATTTTCCCAATTGAAGAGGAAGAATGGATTAGCCCTATAGTTATGCAGAGTAAGAAAGATACATAATAAATTTGGATCTACGTGGACTATAGAAGTCTAAATTATGCATATGTGCATGATCCATTTCCAACACCTTTCAGAGATGGTGTGTTAGATCAAGTTGCGGGAAAAGAATCTTATTTGTTTACAAACGAATTTTCAGGATATCACCAACTCAGACTTGCAGAGGAAGACAAGAAGAAGACTACATCCATAACTAAATGGTGATCATTTTAATACAACATAATGCCCTTTGGCTTGAAGAATCCCGCTACAGTTTTTTCTTGGATTGTGATAGCAGTATTTCGAGAGTTCATCCACAAGTTTGTAGAAGTTTACATGGATGATTGGATGGTATACAACCTGTTAAAATACCATGTCAGGCTACTTCGGTTAATTTTTGATAGATTTTGTGAAATGCAACTATCTCTGAATCTAAGGAAGTGTATTTTATGTGTACCTCATGGCAACCTGTTAGGCCATATTGTATGCAAAGAAGGAGTCTTGGTAGACCCAACTAAATTTGTAGTCATTCTAAACATGTCTCCACCTACAAGTGATAAACTATTGCACTCCACACTAGGACATACAAGATATTACCGCAGGTTCATCAGAAGATATGCAACTATCATTGCACCCCTAGAGAAATTGTTGAAGAAGTTCGAACGGTTACGGTGGACACCAGAATGTGACAAAGCATTCAACATTCTCAAAGAAAAATTAAGTACTGCACCTATATTGATATTTTCCAATTGGGAAATTGAATTCCATGTACATGTGGATGCATCAGGCATTTCCCTAGGAGCCATTTTAGCACAACCAGGAGAAGGAAATATGGACCACCCTATCTAATTTTCTAGCAGAAAACTTTCACAAGTTGAATGCAACTACACAACCACCGAAAGGGAAGGTATAGCTATCATTTATGCATTAAAAAAATTTAGACACTACTTGTTAGGCTCTCATTTCAAGATTTTTACTGACCATTCTGCATTGAAGTACCTAGTTAACAAACCAATACTTGAAGGAAGAATTTGTAGGTGGCTATTGCTCTTTTAGGAGTTTTCATTTGAAGTAATTGTCAAACCAGGAAGATGAAATGTAGGTCCAGATCACCTTTCCAGATTGGAGTCAAGGGAAAGTGGTGGAGCAGGGGATGTTAAACTCCCATATGCGGACCTGTTCTGGAGTGAAGCCATCCCAAAGTACCTTGAATACATTGTTGTCTTCTTCAGTACATGGAAATGCCCAGAAACTTACTCTGGAACCCAAAAGCAACATATGATGGTTCATGCAACAAACTATCAACTGATTTCTAGAAAACCTTACAAATTGGGACTCGAAAACATCCTTAGGAGATGCGTCTTAAACCACAAAATGCAAGATATCATGTGGGAATGCCACAATGGAGTTGTGGGAGGACATGTTGGAGGTAAAGCTACTACATAAAAGGTACTTCAAGCAGGATTATGGTGGGCTACGCTATTTAAATATGCTAAGGAGTATGCTATATTTTGTGACATATGCCAAAGAGTAGGAAAGCCATCACAAAGATATGAATTACCCCTCCAGCCAGTCAAGGCACATTAGGAATTTGAGAAGTGGTTTGCTGATTTTATTGGACCGATCAACCCCTTGTCTAAGCACTCAAATGCTAGATACATCATTACCACAACTGATTACCTCATAATATGGGTTGAAGCAGAGGCATTTCAATACCGTTCAATAGATACAAATGCTAGATTTATCTTTGAGAATGTCATCACTAAGTTTGGATGTCCTAGAAGTTTGACCAATGATCTAGGTAGTCACTTTATCAGCAGCAAAATCACAACGTTGAGAACATAATTCCTTATACAACACCATAAGAGAAATCCCTACCATCCACAAGCTAATGCTACAATGGAGGCATTCAATAAAATTATGGAAAGAGGATTGACAAAAGTATGTTGCACAAACAGGGAAGAATGGGATGATAGAGTTCCAATAGTCTTGTGGGCTTACAGGACTACCACGAAGAAGCTACACAAGTATAATCCATTTCAGTTGGTTTATGGGAAAAAAATTGTTTTACCTACATAATTTATTACCCCTAGTCTCTATATACACATGGCAGATGATGAATCAATTGCGTGGAAGATTGCAGACTTGCAAGAGCTTGAGGAAGCAAGATTTTTAGTAGATTTTCATTAGACAGTTGAGAAATCTAGAAAAAACGCTTGTCCTGACATGTACATTAAGGATACAATATTTACGCAAGGGGATAAGGTACTACTCTATGACAACTGATATCATAAACATCCAGGAAAGTTGTGCATGCATTGGTTGGGTCCATTCATAGTTGCAGAAATTTGACACTCTGGTGCAGTCAAGCTAGCGCAATTAGATGGTATCCTTCAACCAGGATGGGTGACTGGCACCCTCCTCAAACCCTATATTTCTCATGATTGAGATAAAGGACTGTTTCTCCATTCCAAAGGATCATGTACAATAGTTATATTTTGATTTCCTATAATTTCTTTAATTTGGTTAATAACGTCGGAGTGTGCAATGTTGCACCACGACAATTTTTTTCAGTCTAAGTGTTGTTTTCGTGCATAACAAATTACTTAGCCACACAAGATCTTAAGAGCCACCAGTACATTAAATGAAGTCATTAAATATGATGGGGACCCCCATTGTGGTTGGGGGGGGAGAATCTGAACTATATCACAACCCATGTGCCACACGCATCATGTCCATGCATACGCTTTATGTAGCTACAATAACCCGTCAGACCTTTTTGTTAAGCCATAAAGGTGCGATCCATGTAGATTACATCGGTATCCCTATCGGGATCGTCAACCGTTAAAATGGTAAGCCCTCAGGTCGACCACGTACCTGTCAGCTCGTTTCATTAAAGGCCAGGATCACCCTATAGATCTTACCCCATTATCAGTCTGGTCAAAAACCTTAGACTGAGATTGCGTTTATGGTTTAATAACTAGTGTCCTTAGGAGTAATTACAAAACTCTTTAGTTATCCCGCATATAAGATTTTGTGAATTCATGACTGAGAATCATTGCTTCCATTAGTTATCTTTTGTCTTGTGCTATATTCACTCTCATCTATCTTGTGAGATTTCCTGCTCCTCAGTCGTGACCCCGAGACCCTACTTAGTCCATCTAATTTTCTAAATAATCCAGATCCAAAATGCCAAGAGAAATGAGAAGCCAGACCTCATCTCCAAAAGAGGAAATTCCAAACGAGTCATGTGATCCCCAGGTCAAGATCATGGGAGATGTCAAGGGAAAGGTCGAGCAGTTAAAACTCCTCAACCTTGACCTGGCAAACCAAGTGTTGTTCTTGCAGATGAATATTAGTGTATTCTGGGACTTGACTCCTAATGCAATGGGAGGCATGCAGTTTTTGCCAAAGCCATAGTTCATCAACCTGTTCAATTCAACCATCATGGACCTTAGGGATCTATCAGTTTTCAGAACTATGGGTGAGGTTGCATGGTGCACCAAGTTTTTTATCAGTCGGGTGCATGACAAGATGATATGGATCAATAGGACGTCTCAAAAGGTTTCCAAGGCTGAAGAAAGAATGGGAAGAAGAAGGGCGAAGTCAGCCTGTATGAGAAATTCCATACACAGAGAGGCTGACGAACTACCAAAATCGACCCAATCCTACCATAAATAGTCCATACATCCTTCTATGTGATCTCTAGCTAGGTTATGTACTCATACTACAAGGGATAATTCAACTTAGATTCCCTTTTTGTAGCAAACTTATGCATAAATGGAGTTGTGTTCAACGGGTACATCTACCTACTAGAGGAACTCCTAGTTGTGTGTGAGGAGGCTTAGGATAAAGGAGGAACGTTTACATACAGATACCTATTAGTCACATTCTCAATGTGGAGATGGACGTCACCCTCAAAAAGACAATTTTCCCCTGTAGACAAGGGTTGCCTAGCCAAGATGTTTGAACCCTAACACTCAAGGTTGGACTTCGAGAATATGGAGTTCAACAATGCAGCATGCCTGAAGTGGTACAAATATCATATTGACACAACTCAATGGTTTCACATACCATAGGAGCTATTATACCTAGAACATCGCATTTAGGATAAATCGACGCTAAACATTTTTTTGGCTGACGAATGTGAAGTCTGAGGAATTCCATACAAGGCCATTACCCTTCTATCTAGATGAAGAAGCCTTCGATAAGGAAGTCATGTCATGGGGTGATTTTAAGCACAACCCATGCAAGTTTGGCATGCATTATCTCTTTCCAATAGAGCTCCTAAAGAAACATGGACAGGAAGAAGGATTGGGGTTGAGTTTTTTCTCAACAGAAAAGAAGCAGAAGGTCTGAATACCATCAAACTCAGAAGAAGAAGAGGATCAGGAACCTCTAGAGAAGAAGAAGAAGACAATGCCTATGTTTCTTCAGCTCCTAGAAAAATTCATGCTATCAGGGAAGGATTTCAATGACATCTTATCCACCATGTTCATAAGGGATGTTTTGACCAAGAAACCCCAAACATGTATTTCCCCTGTTAAAATATTGAACCCACATCCACGACTGTACCTCGTACCAGATCCTCCACTCATGCTACCCAAACTATGATTAACATCACATATGATCCTAAGCTAGACACCATTGCCTACACATCCATCATCACTGGGCAAGCTCCATCGCCACCACAAGCCCCATCGCCCCTACAAGACACCATCATTCCATCCCAACCCACTTTGCCTGATGTAACGTTCCCCCGACCACCCACAAGCCAGGGAAATGCCACTCCAGAGCAATCTCTCATGCTCTGATACCAGTTGGTATCATCTCTAGCCTTAAAGAGACCGGCCACGCTACTCTAGGGAACACTTTCATTTTCTTGCTGCAGAACATATGGTAACATACCCAGTATTCAACTGAGCTATGCCACATAACTTTTCTTTTCAAACTGCATGCAACTTAAACACTTACATACAAAACTCTTGTGGAAGCTTTACATATAAACGTAAACATATAAAATGCATTCTTTAATATACGATTTCATACTAAAATAACAATAAACACGGATATGCAGCATATACAGGGAACTACCCATACACATACATACAGTTATAATCACATATATGATAAACCATAACATAAGCATGTAAATAACAATGCAACATATAACTTTATCATACGATTGGTGCTTATCTTGGAAATATTGTCACCAACTACATACAGACCATCCATGAACCTCCTAGCCTTAGACTACATTGTTCATCACTCTCAATAGTGAGTTACCCCCAAGATGGGACTGAACTCCACCTAGGTAAAGGGGTTCCTAACCAAGCTAACGCTCATGGACAATAGGAAAGACTCTGTCTTGGTGCTCACTCAACTAACAACCTACAGCCTCTCATTCCCCACATGCTTGTCCCACCCAAGTAAGTGTGCCCCTTCTCTGCTCAATAGTCCCTCGGCTGCCCCACTTCCCTTCCAGGGCTTCAGCAACAGGCTGGACCGAAAGTCTTAGAGAACTGTAGCTGCAGTTTAGCACCTTCGGGAATCAATCCCTAGCAATTCTCTCACTCGGAGAATTGCTCACGAGCCTGAAAACCCACTTCTTCAATCCTGCTCCAAGCTAACCAAGTACACCAACCGAAAAAGGTTATGGAAGCAGGCTCAGATATCATGAAATGGATGTTTCAAGGATAACAGATTGCGTGAATGATAATGGTCATAGAATAAATGACTAGATAACTGAGTGATGGAAGGAATCACCGTGAAACTGATCGTGAAAGTGATGGTGAGAATGATGGTCAAGCTACTAGTAAGAATCCCGGTGAAAAGTGACCTAATGAGATAAGTCCCCACGATATGAATGCATTTCCCCAACTTGACACTTGTCATGTTGGAAGCTACTTTGGTCCACTTGTCCCCAACTTTAGAACTTAGGATAAAATAATTATCCATACTTTATGTTTTAGGAAATATTAATATAATATTCCTTTTTGGCTTAAGCTCTCTAGCTTATCCCTTTCCCTTAACGTTTGGCCCTCCCTTTCCCTAACTGGTGAAGTTCAGTCCCCATCTCTTTTATTGTGGTCGGTTTGTGCGTAATGATGTATTTTATATTAATCATGAGACATGTACAAAATAGGCGCACTAGCCTTTAACATCTAGGCACTTCGGCTTAATACCAAAACATAAGATTCCCAGCTTATAATAACTGAATCACTAGCCTATAACACATATCATATACACGAGGCTCACTGACCTCCATACCATGCGCACTTTAGTTACTGCACGCGGTATCTGGGAATGTGTACACTACTTCTTTTTACTGCGCAGTGCATGCACGCACTATGCCATGAAAGGTGCATTACAAAAAATGATGTCAAAACAGCTCACCATCTTATGTACACTTGTATTACATTTACAATTGGGTTCGGCCGAGGGATATTACAATCCCCTCCCCTTATTTATGCACTTCCCTTAGTGCATCATATACCCATATACATCTAAATTTGCAAGTTTACTCAAAAAGATGCATGTATTCTATCTGCATTGCATCCTCATGCTCCCAAGTAACATCCTCAGGACCGTACCAGGTCCATTGGAACTTTACAGGCCCTATGCCTCGATTCCAGAGCTACTTGACTTTCCGATCCAAAATGCACACCAGATGCACTTGAAAAGCGCCTTCTTGCTCCACCTGAATCACATTCCAATCAATAACATGATTAGCATCAGGTATATATTTGTTTAGCAATGATACATGGAAGACATTATGAATAGACATAGATGGAGGAAATGCAATCATATAAGCAACTGGACCAATCCTCTCTAGGATTTCAAATGGCCCACAAAATCTGGCTTCCAACTTGGCGTAGCTTCCCATCTTCAGGGAACTCTTGCTAGATTTCACCTTCAGGAAAACATGATCACCCACTTTGAATTCTATGTGGGTTATGTTCTTATCAGCATAACATTTCTTTCTGTCTTGGGAAAATTTTAAATTCTGCTTAATTTTTATCATTTGGTCTTCCATCTCCTTCAACAACTCTGGCCCAATTATTGTCCTATCAGTTGGGTTATACCAACTCACTGGAGTATTGCACTTTCTGTCCTAAAGTGCTTCAAATGGGCTCATCTTCAACGATGCCTGATACCCATTATTGTAAGAAAATTCTACTAGGTGTAGGTAGTCTTCCCATTTCAATGGTTTGTCCATCACATACATTCTCAGTATGTCTTCTATCACCCTATTCACCCTCTCTGTCTGTCCATCAAACTTAGGATGATACACTATACTAAAGTTCAGATTCGTTCTAAATCCTTTGAACAATCCTTTCTAGAAATTCGAGGTGAATTTTGAGTCTCTGTCGGACACAATTGTTTTAGGAATTCCATGCAATTGCGCCACTTCCTTCATGAAAATATCAACAACATATGCTACTTTGTGAGTAGTTTTCAGTGGAATAAAATGGGCATCCTTCGTAAGATTGTCCACCACTACCATGATCAAATCTTGCAGCTTTCCTGTTTTGGGCAATCCCGTAATAAAATCCATTGTCACCACTTCCCACTTCCATTCAGGAATGGGTAAAGGTTGCAACAACCCTGCTGGGTGCCTATGCTCAGCTTTAACTTTCTGGCATTCCATACATCTAGCAATGTATTCAATGATATTTTTCTTTATACCTGGCCAAAAGTAATGGATTTTGATTAATGCCATGGTTTTCTAATATCTAGGGTTCCCTGCATAAGGAACATTATGCATTTCATGAAAAATCATACGTTTCAAGTCCTGGACATTTGGAACAAAAATCTTGTTCTTGTACAACAATATTCCATCTATTCCCAAATTATAATTATCCACCTTTTGTGGCATCTTACCCTGTTGTAGCATTGTTACCAATTCTATGTATTGCAGATCTGCATTTGCAGCCTCCAAAATTTTTCTTTTAATATCAGTCTGATACATGCTAATGGATGTAGCATGCAGTTCATGCACCCTCCTGCTGAGTACATCAGCCACTTTATTCTCTTTCCCCTTGATATGCTTTATAACAAAGTCATATTCGCTTAGAAATTATAACCATCTGCTTTGCCTAGCATTTAGATTTGGCTGATCAAATAAATATTTCAGACCATTGTGGTCTGTTCTTAGCTCAAACCTCTTTCCCATGCGGTAGTGTCTCCATTTCCTCAAGGCATGCACTATGGCTGCCAATTCCAAATCACGAGTGGCATAATTTATTTCATGCTCCTTCAGCTTCCTTGATTCATAACATATGACAAACCCATTTTGACTAAGGACTCCACCAAGTCCTTCATTATATGCATCTATGCATACAACTAAGTCTTCATTTGGGTTTGCAATCCTTAATATTGGAGAAATTGTCAATAATTGTTTCAAGTGTTGGAAACTCTTCTTGCAATCTAGTGTCCACTAAAACTTCACCCCATTTCTTTGCAAGAAAGTGATTGGGTGTGCAATATTTGAGAATCCTTTAATAAATATTTTGTAGTAGCCCACAAGACCCATGAATGATCTTACCTCTGTGACATTCTTCGACACTGGCCATTCTCTAATGACCTCTCTCTTCTCAGGATCCACTGTTATCCCGCATAAAATGTTCTTTTGAAGACCTGCTGAAAATCAATATGTCATCAATATAAATCACTACAAACTTACCCAAATGAGGTCGAAAGATGTCAAAGATTAATATCATGAACGTTGATGGTGCATTGGTGAGTCTGAATGGAATGACCAATGATTTGTAAAGAACAAACTTGGTCTTGAACGTTGTTTTCCAGATGTTAGTGGGTTTCATGCATAGTTGATGATATCTTTATATCAAATCCATCTTGGTGAAGAATGAGGCCCCCTATTAGTGTCCTATCAAATCCTTAATTTGGGGTAAGGGATATCGATTTTTAACGGTGGATTTGTTAAGGGCACGGTAATCAGTAACTAAACATCATTCAATGGCCTCCTTTTTTGGAATAATAAACACTGCAGAGGCGAATGGGGAGGAGGAGGGTTGAATATGTCTATATTCTAATAGTTGGTCAATTTGGTGTTCAATTTCTGAGGTCTCTGGGGGGGCAAGGCGATATGATGGTGCATTTGGCAAGGAGGTGCTAGGAATGAGGCCAATGGTGTGTTCAATGGACTGGGACCAGGGTAGGTGGGTGGGTGGATTAAAAACATTGGAAAATTAATGGAGGAGAGGCATTATCTCGGGAGGTGCCAGATTGGTGAGGTTATTTATCTTATAAGGGCACACCAAACACAAAGAAATGTCTGTATGGAGACTGACTAGCTTAATTGTTTCTTTAACAGTGAGGGGTGGGGTGGGTTTCAAAGCAAGAGAGGTAAGCACATAAGTGTGCCCCTCATGTTGGAGATGGTACTGGTGAGATTTCCCATGATACACAACGTGTTGGTCTTGTTGGTAAGGGAGGCCCAGAAACAAATCTGCACAATCAAGGGATGCCACATCAAAAACTACTGTATCTTGAAAGGGGCCAATAGCAAAGTTGATGACACAACATCGGATGTATCTTGAAAGGGGCCAATATTAATATGATGGTCACAATTTTGTACCCATCAAAGATGATATGGATCCAATTGCAAAGTGGTAGGGAGCTACAATCACTCGACTAGCTAGTGGAACACCAGATTATTTTTTCTACCATTGACCAGTATGAGGGTGGTCAACTCATGCTTAATTTGACAATTATGCATGAATGAGGGGTCATTAGTGGTACCTAGGTTCGGGGATGTCATAAAGATGAGTGAGGGGTCAACTTCGTTGGGGTTATGAAGAGATACAATTTCTGGTTGATCGAGGGGTTCTGGTTGAGCGACTTATACAACTAAAGTATTATTGGTGCACAAATTTTTAAGTGCATGACAATCAATAGAGGTGTGGGTGTTAGTCTTATAAAAGGTGCACCAGGTCACGTTTTTGAAAGTGTATGAGGAAGGAGGTAAAAATGGAGATGGGGATGCACCGAGAGTGGTTGGGCTAGATCATAAATGAGGAGATCGGATGCAATAGCCCACCTTACGTTCCATGGCCAAGGCCTGTAGGAAGGCCTTGTCCAAGGAAGGACTCTCGAACAAATTAACTTCACGACGTAGATGAATTAATAAACTAGAATTGAACTTGATAATTAATACCTCTTCTCGATCAATGAAATGTAGTTGGATGTGCAATTTGAAGAAGATGTTGATGTATGTCTCGATGGACTGATTGGATAGCTGTCAAAGTGACAACCATTTGGCAAGCAGTTTTTGGAGGTATCTAGGTGGATAGAAGCCCTCTCACAAGGCTTGACAGAATTCATCCCATGAAGTGATGCGTGCATTACCCATTGTTGTTGTCTCACTGGGATGAACAAGTAATTCACATCGTTCTAGTTTTGTATCCCTCCAGGCTTGTGTGATGGCTTCCAGTTGTAGAATGGTTATCTGCAACTTAGTGTGCTCACCCATCTCAGAAGAGGCCATGAAGAAGATGGAGAGACTATTGTTATGGTGATATTTGCATCACCATTTATATCTTGCACAGAGGGCCTTTTCCCATTTCCCTATGCAGACTTGTCATCCCTTTTTGATGAATCCAGAGCCAAAAATATACATTTTTCCACATATACTCTCCCTAACAGTTATGAAAGATGTGTATACGTTGGCTGATCCACTACAACCCCTGTACATCGAGATTTGTGCCAAAAAATACAAAATGAAGTCGAGTTTCCATGTCACGATAGAAGATCTTTGATCCTTGTCCTTCCACATACTGGAAACGTTATGACTCGACCCTTCAGTTGCACTCTAAAGGAAATAAAAGCATAATTTCGAGCTATGGAAAAGAGGAGAAAGCATTCAACTTTGAGAGAAAAGTTACTCTGGAGAAATTACTTCATATTGTGTCTGCATCCCTTTGTCCCTCAAGTTTGAACACAATGTTCAGCCCCCAATCTCTTTCCCTGTTGTTGAGAGAACCTCATTGAGTCTCTCTTGTGATCTTGCCTTTGGTGGAAGATTGAAGTGGTGGAGGCCTAGTTGGAAGGCACTTGGTTTCTTGGTTTCAAACCATGCCAACACGGAAGTCTGTAATGTTGTCACTTCTACTGATCAATTGTTAATAGAAACACTCCTTTCCCGTCCTATTGGTATATTGAAAATGTATGATTATTATCCATGGGCATGTTTCTAATGCTTATTGATGGATTATGATATCTAATGTGCTAACCCCTTTATATCATCACTATATACTTTCTCTGCTCATTTGTCAAGAAATTATTGCAGGTATAAAGCTTTGGGTTGAAGTGATCAACAGTGGAACACCATCAAACGCTGGATCGAGGTAGGCCTCTTTCTTATCTTGCAGATTAGTTTATATAGGATATGTTGGAATTGAGTTGATTTCTGCAGTCATACTTTTCTGTTGTGGTTTACCCTTGTCCATAGAGAGTTTTTCCCTTGTAACAAAATTGGTGACCATACTAGGGATATGTTGGGTATGTGTTATATTCTTTGCAAAAGTAGTAGTGTCTGAGCATCTGCGTCGGGCGCACAGGGGGGTTAGAGGGGGGTGCAGGGGGTTCGGGGGCAGCGCCCCCGAATATTTTTTTTCGGAACGACATATTTCCGGGACCACATGATATTAGGTGGTTTTTCAGCACATGGTTTTTTGTCGATGGTTTTCTATTTCTGGTTAAGGAATTAGGGTTTTGGACTAATCCAAGTCATTGGGTTAGGGTTTTGGATGCCACTGGCTCCTATATGTATATTGTATTGTAAACAATGTAACACAATGTATGAATATAATATATGTTGGTTTTCTCGGTTTGGGTTTCCAAGTGAAAAATCTTTGTGTAATGTTTGTATTTGTCATTGTATCTTTTCTGTTCTTTTCTGAATATCAGTTTGCAGTAGATATTGTACAAGGTTAGAATTTACATTTGGTATCAGATCTTTATTGGCTTCAGGGGGACGCCTTTGTTGTCAAGGGTTTGGCTCGGGACTGTGATAAGCCTTGTTACAGTGGGAGATCTGCAGTATTGTTTTTCAGGTGAAAAGAAATGGAAAGCAATTCGAAGATGGAGATCGAGAAGTTTAATGGGAAAAGATTTGAGCTGTGGAAGCTCAAGATGGAAGATCTTTTGGTGGACAGGGATCAGTGGATCGCGGTATATCCAGGTACGAAACCTACAGGAACTTCTGCAGATGACTGGAAAAAGACGGATCAGAAGGCAAAGAGAAGAATTCGACTGTGTCTCTCTGATTCAGTATTACTGAATGTGTCAGAGGAAGCTACAGCCAAAGATTTATGGGAAAAGTTGGGGAAGTTGTATCAGTCTAAGTCTCTGGTAAATAAACTATTCCTGAGAAAGAAGTTGTATAACTTGAGGCTGAGAGATGGAGACTCGGTGGCAGAGCATTTGAACGCTTTCAATACTGTGGTAAGTTAGTTAGTATCTGTTGATATTAAAATTTCAGATGAAGATAAATGTATTAGTTTGTTGTGTTCTTTACCAGACTCGTGGGATAGTCTGGTTGTGGCCATAGGTAGTAATACAACTTCTTTGAAGTT
>ML777856.1:1013439-1046311 GCA_009831015.1 Picea engelmannii | reverse complement strand
CAGGAATGTAAACCGGTTAAGGTTCCTATTCCTGTTGGTGTAAAGTTATCTGCGGATCAGTGTCCCAAGACACATGAAGAAGAGGAGGACATGTCTCATGTTACATATGCGAGTGCAGTTGGCAGTTTGATGTATGCAATGGTCTGTACTAGACCAGACATTGCACATGCAGTGGGAGTTTTGAGCAAATATATGTCAAAACCAGGGAAGGAGCATTGGACAGCAGTAAAAAGGGTTTTCAAGTATTTGTGTGGCACTGCTAGCTATGGATTGTGCTACAAAGGAAGATCTAGATTGGACAGAGTGGTCGATATACATGGCTTTGTGGATGCAGACTGGGCTGGAGATTTGGATCGTAGGATATCCACAAGAGGGTATGTGTTTAACCTATTTGGAGAAGCAATAAGTTGGATGAGCAAAAGACAGGTTGTAGTGGCACTTTCAACTACAGAATCTGAATACATGGCAGCCACTCATGCAAGTAAGGAAGCAGTATGGTTACAAATATTGTGTTCAGGTATTGGGTTGGTATAAGAAGCTGTAAGGATAGAGTGTGACATTCAGAGTGCAATTTTCTTGGCAAAGAACCCTACTTATCATTCAAAGACAAAGCACATTGATGTTCAATATCACTTTGTAAGAGACATGATTGAAGAAATGAAAGTATCACTGATGAAGGTGGACACTTTGAAGAATGTTTCATATTCATTAACAAAATTTGTGAGCACTGAGAAGTTCTCTTGGTGTAGAGGATCCATGGGCATTGCTGCCCTGGATTGTTGACTATGTAACCCTGTAACCCCCTGTGTGCAAAGAAAACAACAAGTGGGAGAATGTTGGGTATGTGCTATATTCTTTGCACGAGTAGTAGTGTTTGAGCGTCTGCACCGGGCACGCAGGGGGGTTAGAGGGGGGGGTGCAGGGGAGCGGAGCCCCCCACGCGGGGGTTCTGGGGCAGCGCCTCCGATTTTTTTTTTTCGGGACGACATATTTCCGGGACCACATATTACCGGGACGACATATTTCCAGGACCACATGATATTAGGTGGTTTTTCGGCACATGGTTTTTTGTCGATGGTTTTCTATTTCCGGTTAATGAATTAGGGTTTTGGAATAATCCAGGTCATTGGGCTACGGTTTTGGATGCCGCTGCCTCCTATATGTATATTCTATTGTAAACAATGTAACACAATGTATGAATATAATATATGCTGGTTTTCCCAGTTTGGGTTTCCAGGTGAAAAATCTCTGTGTAATGTTTGTATTTGTCATTGTATCTTTTATGTTCTTTTCTGAATATCAGTTTGCAGTAGATATTGTACAAGGTTAGAATTTACAGCATAGATCTTCCTTCTAAGGGTTGAAGTACTTTTTCTTCCTGCATTGATCTTTTCCCTTTATGTTTCTTGTCATATCATTACTTCACAGATTTTGTTCACTCTGGGTCTGAGTTTTCAGCCTTCTTGCCTTTTCCTGGCCTTGTTTTAAAGCATATACGCTCCTTTTTCCCAGACAATCACACATACATGCTTGTTGTCTTACTGCAGAATGCGTATATACGCCCTGTTCTCCTGAACAGTCGCGTATATAAATTCCCTTTGCTTGTTTTCTTGGTTTAGTGATTGCTAGGTGAGTTTTGAGGATTGTTGAGCCTTCTTAGGCCTCTGTAGTGCCTGTTGAGTTTCTATGGGTAGACAGGAAACCTGTTGGGAGTTGAATTTTTGGTCATAGTATTTCTCTTTGTTTTTCATCCTTGTTGTCCTTGAACCCTGAGTTGTTTTCTTGGTTCCTTGATATTTTGCTTGAGTTATTTAATTTATACACAGTAGAATTTAGATATCAGGTTGCTTTACAGTCCATGCATTTTCTCTTTAATATATTGAAAATACAAAAATATGGCATTTTTCATTGGTTAACATTTTTGTCTTTGAGCCTTTATCATTAGCTTAGTTCATTTAGCAAAACATTGCATTTTACTTCTGAATTGCAAAGTTGAAATTGAAAATTGCACTTCTTTTATTAGCATATTCTTCATTGAAGAGTTAAAGATAGACTTTGCATTATATTCATATTCATTTTCTTGCAGAGTCATAACATCATGAGTCTCGCTTCGATACCTTTTTGAATAATCATGACCAATAAAATTTATGCTTTAAACTAAAATTGATTAGTCACGATTTTATTTTTAGGGTGCACAAAATAGTCGAGGATTTAGTGCCTTGGAATAGGATTTTGTGAGTAAATTTCTCCAAGGAAATTAAATCAACATGTGTGTCTCAGACAGGGAGTTGAGAAGTCCATTGTATAATTTGTAATATCAGGAGGCTCCGCTCACACCGGAGTTAATCACGAGCTCGTGCGAAGTTAGTTGAAGGGATAACCCTTGGATACTCACTTAGCATCAGAGATATTTTTGTGGATTTATTTATATTTGGGGATCTTGCTAGTACCCATACCTCTGTGAGAGACGATGCTTCCAAGGTTTCGGGTTTTGCTACCCTGCCCATATGGTGATACGGACTTATGACTGCTCGCCTGTGCATCGGTTATACAGTGGTTTATTAGTTGCTTGAATTAGGTATCTCATAAGTTACTTGCAGGGTTTATTCTGCTTGTACCCTGGGTCAGATAGGGGTTGGACAACACACAACCTTTATGGAGGATTACCTCTCTGGGGGGATCTGAGTGACTGGTTGCTAAGCCCACGAGGGCCCATATAACTGTTTTTTTACCTCCAAACTTTAGCAGGGAGTCTCAGGTCCCTCTTGGATGAGACATACCTTCTTTAGCGAGGGAGGCCACTCAACCACTTTAGCCCGTTTGAATGCATATTGGCCATTGGAATTTTTGGTATGCTCTTTGACTACTAGTTGACCTTAGAAGTCTATCTTGGGTTTCATAATTATGGACAATGGAGTTTCTTTTTCTCCCTCATTCATTGCTACCCCCTCCCATGATACCTGTTAATTTCATGGGGATAGACCCTTCCACCTTTTACAATGGTATGCATAACTACAATGCTCAGTCCACACCTTGGGTCTCTAGCCATTTTTCTGTTGATATGCCTTCCCCCGTACAACCCTCTTCCTGGTGTTAGTCTCTAATTTTGTCTTGGTTTAGTGAGAAGCCCTTATCCTAAACCCTTCTTACCCACACTTCATTTTCTGTTTCCAGTTGATTTCAGTTTTTGTTTTTTAGTATCTTATGGTTTGCATTACAGTTTTTGGATAGTTTATTCAAGTTTGATTTTGAAAGACACGGTTTTTAAAACGAGGTGTCTCCTTATATGCATGTTTGAATTTCAAACTTTCAATTTTTTCTAAGTCATTAATAGCACTACGGGAATAAGTCTATTCCCGTAGCGCCAAATAATCATGCCTTGATATGTGCCTGCCATCCAGATTTCGTTATGAAGACACGAATCGTGGGTTGAGAGTTTGAATGCATCCACGAAAGCTTTGAAATCATTTAAAAATTCAACTGTGTCATAATCCGATTGTTGTGTACCCACGCATGATTCATTTTAAATCACCCATTTCTTAATGATCGTTATATTATACATGTTCAATTTTGCTGAATTCAAGCTTGCACTAAGGAATGCAGGTATTTTCTCAAAGGAACAGTATACACTAACAATTGCAAGTGGAAAATTTGGAACCCGAGGGCGCTAGTTGCAGAATTGTGTTTTGATGGCACAAAAGAGGAGTGAACAGGGTGTTAGAATAGAACCATAAGGTGCAGAACTTCTTGAAGCCTATCCTCATATGGTTCAAAGGTTCAGAGACACTGGGTGGTTTGAATTCCTTACCACTTTTCAGGGTTATGATGGTCACGAGGTGGAAATCAATAAGATGTTGATGCTAGTGACAGAGCAGACTATCGGAAAGGCTTACAGGTTGGTGGTTGGAGGAGAAAGATGGTGGAAGAAAGAGAATGTGGTTACATAATTTGTAAACCAATTCCTTCTTCTAGATAAGCAAAATCCAGATTGGAATAGGGGAATAACTCGTAGTTGGATTCGAACCGAATGGCACACGACTCTGATAATGATCCACAAGTATATCACTTACAAAGGTAGATTCTCATTGGTCTATATCTACCACATCAGAATACTAATGCATTTAAATGGTAATTACCCTTTAAATCTCCCTCATTTTCTGCTCAAAAGCTTGACAAAGATGTCAAAGAGAGTGCAGTCACTCTCCACCAATGCTAAAAGTAGCCTGTTCCATCAAGTCCTAATTAAAAACTTAGTCATGTCTTCTTTGAGTGAATTACAGAAGCCCTGGAGCCGGCTCACATAATCTTTAAACCCTATCACTCAGTCCAATAAGCAGAAGAAAGACAAAGGGAGAAAGATCGTTACACAGAGCCGAGATATTTTCGATGAAACCCCTATGAAATAGGAGATGTCTGATATCAGGGTGACCAGGAGGAGCAGAAGTAAAAGACCTAGGTGGGATCCAGAAATTGAAACATTTTTTGAAGAAGATGTTAAAGGGGAAAATGATTCAGATAAATATCTTGATACTCAAACTACAGTCAATCTTGAAACACCATCAACCAGTAAAAGGGGTGTTGCAACCAAAGGGAAAAGGGTTATAGGTGTGTCTGTATCACAAAAACCTAGAAGGAATTCTACTAGTGTCACTAACAAGTATAGATTGAAGTCAAAGGCCATGTTTAAACCGTCAATCAAAGAAGAAAACATCGTAGTCATAGAATATGACTATGATAATGTTGAAGCAAGTACCAGGAAAAGGGAAAAAAGAACTTCATTTCCCAAGAAACCAGTCAGTAAAGGAAAAATAATGTTTTCACCACCTATAGGACCTGTAAGGAGAGCTTCAACCAGATTAGCAAAAGCTAAAGAGATGGCTAAATTTATCAGTGAAACCCCTGAAGATAAACATGATTACTTTGAAGACTCATATCACATATCAGATGTGCCTGAAGCTATAGATTCAACAAGTTCTGATGAAGAACATAGCTCGGGATTAGTCTCAAAGTACCAAGTTAAATTAAAAGAACCCAAAGTTGGATTAAACCTGAATGAACCTGGACCTTTTGAATAATTCTCAGGATTTAGAGTTAAAATTAGAACTGATAAAGAAAGGATCAAAGAGTTTCAGAAAACAATAAGACAATTAAAGAAAGAAAAGGCAAAGATAGAACAATGGAATGCTCGCCAGCAAGAAAGGATTCAAGGTTTTAAAAAGAAGAATAAAGAGCAAAGGAAATTTCTCAAAGAACTTAGGGAGATTAATTTCAGACTCTATTGGCACAATGTTGTGCTTACCACAAAGCTCAAACAGAAAAATACTAAAGCTACTACTGTGATTATATCCTAAAGGTAACATGGAAATTTGTTACAATCACGATTTACATGTTTTCCAGGAAATATGGCAAATACTACTCATTTTTGGTCAGTGAAATGCTAAGACCTCGATCTGTTTTACAAAATCAAACTAAATTCCTATTTTGAAGAGTCAAATGTAAATGCTGGCAATATTTTGCAATATCAAGTTGTTGAGTTGTGATCTATTTTGGGATTGTAGAAGCTCTTTTTGAGTGAACCACCTTAGTAGATAGATACTATTTGAATCTAGTCATTAAATCTATACTATATGATAGGATCTGGAAGTTGTATAGATAGTTTAAATAGACTGAGGAAAGACTATGTGAAGGTCGAAAAATTGGAGATCCAGGGGACCTTTTTGTGAAGCTCATTGTAAAAGGCATTTATGTTCAATTTGACACTTAATAGCAAAGGCATATGGATGGTTAGACCCTGTTTTTTCTACTCTGTTATTTCTGTACTCGTGCTTGAATTCATTATTCAGATTGCAATTATTTTTTATTCTTGACTGTTAATTTATACAGTGAAAATTTCGTTGTAGAGATAATTTTTCAAGTTTTGATATCAAGCTGAATGTCTTGTTTCTTTATGATATTTTGAGATGAGAATTCATGTGAAGTTGAAAAATTGGAGATTTCATCTTCCTTTTTCTTATATTAGTTTAATCCATCTATGTGTCTACCTATTATTCAACCAATGGGATATGATATGTTCTGATCTTGATTTTCATGTCATGCTGTAACCTTGAGCTAGTTTTCAACCACCCTAAAAAAAAAAAAAAAAATCATAAAACCTCAAAAATACTTTGCAATAAATGAATGATTCCCTGGCTTGCCCTCTCATAGTCAAGTGCAACTTTAGGGACTAACATTTTTGGCACCATTTCCAGGGACAAAGAAACAAAGAGATCTTTCCTGGGGAAACGACAAGCTTACATTTAGATCTTGGTGGTGAACAAGATTTTGGACAATTATTTAAGACTGTGATTATTCACTTGGAAAATCCTCTGTGGTAATTCTGGCTCCTAAAAGAGAAGGTAAAGGACCTAAAACTCCTCTAAATTCTTCATCATCTAATAAGAGACCAGTAACCAGAAAAAATCCAGATCTTGAGCCTATTGCAGTAGTTCCAGATCCTGAAAAGTTATTAAGAAAACCTAAAGTTCTTTCCAGTCAGTCTTCAATCTTAAAGGGAAAATTATATTTAGAAATTTATCAAGGACAATCCTCTAAAATCATCAAAACCCAATTAGATGAAGATGTGAATCCTGAAAGTGAAAATAAACCTGTTATTGGGTTTGATATAGTTTCATTCCCTTCAACTATTTCAGAATTAACTCTAGAATAATGGAAGTTACTTACTGAACTCATTAAACAAGACTATATAGACATTTTTCCTGTGACTGAAACTTTAAGAGGTCACAACATAGATATTAAAAACGAACCAGAGACACCTTCTTCGTCTCTTGGATCTGTCTCATCTGAGGATTTTAGATCACATTATTTTTATTTTGAGAATCCTCTATTTCTCAACCCATTAGTTGATCTTAGTCCAGAAGAAAAATCCTTATCTGTTAAACATCAAGACATAGGGACGCCTTCTCCTTCATCATTACCAATCTTAATCACTCCTAGAGCTCCAAAAATAGCTAATATGGCTATAGACAAGATGGATGAAATAGTTGCAGCAAGGTATGCTCCCTTGGTTCTTCCACAAGTCGTGTATGCCTTTCCACCAAATGATTATATGAGATATTTGCCCAAATTCAATGGAGATGGATCATTTACTATTGAAGAGCATTTGAGTTCATTTTATAGTTTTGCAGATAATTTTAATGTAGAGAATGTTGATGTGTGGATGAGACTATTCATTCAAAGTCTAAATGGGGAAGGAAGAAAGTGGTTCAAGAGTTTTCCTCCTAATTCAATAGCTGATATTGTAGCCTTAGATGATTCCTTCCTTAAACACTGGGCAGATAAGAAGGACTTTTTATACTACAACACCAAATTCGGCGCTTTAAGGAGGAAACAAGGTGAATCAATACTTGATTTTACCAAAAGGTTCAACTAGAGGTATGGTAAAATTCCAGAGGAGATAAAACCTTCAGAGACATCAGCTAAAATCACTTTTTCCAATGTATTCGATGTCGAATTTTCCTTTTTGCTTAGGGAAAGAAGAACCACTACCCTCAGCTTGATGCAAGATGTTGCTATTGAGGTAGAATCAAACATATTAGTAGTAGACAAATTGAAGTCTAAAAGTGAAAGAGACAGAAAAAAGAAAAAGGAAGAATTGTCTTGATCTTCTAATTCAACATCTGATTCTAAAATGGATGAAATGGATAAGATGTTGAAAACTATGACATATGAAATGGCAAGTTTGAAGATAGAACAAAAACAACCCAGTAGACCTGCACAGGAGGGTGGTTACAGAAATCCAAATCAGTTCAGGAGACCAAACAATGTACCTCAAATCTTACCAAGAGAAAGAAAAAACCAAGATGACCAAAAGGCGTTACCTCATTTTCAGAATAATGCAGTAGATGAGGAGGAAGATGAGAATAATACAGAAGAAGACCCTGCAATTCATTTGAATGATTCCAAATTATCTCCTCTACATGTGACATAGCAGGATTATGAAGATGCTTTGATTGCAAATCAGTTTGAAGAAGGGGATGAAGATGAGATCGTCTAACAGGAACCTAAAGGGAAAAAATACAATCTCAGATCTGGTTCGAATGCACCTAAAGTTGATACACTTGTTTCCACAAAGAAGGCCAGTACTCCAGTTAAGACAGGAATTATCAAAGGTGTTCCCAAGATCCAAGTTGATCAACCATTGAAACAACCTGCCAAGGATAGCACTGTTGACATAAAGGAACCAGATATAAATGTTTATGATTTCAGTTTAGAACACGAAATCAACAAAATCAAGATTTCAGTGCCATTATTAGAACTCATGAAAACATAACCTTTCAGAAAAACTGTCCTCAAGGTTGTACAGGCTCCAACTCATGTCACCTTTTCAGATACGGTCAATCTAGAAGATGAAAACCCTGCTATAACTATTGGACCTCACATTGAATATAGAATTGATGCCTCTCCACCTTTTTACATTTCATTAAATATCCATGACAAGATATTTCACAACTGCTTAATGGATTCTGGTGCCTCGCATAATGTAATTCCCAAGGTGGTGATGGAAGAATTAGGGTTGGACATTACTAGACCGTATCATGATCTATATTCTTTTGACTCCAAGAAAGTCAAATGCCTTGGAGTTATGAAAGATGTGGTTGTTACTCTTTCCCAATTGCCTATGAAAAGTGTGGCATTAGATGTTATTGTGGTTGACATACCACCAAAATTTGGAATGCTTCTTTCAAGATCTTGGGCTAAGAAGGTAGGTGGTACTTTACAGATGGAATTTAACTATGCAACCATACCTGTTTTTGGTGGGGAACAACGGAGATTATACAGAGAAGTTAAATTGGCTTATTTGGTAAGTGATCACAATAATCCCACTAATCATCCTATATATGTTGTAGAAGATGATATTGGCTCTTCTATTTTTAATATGAGTGAGGAAATGGCAGAAGCATCAATCAGAAAGTCAACAACTGCAGTGGAAGACAGTAAAGACAATTTTGTTTGGAAAATATATTTTGACAGAGGATCTTCTAAATAAGGCTCTGGAGCTAGTATTGTCTTCATTTCCCCTACCAAGGAGAATATCCCCATGTCATATAAACTCGAATTTGACACCACTAATAACATCAGTGAGTATGAAGCTTTGTTGTTAGGTTTGAAAGCTGCTAGAGATATGGGAGTAGATAAGTTGTCTGTTTTTGGAGACTCATAACTTATTATTCACCAACTCAAGAATATATACCAAACCAAACAACAAAGGTTAAAACAATACAGAAATGAAGTGTGGGATTATGTGGATAATTTCTTTTCTGCATTTAATATTAGCTTTGTGCACAGAAATTTGAATCAACAGGCCGAATCTTTGGCACTAGCAACTAGCAACTTTAAAACTCCTATGTTTCCTAATATGAAATTTGAAGTCGAAGTCAGAAACAAACCTTCAATATTGGATAATATAAAACATTGGCAGGTTTTTAAAGATGATGAGGAAATTCAAAGATTTTTGAAAACTATTGATGAGTTTTCTAGCATTTCAATTGACTAAGATGACGAATATGAAGAAGTAGAATGCATGCTGCAAAAGTCCTTCAAGATACAATTGTTGGCCACAAAATCATTGAACTGAAGACAAACCATCTGCCCAAAGGTTTGGTCCCACTAGAAAGGTTGTTCGATCATGACGTTTCCAAGAAGGCTGTTATCCAAACAGAAGAAACAAATATAGTAGACTGTGACATTAGTCTGGATGCAAATCCTAGGTTGGTAACAATATCTAGGAAACTGTCACAAAAACATAAAGAAGCATATGTTGAATTAATGAAACATTATTCATACATTTTTGCATGGTCTTATGAAGATCTGAAGGTGTTTGATACAGAGATTATTCAGCACAAAATTCCTCTAAAACCTGGATCAAAACCTGTTAAACACAAATTCAGGCAATTTAATTCTTTGCTATTACCTATAATAGAAAAGGAGATGAAAAGTTTGTTGGAAGAAAAAATCATAGTGCCACTGAGATACTCAGAATGGGTAGCCAACTTTGTACCTGTCTGAAAAAAGAATGGAGAGATAAGGCTCTGTGTAGACTTCAGGAATCTAAACAGGTGCTCTCTGAAAGACAATTATCTATTACCAAAAATGGATCATATCTTACAAAGAGTTGTCAGCGCAAAGAGAATCTCTATGCTTGATGGATATTCACGGTACAATCAAATATCAGTAATGGAAGAAGACAAAAAGAAAACAACTTTTACCACTCCTTGGGGCACCTTTATGTACGAAAAGATACCTTTCAGATTGATGAACGCAGGAGCTAATTTTCAAAGGGCTATGGATATCGCTTTCATTAGGGAGAAAAACAGCTTTGTGGTTATTTACCTTGATGACATCACTATATTTTTGGCATCTGATGAAGAACATTTACAACACTTGAAGCAGACCTTTGAGAAATGTAGGAGGTATGGCATATCACTTAATCCTAAAATGTCACATTTTGCCATGGAGGAAGGAAATCTTCTAGGACACATTGTTTCACCTTAAGATATTAAAATAGAAATAGAAAGAGTAAAATCTATTCAACAAATTGACATTCCGAAAAATAAAAAGTCTATTCAGTCATTCATCCGTAAAATTAATTTTTTTAAAAGGTTTATACGTAACTTTGCATAAATTGTCAAGTACATCACTGATATGTTGAAAAAGGATGCAGAAATTAAGTGGATACCAGAAGTGAGAGAATCCTTTAAAAGGATCAAATAGGCTATCATTTAGGCACCTGTTCTAATTAGCCCACATTACTCCAAAGAATTCATGATTTTTTCATTTGCATCAGAGAATACCATAGTTGTTGTTCTTCTGCAGAGAAATGAACAAGGATACGAGAAGCCTATCTCTTTCTTTAGAAAAAACCTCAAAGACTCTGAATTGAAGTATGATTTAATAGAAAAACAATCCTATGCCTTGGTAAAGGCTTTAAAATCCTTCAGAGTATATGTTCTTCAGTCTAAAATTATAGCTTATGTCCCAAGCAGTGTAGTCAAAGAAATATTGGTTCAGCCAGATTGTGAAGGAAAGTGAGGGAAATGGATAACCAAGATCCTGGAATACGATCTCGCCATAAATCCTACTCAGCTGATAAAAGGACAAGGCCTCGCCAAATTAATGACAGAATCTAATTGCAAGGAAATTGGGTTATACCATATTTTAGACATGACACATGACTCTGTTGTCCAGATTGAAGAAATAAATTTACAAATAAACAACAAGTATGTTTCTTCAAAATGGTACAAAGATATCGTATTTTTTCTGCTAAATTTTCAATCTCCCCCAGAGTTGGATAAATCAAAATTCAGATCATTAAAGTTGAGAGATGTAAAGTACTATATTTTTTATCAGACCCTGTTTTGGAAGGACCCCAATAGTTTTATGTTGAGGTGTGTGGACGAAAAGGAAGCTAAACAAATCTTTCATGATCTGCATCATGGTGTCTGCAGAGGCCATCATCATTGGAAGGCTACTGCCTTCAAGATTCTTAGAGCAGGCTATTACTGGCCAGTTCTATTCTCATATGTTTTTGGTCAGGTCAGGGCATGTGAACCTTGTCAGAAATTTGCTGGAAAGGAGAAACTTATATCCTTGCCTCTGAAACCAATCATCACCCATGGACTGTTTCAACAGTGGGGATTGGATTTCATCGGAGAGATTAATCCATCATCCTCAGGAAAACATAGATGGATTCTTACAACCACATATTATTTTACGAAGTGAATTGAAGCAATTCTGACTCGGAATACGACAGACAAGGTAATCATGGAATTTCTAGAAGGATATATTTTTTCTAGGTTTGGCTGTCCTAAAAAACTGGTCACTAATAACGCAAAGGCTTTTAAATCAAATTCCATGATTTTATTCTGCAATAAGTATAGTATCAAATTGGTTCATTCTACCCCCAACTACCCCCAAGGGAACGGATTGGCAAAATCTTCCAATAAAAATCTAATAAGGATTATCAAAAAATTATGGGATTCCAAGTTAAAGTTTTCCCTTTGTGATGATCGTATCAGTAACAAGAAGTCTATTGGGACATCTCCTTTCCATATGGTATATGGGACAGAAGCAATTCTCCCATCTCAATTGGGCCTGCTGGTTTTAAAGTTTCTTCAAGAAGAGCTAGAGGAACCCAATGATGTCCAAAGAAGAATTTTTCAGATGATTGAAGTTCAATAGGTCAGTGAATAGGTTAATCAGAAATTTGCTGCTCATCAGAGAAAAATCAAGGCTACATTTGATACGGGAACTAAGAAAGATGTTTTCAATGAAGGGGATTTGGTGTTAAGATGGGATGCCAAGAGAGAGGATAATGAAAAACATGGAAAGTTCGATAATCTATGGCATGGTCCTTTCAGGGTAGCCAAGGTAATCAACAATTACACTTTTCTCCTGCATAATTTAGATAACACTGAAATTTTTGGGGGCCCAATGAATGGGAGGTTCTTGAAGCACTATTTTCTCTAAGGGCTCATCAGGTTTTAGTTAGTACAATAGGTTTTTCCTTTCAATAAAGACTCCATATACCCAATGGACTTTATTTTTATGGTTATGATGAGAATAAAAGACTGACAGTCGCTGGGGAATCAGTAAATCAGAGATAAAGGAAAGGCAATGGTCTGAAGTTCTTGGAGTTTATTATCAAAATTCCATCCCCAGAAGGAGCCAATCTTAGTCTCTAATTTTGTCTTGGTTTAGTGAGAAACCCTTATCCTAAACCCTTCTTACCCACACTTCATTTTTTGTTTCCAGTTGATTTCAATTTTTTTTTTTTAGTATCTTATGGTTTGCATTACAGTTTTTGGATAGTTTATTCAAGTTTGATTTTGAAAGACATAGTTTCTAAAACAAAGTGTCTCCTTATATGCCTGTTTGAATTTCAAACTTTCAAATTTTGCTAAGTCATTAATAGCACCACAGGAATAAGGATATTCCCATAATGCCAAATAATCATGCCTTCATACGTGCCTGCCATCCATATTTCGTTATGATGACAAGAATCATGGGTTGAGAGTTCACATGCATCCACAAAAGCTTTGAAATCGTTTGCAAATTCAACCGTTTCATAATCTGATTGTTGTGTACCCGCACATGACTCATTTTAAACCACCCATTTCTTAATGATCGTTATATTATACCTGTTCAATTTTGCTGAATTCAATCTTGCAGTGAGGAATGCAGGTATTTGCTCAAAGGAATGATATACACTAACAATTGCAGGTGGAAAATTTGGAACAAGAGGGCGCGAGTTGCAGAATTGTGTTTTGATGGCACCAAAGAGGAGCGGATAGGTTGTCAGAATAGAACCAAAAGGTGTTGAACTTCTTGAAGCCTGTCCTCAGATGGCTCAAAGGTCCAGAGATGTTGGGTGGTTTGAATTCCTTACCACTTTTCGGGGTTATGATGAGTAGGTATCCATGTAGTTTGCTCTTAATTTTGATGGTCACGAGGTGGAAATTGGTAATATGTTGATGCTAGTGACAGAGCAGACTATCACAAAGGCTTGTAGGTTAGTGGTTGGAGTAGAAAGATGGTGGAAGAAAGAGCATGTGGTTACAAAATTTGTAAACCAATTCCTCCTTCTAGATATGAAAAAACCGGATTGGAAAAGGGGAATACCTCGTAGCTGGATTCGACTCGAATGGCACACGGCTCTGATTGTGATCCACAGGTATATCACTTGTGAAGGTAGATTCTCACTGGTCTATATCTACCACATTAGGATACTAATGCATTTAAATGGTGATTACCCTTTAAATCTCCCTCATTTTCTGCTCAAAATCTTGACAAAGATGTCAAAGAGAGTGACGTCACTCTCCACCAATGCTAAAAGAAGCATGTTCCATCAAGTCCTAATTAAAACCTTAGTCATGTCTACTTTGAGCAAATTACAGAAGCCCTGGAGATGGATCACACAATCTTTAAACCCTATCACTCAGTCCAATAAGCAGAAGAAAGGCAAATGTAGAAAGACCGTTACATAGAGCCGAGATATTTTCGATGAAACCCTTGTGAAAGAGGAGATGTTTGATATCAGGGTGACCAAGAGGAGAAGAAGTAAAAGACCTAGGTGGGATCCATAAATTGAAATGTTTTCTAAAGAAGATGTTAAAGGGAAAAATGATTCAGATAAAGATCTTGATACTCAAACTATAGTCAATCTTGAAATGCCATCAACCAGTAAAAGGGGTGCTGCAACCAAAGGGAAAATGGTTAAAGGTGTGTCTATATCACAAAAACCTAGAAGGAATTCTACTAGGGTAACCAACAAGTATAGACTGAAGTCAAAGGCCATGTTTAATCCGTCAATCAAAGAAGAAAACGTCATAGTTATAGAAGATGACTCTGAGAATGTTGAAGCAAGTACCAATAAAAGGGAAAAAAGAACTTCATTGCCCAAGAAACCAGTCAACAAAGGAAAAATAATGTTTTCACCACCTACATGACCTATAATGAGAGCTTCAACCAGATTAGAAAAAGATAAAGAGATGGCTAAAGGTATTAGTGAAACCTCTGAAGATAAACAGGATTACTATGAAGACTCAGATCGCATATCAGATGTGCCTGAATCTATAGATTCAACAAGTTCTAATGAAGAACATAGCTCGGGATTAGTCTCAAAGTACCAAGTTAAAGCAAAAGAACCCAAAGTTGGATTAAACCTTAATGAACCTGGACCTTTTGAATAATTCTCAGGATTTAGAGTTAAAACTAGAACTGATAAAGAAAGGATCAAAGAGTTTCAGAAAACAATAAGACAACTAAAGAAAGAAAAGGCAAAGATAGAACAATGGAATGCTCGCCAGCAAGAAAGGATTCAAGGTTTTAAAAAGAAGAATAAAGAGAAAAGGGAATTGGTAAAAGAACTCAGGGAGACTAATTTCAGACTCTATTGGCGCAATGTCGTGCTTACCACAAAGCTCAAATAGAAAAATGATAAAGCTATTGCTGTGATTATATCCTAAAGGTAACATGGAAATTTGTTACAATCATGATTTAAAAGTTTTCTGGGAAATATGGCAAAGCCTACCTGTTTTTGGTCAGTGAAATGCTAAGACCTCGATCTATTTTACAAAATCAAACTAAATTCCTATTTTGTAGAGTCAAATGTAAATGATGGCAATATTTTGCAATATCAAGTTGTTGAGTTGTGATCTATTTTGGGATTGTAGAATCTCTTTTTGAGTGAACCACCTTCGTAGATAGATATTATTTGAATCTAGTCATTAAAGCTATACTAGATGATAAGATCTGAAAGTTGTATAGATAATATAAATAGACAGAGGAAAGACTATGTGAAGGTCGAAAAATTGGAGATCCAGGGGACCTTTTTGTGAAGCTCATTGTAAAAGACATTTATGTTAAATTTGACACTTAATAGCAAAGGAATGTGGATGGTTAGACCCTCTTTTTTCTACTCTGTTATTTCTTTATTCATGCTTGAATTCATTATTCAGATTACAATGCTTTTTTATTCTTGACTGTTAATTTATACAGTGAAAATTTCGTTGTAGAGATAATTTTTCAAGTTTTGATATCAAGATGAATGTCTTGTTTCTTTATGACATTTTGAGACGAGAATTCATGTTAAGTTGACAAATTGGAGATTTCATCTTCCTTTTTCTTATATTAGTTTAATCCATCTATGTGTCTACCTATTATTCATCCAATGGGATATAACATGTTCTAATCTTGATTTTCATGTCATGCTGTAACCTTGAGCCAGTTTTCAACCACCCTCCAATATATATATATATATATATATATATATATATATATATATATATATATATCATAAAACCTCAGAAATACTTTGCAATAAATGAATGACGCCCTAGCTTTCCCTCTCATAGTAAAGTGCAACTTTAGGGACTAACACCTAGCCCACATTTATGAATCCTATCATTGGACCCAAGGGCACCATGGCTTCGATGCCTACTTCTTCGTTTGATATGAGTCATGTCCCCAGGGGAGGTTGGAACCTTCCCCCTCTATGGATCCAATAATAGTTATTCTCTTTCGAGAGAAGTACTCAGATAGGTTCTTATCCCACTTATTACACCCCACCCATGTATCTTTTGTCTACCATGTCAGTTCCTTTGAACACTTTTTCCATGACAGGTGCTCAAGTACCCCCAGGTCTTTCATATTGGGAGAATCAATTTTACGGTTTGGGCTACCCTCTTTATGGGATCCCTTCACAAGGGGGAAAAATATATCCTCACTTGAATAATCCTTATCCTACCTCGGTCTCTTCACAGACCTCAGTGACGATGCTCGTCCAAACCTCTTCAAACCATTTTGACATGAACCAACACTTTTTTGGGCTGGGCAAGGGGTACACCAAGATCCTGCCTGACTTTCAATTTTTCAGAATCAATCTTTCCCCAAACCTTGGAATCAAATGACACAATCTATTTCCAGCCCAGTCACTGTCAGTCATACTGGTGCTCCATCACCAACCTATGCCAATCATGTCGGAGATGGGTCGACTTTTTCTACAAACTATGTCGACAGCTTGCCCCCAACCTCTACCAATTATGTTGGGGGAACCATTCTTTTTTCCCTGAATCATAGCCGTGTCACGTCTCCAACCCCTATTCATCATATAGGAGACGATTGTCTTTCCCTTGCTAGTTACATCGAGAAGCCTATATGCCTCAAATGTATGCCTAAATTCCTTTGTAGGACTTGCGAAGGATGTCACCTTACTCATTTGTGTTCGATTACTGCTGAGATACCAGAAGCGTGGGGCTCACCCATTAGACATTCATATTCTGAGGCATCTGTGGTTTCTCCTCACACCAATTCTCCCTTGATCCTCTTGATGGTTCCACCAATGCAATCCTCTCCCGACCTCACTCCCTTTGTCAAGGGTGAAGCATCTCTTACCCCCGTTACTATGCATCCTCTTCAACCTATAATTGAAGAAGTTGCTACACTGGTGCAATCTCTGGTCAATCTTACTCTCCATGAAGAGAGTGATGCACCATTCATTCATGTCATCAACATTCCAAATCCTTCCCATTCTGAACAAGAGAGATTTATTCTTCCCCGGAATGCTCTCCCTTCAAGTCCTGATGAGGTTCCCTTCGATTGGGATGACCTAATGGGGCATCCCGTACCCCCACCTATGTCTTTTCCATTAAGAGACATTAAACCATCACAGAGACAATATCCTCCGTTAGCACCTTCTCCTCCTTGACTTGGAGAGCTTTTGGTTTTCCCAAGCTTTTGTCAGCTATCCATGAGATACTGACCTTTCACAGAAGACCGAGATGGGAGCCTTGGCCTCCCCCTTTACATGTTGATTAATCCATAAAAATGAGTCTTAATTAATCTCTTTTCTGACTCGTCTAAAAAACCGAAAATATTGTCGATATATTTGTCCCTTTCACACTCGTTATAATTGGACTTGAAAGGTCATGAGTCTTAGTTAAGCTCTTTTCTGACTCGTTATCAAAAATAGAAAAGATTGTCGAGTGAACTTGTCTTCTTCACACTCGTAAATTGGATTTGAAAAGACGTCTATTTGGCACAAGTTTACCCCTTTTTTACACCAAGTAGACTAAAAGACATAAAAAAGGACATTTTTCGGTGTTAAGTTGTGATTGCATCTCATGCCCTCACTTGCAATATTGAGCCTTTAGCCGGTTCTCACTTTTCATTATAAACCGTTGCCTAAGCAATTTTTGCATCCTCAACCAAGCAAAGCCTTGTTTATATCCTTTGCAATTTGACACCCTATACCCTAGAGGGAACATCACCCTGAGTTTCCATCTCCTGCATGCATTCCCTTGCATTGAGCATAGGTATGTTCCACTGCTGGAACTAGTTTTGCTTACTTGCAACACTCGTTCCCTCCTTTGTATCATAGCATTCATTTGTTATGAAAAAAAAAAAAAGATGGGCGGGAAGGGAGTACTATATTGTAATTGGAAGTAGTCATGCCACCTTTGAATAGAGCACAAAGTTATTGAGTCCTTGCATCATCATAATTTTGGGTTTAACATGGCCTTAGGAAGATGATCTAGTTACATAGTTTTCTCTACTAACTGGTTACTGTTCCAGTACCCATAGAGAACATTATTGATGCCTCCTGCATATAATAGTCACATCATTGAGTCTATGATGATGGAGTCCACCATGTCTCATGCTCTTGTTCAAAGGAATTATATCAACTTGCGTCGGCCACTCTTCAGAAATCTTGACTTCGCATGTCGGCCATACTCTCAGTTTGTCTCAGAATCACATGATACTATGGTCTTATTGTGCACCCTGGCCCTACTTTCATCATTGGTAGGTCACCTTGAACCCAACAATCGACACTTCATCATTGGTCATTCATTGGGTGGTTTCCCTTGTGTTCGATGACAAGACATCTATTCACACTTTGGGATACGTGTAGTTTCTTGGTTTCCATTAGCCTTATTGGTGGTTTCCTCACCTTTGTCAGTAGTTTTCATCGTTGGTTGTTATTCAAAGGGTCTTTTTTGTATACCGCTTGCACTTGGTACATGCAAAATACGCACAGGGTCGTTGGTTTGTGAACATGTTCTTCGTCCAATCTCCACCAAATCATGAAGCTCCTACTTTGTTCATCGTGTTGACCGATGAGAGATGCCTTAATGCTCTCCTTTCAGTGGGTCTGTTTCCATCGACTTCAGCGCATTTATTCTGGATATGGGACCTAGAGTTTAGTGAGTTCCTTGAGGCTTGCAGTCATTAGTGGCAGGCTCTCTTGCCATTGACAAATGGAAATACATCAATGTCTCCTGATCAATGGATTTCTCAAGTGTTCGACACCAACTCCTTTATTCGCACTTGTAGAAATGTACTTGATGCCTTGATACCTACTTCATTATTGGTAGGTTGTCTCACATTTATTAATGGTATACCTCAATGACCAGTAATCAAATGATGTCTCATCATGTTCGACCTCAACTCTTTTTTTCACATGAAGTAGAATTGCACCTTAGCAGATTGTGTAGAAGACTTGAAGACATCAATATGTGGTCACAAATTTCTTGAGCTGTTGCTTCTCTTTCATTGGACCAACACCTGTTCGACTTTAGTAATCATGGGAGATCAGATTGTACTTCATGGTATACAAATATCTTTAGATTGATTTTGAGACTGGTTTTACTAGGCCTTGTACGTGACTATGACAACTTTTTGCATTCAACCGAATTCGTATTCGCCTATTCATAGCCATGAACACTTGTTTAGTATATTTTTCACATGAATCTGCATTGTATTCTTGGAAACCATGTATGAAAAGTCAGTACATAATGTGTTAAGCAATTGAGTTCATCTAGCTGGTTCTCTACCACTCCACTTATGGGTTATTTATAATGTATTTTGGCCATCATAGATACTCCTTTGATCTCACACATTAGGGGGCATCTGTTATAGAGAGATTTGCCTCACCATTGCTATCTTTCACAGAGGGCCTTTTTCCATTTCCCTATGCATACTTGTCATCCCTTTTTGATGAATCCAGAGCCAAAAATATACATTTTTCCACATATACACTCCCTAGCAATTACACAAGATGTATATATGCTGGTAGATCCACTACAGCCCGCGTACATCGAGATTTGTGCCAGAAAATACAAAATGAAGTCGGGTTTCCATGTCACAACAAAAGATCTTTGATCATTGGTCTTCCACATACTTGAAACGTTCCGACTCAGCCCTTTGGTTGCATTTTGAAGGCTATAAAAGCACAATTTCAAGCTATGGAAAAGAGGAGAAAGCATTCAACTTTGAGAGAAAAGATACTCTAGAGAAATTACTTCATATTGAGTATGCATCCCTTTGTCCCTCATGTCTGAACACCGTTTTCAGCCCCCAAGCTCTTTCCCTATTGTTGAGAGAACCTCATTGACTCTCTCTTTTGAGCTTTCCTTTGGGGGAGGATTGAAGTGGTGGAGGCCCAGTTGGAAGGAACTTGGCTTCTTGGTTTCGAACCATGCTGATACGGAAGTCTGTAATGTTGTCACCTCTATTGATCAATTATAAATAGAAACACTCATTTCCTATCCTATTGGTATATTGCAATTGTATGATTATTATCCATGGGCATGTTTGTAATGTTTATTGATGGATTATGCTATCTAATGTGCTAACCCTTTTATATCATCACTATATACTTGCTCTGCTCGTTTGTCAAGAACTTATTGCAGGTATAAAGCTTTGGGTCGAAGAGCTCAACAGTGGAACAACATCAAATGTTGGATCGAGGTAGGCCTCTTTCTTATCTTTCACATTAGTTTATATAGCATATGTTGGAATTGAGTTGATTTCTGCATTCATACCTATCTTTTGTGGTTTACCCTTGGCCATAGAGAGTTTTTCCCTCGTAACTATGAATCCGAGAATCAACAGTATCGTCATTCATTTTCCCAACAAATTTAGGCAATTCAAAGAAGGTGTCAAGATGCATAGGTACTAGAGGTATTCACTACTGCAATCGAAGTAACTCATGAAGATCTAGCACTAACTCTTGAACTAGGGTAGACATATTTGAGCTTGAATCTTTCACCAATGGTTCATGACATAGCGGCATGATTTTCATCCACCACAGAGGATTATGAGCATTGCAAGTAAAATGTTGTAACTAATACTGAGTATAGAGTTATGGTGAACTAATGCACAGAGAAGTTGGAGAGTCGAGATAAAGGCACACTGGAAGCTTTGAAAAGGGCGCACTGGATGCCTCAAACACTGATACACTAAATGCCCTGAGAAGGGTGTACTGCAAGCTCTGAGGAGAGTGTTGATTGCAGAGATGATTTATGGAAAAAAAAAACAATTGTCTTTTCCATAGAATCATGGATGGTCTCATCGTCTTATTCTAGATTGCACTAGAATTTTTCCAAGATCCTCTGCTCTAATACCAATTGATCTACAAGCCAGATCAACAGTGTGCACCAACAACACTGGGGGCACGCTGAAATATGCAGCAGGAACAAGAAAACAAAAATGTCAAACTCAACAAAAGGTGAAAGAAGTGAAGTAGAAACAAAAAGTTACCATCAGTCTATTCCAATAGAGAGGGGTGCCCTTTATTACTATGCAAGGTGACTTGTTCCTCTAGCTTATTTTGTAGTTACAAAAGAAGTTGTTGCTTCATTTTTGCATCTCTCTTCCCAACTGAAGTACAAGAGTTGTTTCCTCAACAATAGATTGACACACATACATTCTAAATTAATAATCTGAAATGCAGTGTTTTTAAGACTCGCTAGGGTTGTTTATAAAACTCACTCACTAACATACTTCCTTTATTACACAAAATTGTTATTTATAAAACTCACTGACCAACATACTTCCTTTATTACACAACACTGAGTGTTTTTTACAAACACAACTAGCTGACATAGTGACTTGCGAACAAAAATCAAGTAACTGATTACAATAGAAACTAGACGTCCTCACGCTGAGAGGTGAATAAATGGGGAGCGCCCTTCCTAGTGGCCCACCCAAACCTAATTAACTCATGCCCTAATGATATACTCGGGTGAGACTTTACTTACAAAGTACGTAAAAAATATTCGACACCTCAACCCATTAGAACATCAACATATCAAATGGACAACAAATGCTCAATCTTATAAGATCGCTCCATCAACAAATGCTCTGATCAAATGGCCAACAAATGCACAATCTATGAGATCATTGACCTCTTGATCATAAATATATTGATTCTGTGAATTTTCCATGATTGTTTCATTTAAGATTCATACATTTATTATAAATGTATGTTTTAATATTGTGTCATGGCTTGCATATGAGAACGTTCGGTTAAATGTATTTATGAATGTTGCATCATGGCTTGCATATGAGACCATTGGGTTGAAAGAAATCAACTATCAATGTTGCGACATGGCTTGCTTTATGAGACCATTGGGTTGAAAGAAGTCTCGTATGTACAATTTACGTCATGGCTTTCATATGAGAGAATTTGAAATATTCTATGTTGCGAAATTGGGAAAAACCCTTCAGTTTTGGTGTTGGACTTTCGTCAAACACTTTGCATGCGTCAGTATTTATGGCTGTAGGTGAAATTTTGATCGGACAATGATATGTCCCTTGGTTTTGTTTGTTGTTTATTGGTTTTCTTATCCCTTATGCCTCCCCAATAAAGTGTCAAGTGTAACATTTTAACATCGAACAAAACCCACAAAGATAACAATGAAAACAATCATATTTGCATGAGCACATAACTAATTTCTGACTGATTTTATTGAATAAAAAGAGGCTGAGCCAATAACAATTTAAAATGAAGAAGAAATACCTCTCAATGATGAGGAGGATAACTGTTGTAGAATACCTAGAACCTCCAGTCACACACAGCCATAAGAAATTGATCCAAAACTGTCCATACGAGTTTATGAAGAGGGAGGTTCATATAGTTATTGCCCAGCCAGTCGATGGGGTGAAGTAGCAACCCCAAATCAGTGATGATTCTCTCCCTATGAAATGAACAACAACCTCCCAAGATGAAGAGCAAGTTTTCTATAGAAATATTGGGACCTCCCTTCACACACAGCCAGAGAACATGCCCCCAATCTGCTCACATGACTATCTAGAGAATGCGTTGGTATGTGGTTATGGTGCTGTTGTTTGATGGAGTGTTGTGGCAGCCCCTCCAACTTAGTAATATGCTGCCCTGCTATGCAATGTTCAGCCAACAAAGGAGATCGACTAGCAACATCATCTCCCTATCTCCCACGCAGCACTTGGGATTGGTGAAGGAACGGCCAACAAGAGGAGTGTGTAGCCAATAGATGACAGCCAACAGAGGTAGCACGCAGCAAATAGAAAATGGCCAGCAAGAGATCACGCCACAGCCAAGAGGTACCACGATTTGGGAGATGCAACTCAGCCCCAATATTCCATACGCAACAAAACAATGGATGATACGTCCAACTGAAGGAAATGATCCAAACCACCAACTCGTGCCAATAGAAAAATGCCCCTTCTTGCTAATTCTCAAATGAAATGCTTCCGTCAATGGAGTTCCTCGAATCAAGATACCAATATTTGCAAATGAGAACCTTGAATGGCTTCTCCAATTCCACAGCTAGGGCAGATAGTCTCACTGCCGAATCTGAGATTCCACGGCTAGGGCAGATAGTTTCACTGTCGAATTCGAGTGTCGAATGGGTTTCCAAATGAAACCCTCGTTGCTCACCAAGCTCTTCTCCAAAAAATCAATTTTTAAATGAATAGTCAATAATCCTCTTTCCCCTTCAATCGTCCTTTTATTCATTCACTTGTCCTTTTCTCCATTAAAATATTCATTTAATTATTAATTGGAGAGAAATACCCTCAAAGAGGGGTTTAATAATAATAAACTCACTTTTCCTAAGTTTTCACTCTATAATTCGAAAGTGACTTTACCAGTATCGTTTCCCTAGCTCATTTGTCTAATGGTTTACAGGAAACTGTATAAACCATCATGGTATCCTGACTGCCTAGGAAAAATGGGACATTACAATCCTCCCTGCCCAAATTTGCTTGTCCTCAAGAAACTTCAAACTCGAAAACTGCAACACCTGTTCGTTTTCCCAAGTAGCATCCTCCACAGATAGACCCTGCCATTTTACCAAGTAGTCCCTGACTGCCCTGTCATGGAATTTCCATCCTCGAACCTACAGGATCTCTTTGAGGCTTATGGCCCACCGCCCCTCATCATCCCAATGGGGTAACTCCTGTGAAACATCCTCCTCAAAAATTCCCTTCGTCCTGTACCTGTTCCCATACATCTTCCTCTGACTCCGGCCCACCCTCAGGTTCTCCTTCAGTGCTCTCAGGATGTCCTGGCTGTCCGGTAACCAACCTTGAACCTGAGGAACTCTACAGTCGCTACATGCTATGTCTACAAAGATCAAGACTTCATAGTCGTATAACGCCCGAAAAGGGGTCATACCGACAGGCATGTGAAAGGTGGTGGGATAACAATACTCCCTAATATGTAACCATATCACCCAAGCACTCTGTTGTCCTGCGATGAAGTTCTGCAAATACCCTTCGACCCAAGTGTTCCCAAACTCAATTTGTTCGCCGATCGATGGGTGGTAACTAGTACTCGAGGTCAGCTTGGTACATACCAACCTAGCAAACACCTGCCCAAAACTTCCCGTGAATCTGCCGTCCCTGCCACTGACGATGGCTTTAGGCCACCCATGTAAACAGAACATCTCCCTAAAAGATAACTCGATCACCTGCACTGTTGAGTAGTCTAAAGGAATGGTGGAGAAGTGGGCAAGCTTGGTGAGTCGGTCCACTATGACATAGATGCAATCCTTCCCTTGCATATTCAGTAACCTGGTGATGAAATCCCTGGGGATGCCTTCCCACCCCTGATCTTGAAAAGGCTGTAATGATCCGGCTGAATGTGTGTGCTCCACCTCATTCCCCTGGCGAACTCCTCACTCCTGGAGATGCCTCTCTAAATCGTCTCTATAGGCCATGGGGTGCCTATATGGAGTGGTAATCACTGCTTGAATACCCTCCTCTAACTTACTGATGTACTTGAATCCCCTGTTGGGAGGCCTACCTGAAGGTACATTACCAAAGACATTATGCTCCTGAAACAAGTCACGTATCTCCCTCGGATAATTGGGCTCCCTACCATTGGACCTCTGTATTGAGATATGAAACTCCGCAACCCGTTCAATGTCATCCCATCTCATCACTGCCTCCATCTTCTTCGCGGTTACGACCTTAGGAGGATACGTATTCATGCCCCGCAGAACCACTCTCTTGTCGTCCTGACCCTGGAACTCCATCTCCATAGTCTGGTAGTTAGTGGAGTACCTCCCCAGGGAGTATATACACTGAACTCCAAGCACCACATTGGTGTTAGGTATCTTTACCACGTAGAAGTCATCGGTGAGTATGTAGTTTCCCAGGTTCAATGTCATCCATGGAACGTACCTGGTGCAGTCTAGTGTGTTCTCCCCTGGTATGACCACTGAGAAACCCTCAAAATACTCAGCGGCAATGCTCTTTCGTTCCACTAATGAAGATTCTATAAAGTTTTTGGATGCCCCACCATCGACCAAAACTGTCACTCGATGTCCCTGCACTCCTCCGCTCATCCTGAAGGTGTGAAATCTGGGTATGCTAGAGAGTGATGCTATAACCCCTCGTGTTTCCATCAATGCCTGGTCTGCCTCTGCTGTCGGTGAATCCTCCTTCTGTCCCTATTCTTCTTCTTCCTCATCATCCCCACTATCAGAAAACACCTCTATGTAGTGTGCATTGGCCTTGCCTGCACACCTGTGACCTGGTACCCATGGTTCCTGTCAACTGAAACACAACTTCCTCCTCCTTAGATCCCGCCTAGTAGCATCATCCATCTTGTTCCTGCATGTCCAATCCCTCTGTGGTTGTCCTACCTAGTCTCTCTGTTGATGTCCTGTGCCATCCCTCTGTGGTGGTGTCCTGTCATCAAACTTCATGGGGAAGTTTGGTCTCGGGGTGAACTTGGGCTTAGGTACGGACTCCTGTAAGTCTCTAGCCCTGCTAACTGCATCCTGTAGTGAAGTAGGCTTGTAAGCCTTCACCCATCCTCAAAGTGGCTCGGTTAGCCCCTCTGTGAACATCATCACCAAACGGGCCTCAGAGATATCGGTGACCATCACTGATATCCTCTGGAAATCTGATATATATGCATCTGCCGACCCAGTTTGTTTCAACTGTGCTAAATCTCTAAAAGACATCTCAGGATCTCGTCTGTCAAATTGGTGCACTAGTCTACCTGTGAACTCAGCATAGGTGACAATATGGGCATGACCTAGAGTGGTCATCCCATGGTACCACTAGTCCTGTGCCTCACCCTCCAAGTGTAATGTCGCCAACTTAATGGCATCAATCTCTACCATGGGGTTCAGCTGGAAGTAGGTGTCGAGCTTCTGCACCCAAGCTCGTGTAGTGCACTTCGACATCCCATCAAAGTATGGTAAAGTGAGCTTGCCCACTATGCATTGTAACTCGTAGCTCTGCGTGGGACCCCTATTGAAGAACCTCGACCTGTTTCTCCCCTTGAAGCTACAAAAATCGACAAAAGTCATAGCTTCTCTCAAATTTGGATCCATGGCCTTATACTCCTGGAAATAAGCTACTAAAGGCTCGTCCTGCTCTACCTTCCCTCCTGTACTTGTCTCCGGTGGTCCTAAGAACTTGGGCATGGTTGATCTAGGAATCTCACTGTAGTCATGAGGGAAGTTCTGAGGGTTGGTCCTGGAAGCGATGACCTTAATATGAGGTCTATATGTGTTATCCCCATCTTCCATCTGCCCTCTCTTGCTGCTCTCCCCCCTTTCTTCACCATGCTTTCTCCCTAGAGCATAACCTGTGATTCTGCCCATGAACTCTTGGGTCTCTCTCTGGCCCTCTGCAATATCCTGTAAGGCTTTCATAAGCCCTCTGATCAAACCATCCTCTCTATCCTTTGGCAGATTTGCATTGTTTCCTGGAGTGCCCTCCATGTCTTCTTCTCTGCCCTCTACGCTTTTGTACCTCCTGCGCCTATAAGTGATGTTCTGCAGCCCTTCCTCAATCATCAATGTCGCCCACAGCTGGCCAAGATCATGCTCTGATACCACTGAAATATTCTATGTTGCGAAATTGGGAAAAACCCTTCAGTTTTGGTGTTGGACTTTCGTCAAACACTTTGCATGCGTTAGTATTTATGGCTATAGGTGAAATTTTGATCAGACAACGATATGTCCCTTGGTTTTGTTTGTTGTTTATTGGTTTTCTTATCCATTATGCCTCCCCAATAAAGTGTCAAGTGTAACATTTTAACATCGAACAAAACCCACAAAGATAACGATGAAAACAATCATATTTGCATGAGCACATAACTAATTTCTGACTGATTTTATTGAATAAAAAGAGGCTGAGCCAGTAACAATTTAAAATGAAGCAGAAATACCTCTCAATGATGAGGAGGATAACTATTGTAGAATACCTAGAACCTCCAGTCACACACAGCCACGAGAAATTGATCCAAAACTGTCCATACGAGTTTATGAAGAGGGCAGTTCATATAGTTATTGCCAAGCTAGTCGATGGGGTGAAGTAGCAGCCCCAAATCGGTGATGATTCTCTCCCTATGCAATGAACAACAACCTCCCAAGATGAAGAGCAAGTCTGCTATAGAAAGATTGGGACCTCCCTTCACGCAAAGCCAGAGAACACGCCCCCAATCTGCTCACACGACTGTCTAGAGAATGCGTTGGTATGTGGTTATGGTGCTGCTGTTTGATGGAGTGTTGTGGCAGCCCCTCCAAATCAGTAATACGCTTCCCTGCTATGCAATGTTCAACCAACAAAGGAGATTGACTAGCAACATCATCTCCCTATCTCCCACGCAGCACAAGGAGCATGCAGCACTTGGGATTGGTGAAGGAACGACCAGCAAGAGGTATGTGTAGCCAATAGATGACAGCCAGTAGAGCTAGCACGCAACAAATAGAAAATGGCGAGCAAGAGATCACGCCACAGCCAAGAGGTACCACGATTTGGGAGATGCAACTCGGCCCCAGTATACCATACGCAACAGAACAATGGATGATACGTCCAGCTCAAGGAAATGATCCAAACCACCAACTTGTGCCAATAGAAAAATGCCCCATCTTGCTAATTCTCAAATGAAATGCTTCCATCAATGGAGTTCTTCGAATCAAGATACCAATCCTTGCAAATGAGAACCCTGAATGGCTTCTCCAATTCCACGGATAGGGCAGATAGTCTCACTACCGAATCCGAGATTCCATGGCTAGGGAAGATAGTTTCACTATCGAATCTAAGTGCTGAATGGGTTTCCAGCTGAAACCCTCGTTGCTCACCGAGCTCTTCTCCAAAAACTCAATTTTTAAATGAATAGTCAATAATCTTCTTTCCCCTTCAATCGTCCTTTTATTCATTCACTTGTCCTTTTCTCCATTAAAATATTCATTTAATTATTAATTGGAGAGAAATACCCTCAAAGAGGGGTTTAATAATAATAAACTCACTTTTCCTAAGTTTTCACTTTATAATTCGAAAGTGACTTTACCAGTATCGTTTCCCTAGCTCATCCGTCTAATGGTTTACGGGAAACTGTATAAACCATCACGGTATCCCGACTGCCTAGGAAAAACGGGACATTACAACATTGGATCGAAAGAATTCAAGTATCAATGTTGCGTCATGGCTAGCTCAAGAGACCATTGGGCGAAAAAAAGTCACGTATGTAAATTGCTTTCAGATTCGACGATCTATACATAATTTATCATGGCATTCAATGCTACATATCAGATAGATATTGGTAGTTGCATGCGTATCATTCAGTTAAGAATTCAAGTGGAATGTTCCATTATGAATAGCTTATAACATGAGCAATAAGCAGCCTGCTACACAACATTTTTGTGTTATGACTAGCTTATAACATGAGCAACAAAGAGCCTACTAAGGAACATTCAATGGTGTGTATACACCATTTGTCATTACATTTAATGCTACATATTTGATAGATATTGGTCATTGTATGGGAGATCATTTGGTTAAAACAAGTCAAGTAAGAATGTTGCATTATGACTAACTTAGAAGATGAGCAATAAGCAGACTGATACTCTGCATTCAATGCTATTATGACTAACTTATAAGATGAGAAATAAGCATCCTGGTATTCAACATTCAATGCTATTATGACTAGCTTATAAGATGAGAAATAAGCTAGTCATAATAGCACTGCAAGCCCATCATTGATTGTATCAAAGTTAACATAACTTTTTTATGACCAATTCGAGATTAAGCATTCCCTCCTTTAAGTATATTAACTAGATATATAGGAATACAACATGCCCCCTATCACCTAGGTTAAGCGACTCTGATACAAAAAATAGGTCTTAGAACCATATGCCCATTTACATATGTAATAAAATCCAACTCCATAAAAATACTTACAGTTGTAGTTGTATGATCAAACATGTGATGATATAAAACACCAACCCCTTTCATTGCCAACATTTCTTCTACTCCAAATACAATTAAATAAACCAAACCTATTACTTCTTCATCTACATCCTTTGGTGTGGCTCTTGGTCGACGGGCTAGCTTGACTGACCGGGTCTAACTCCCGAAATCTCTACATTATCCGTAAGCCCCGAGTCTTATGGCATTGAAAGTTGGAACCATGGGCTGGATAGAACCATCGCGCCAACTTTACAAGGACTGAGGGTTGTTTACACAAGCATATGCCAAGACTTGCGACCGGGGGCTGGGGCTGGGGCTAGGCCCCATCCCTTACCGCTGGCCGCATAACACATAGTTGCAATTTAAATATAAATTATGCCATATGGTTTAATAAGTACCACCCGCGGCAACCTGGCTAGGTCAGCCCTGCCAAGGCTTAGCCCGAATAGAGGTATAGTGTTTGAACCTTGTCTGCTCCAACATTTTTCAATGAAACAGACCAATCCATGGGTGCCACGTGGCAGCCCACGTCTGGGCCACGTGGCACCTCTCCATTCACCATCATAAATGCCACTTGTCGATCATTGATTAGACTAGCTCTGCCACAACATCTTCCTTGTTAGCTGACCATACCCTGCCACATGTCGTCGTACAGACATGCCATGTGTCACCCTCGTAGTGGTGACATGTGTCACTTCTCGGTTGGTCCACCTATCCTATCCACGTCAGCGTTCATACACCTAGTCAGCTTGCCACATGTCACCTCTAGAAGTTGCCAATTGTGCCTACCACGTCATTTGTATGGCCGTACAACCTCTACAGTCAGTTGCCACATGGTACTGTACAAACTGTACGAAGTGTACAATCATCATTTTTTCTCTATTTGGTAAAACAAATAGATCGCCATAACTTGAGCATACGATGCATGTTTGAGCCCGTTTAAGTTGTGTTCGGTTCATATTGACGAGGCATACATACACGTCCATTTTGAAGCTATTCTAAGAACTTTTATTTTTAGGCCTTTTTGAGCCCCTTCAAGCTCTTGGATCCAAATTTGGATCATTGTCTCACCGAGCTCAACGACTAATTCACATCATTCCAGTTGTGTGTCCCACTAGGGTTGTGTGATGCCTTCTAGTTGCAGAATGGCTATTTGCAACTTAGTGTGCTCGCCCATCTTAGGAGAGGTCATGAAGAAGGTGGAGAGATTGTGAATCCAAGAATCGATAGTATTGTCACTCATTTGCCTAACAAATTTAGGCAATTGAAAACAGGTGTCAAGTTGCATAGTTACTGGAGGTATTTACTACTGCAATCGAAGTAGAGTTAGAGCTAGTGCTAAGTCTTGAACTAGGGTAGACATATTTGAGCTTGAATCTTTGGCCAATGGTTCACAACATGGTAGCATGATTTTCATCCACCAGAGAGGATTATTAGTAGTGCAAGTAAAACATTGTAACTAATACTGAGTATGGTGCACTGATACATTATGGTGAACTGATGCACAGAGAAGTTGGAGAGATGAGATAAGGGCGCTCTGGAATCCTTGAAAAGGGCACATTGGATGCCTCAAACACTGAGACGCTGGAGGCCCTGGGAAGGGCGTGCTACAAGCTCTGAGGAGAGCGTTGACGACAGAGATGATTTCCGAGAAAAGGAAATTGTCTTTTCCTTATAATCGTGGATGGTCTCATCATCTTCTTCTTGATTGTGCATAGAAGTTTTCCAAGATCCACTACTCTATTACCAATCGACCTGCAAGCTAGATCAACAGTGTGCACCAACAACACTAGGGGTGCACTAAATTATGCAGCAGTTACAAGAAAACAAAAATGTCAATCTGAACATTAGGTGAAAGAAGCGAAGTAGAAACAAAAAATTACCATCAATCTATTCCAATAAAGAGGGGTGTCCTTTATTACTATGGAGAGTGACTTGTTCCTCTGACTTATTTTGTAGCTAAAAAAAAGTTGTTACTTTATTTCTGCCCAACACATACATTCTAAACTAATAATTTGAAACACCATGTTTTTAAGACTCGTGACAGTTGATTAGACAACACCGAGTGTTGTTTACAAACACAACTAACTGATATAGTGACTTGCGAACAAAAATTAAGGAATTGATTACAATAGAAACTAGAGTCACGCTGAGTGGGGAAGAAATGGGGAGCGCCCTTCCTCGTGGCCCACCCAAACCTAATTAAGTCATGATTCGACACCTCAACCCATTACGAACATCGACATATCAAATGGCCAACAAATGCTCAATCTTATAAGATCGCTCGGTCAACAAATGCTCCGATCAAATGGCCAACAAATACGCAATCTATGAGATCGCTCACCTTGCGATCCTAAATATATTGATTCTGTGAACTGTGCATGACAGTTTCATTTAAGATTCGTACATTTATTAGAAATGCATGTTTGAATATTGCGTCATGGCTTGCATATGGCTTGCATATGAGAACATTAGTTAAATGTGTCTTTGAATGTTGCGTCATGGATTGCACATGAGACCATTGGATTGAAAGAAGTCAAGTATCAATGTTGCGTCATGGCTTGCTTTATGAGACCATTGGGTTGAGAGAATCAATGTTGAAAAAAATAAATATCTTAAACGACAACTTTAAATGGTGAAAAAAATAGACTCCAAAGCAAAATAGAATTTGTCTACTTTTTGAAGTAAATGATTTTTTTTTTTGTTTTACATTTGGTGATTCATTTTTCTATTTTTCAGTGTAATTACGTCCAAAGGCGTACACCTATTGATAATGGGCAGATTTAATAGGGGTTTAGTGCTTAATAAGTTTTCTATGAACAGGATTAAATATGGATGGAATATTCTTAGTAGTCACACAAAATAAATGGCTGTGATTTCAATCATTAACTTCCTAGCTATTATAAAGACATCAGTTTATGTGTTTACTTTTTTACATTTACCTAATCATATTTAAAAATTACTTTGATAGCTCACTGATTACCACGTAAGTGATTAACAGAAATTAAAATATTAACACAAGATAAATGAAGCCCAACAGTTTATTTGTTAATAGATAATAAAATTTAATATATTCTTTTAAAGATTCATTTCATCTTCTCAACCTTTCCTCGTTCACCAGCAGCTATTTTACTGCTGTACTAGTGTACTTTAAAAAATTATTTATTTGGGTTTGAATCCAACCTGAATTTTACATAACTTTTGATTCATTTTAAACCAATCCAAATACTCAAAAAAATCTATCAAAATTATAGATTGACCAAAAATTTCCAAAAAATTTAAAAACTAACCACCACAAAACTGAAACTGTTCCGGAGTTAACCACTCCTATTATTCTTCTTCTTCATATATCAAAATGATGGAGCCGCCGCCCTCGACTCGGGAGTCAGAATTGTAATAATTCACAAGATACTATTCTTTGTCAAGCCGACTTACTACTTACAGTCGTCGTGGCTCTCTTTCTATGGTGTCCCATACGTAAGCAAGTCATTTTCATCATCGTTCTCTACGTATAAAAGTCTGGAGAGGGGACTCCGAGTCTACCAGGACATTGCAGCAAGGCCTGTAACAGTGCATTAACGAGCTGTTATTTGGACCGAGTATATAGTCAATGAATTTTCAGAAAGAGCGAGCTCGTCGCACTTAGATCAATTCTAGGTTCAGGCAATAGGATAGAGCTTGAGCGATATTACAGAATATAAGTAGGTTAAAACTTGCTTGATAACTGATTAATTTTCTCAGATTGCAGGATTGATGAAGTAATATTGGATCTCAAGTTTCTGTCGAAAGCAATCGTTATATCAGTGACAGTATGATTCATTCAATGTCTATGGAGTTG